>JAWPHD010000198.1:0-575549 GCA_037043455.1 Cyrtodaria siliqua | reverse complement strand
GGAATCAACCACAATTGATAAAATTATATGTGTATCTAGAAGAAGGCTTTTTATGGTGTAACATTTTGTAAGAATTATAAGTACTGGTATGCCTATTCTTATTTCAAATACCTAAAATCAAGTTGATAGTATTAAGATAACTATATTAAATATAAAGTTAGTATTTTTTTATTGATGTCAAATAACTACTAAGAACCCCTCCCTTTACACGCACATGCTGTTACTGGTAAACCCTGCTGTGTAAACAACTAAGAATATTTAATGTAGGCATTTCTATTACACCCGTCTAGGGTAATGTGATCGCGAGTCAGACTTAGTATTGAGTCAGATGGTATTGCCCGCTTTGGAACATCAAGTACACACAACAGCAACAGGGAACCAGTTTAATGTTCTTTGCAACCACATAAACCGACAAGAACTTTATGTTCTATATTACTGCTTTCCAGTATGATTGCAGTGGAGGTATATGAAAACCTGTTTTGCCTTGATATTGAGTCAGACATTGTGTCAATCAAATCGAGTGAGCCTGTATATTGTCATATAATTTCATCACGTGTTACATTTTCGATGAAATTAACATTGAAAGAAACAAATTGATCATCAATTTGTACCACCAAATAATGTCATCACATTGACCCATTCTTCTGTACTCACAAAAAAAACCAGCAAGTGTCAGACTGGTGGTCAGAATCATCCTTGACTTGATATCATGCAGCTGGGTTGGGTACTGTTTGTCTTACAATCATGCATGGGTTGGGTACTGTTTGTCTTACAATCATGCATGGGTTGGGTACTGTTTGTCTTACAATCATGCATGGGTTGGGTACTGTTTGTCTTATAACAGGCTGTTTCTGCATGGAAACACATTTATACATCTGGGATACTCCCGGTAGTTTCTGCCATATCGGTTTAAACTGAAACCAGACTGAATGACCATTTTGCATCGTAGATCCATGTCATTCTTTCCGGAACGTGTCTGACTCGCCATCACTTTACCCTACTATAAGTTTAGTTTGAAATATCTTGTTTATAATCGTGTATCACTGGATATTAACATGTGACTAGGAAAGCGCGCCGATTGGTTACCGTAGTACAATGATGTTATCCCAAAATGATGTATTGCGATAAGGGAGATTTCTTTTAAGAGTATTAGAATCAAAATAGAACATCCTTTTTGGTGAAATATTGTGTATTATATTTCTCTTTCAATTGTATTATAATATTTTTTTATTTCACTTGCACCTGAGGGGTTGTGAACTAATTGTTTACTACTAAACTCCAAAATAAGATATAATACAAGATAACGCACCGTAAACAATGTTCTATTTCTTAAGTATGTGAAAGGTTCCAGTTAATAAAACATTCATAATAATCCTATCGCAGCAAAACCGGATACCATAAATAAAAAAAGTTGTAATTATAGAATACAAAATATAATAATGCCAATCATTAACATCTATAGAAAAATAGTGCTGCACAGTTATTACTCATGTGGTCCTCATATAAACAATTCAAAATATTGTAATCCATGATTCTGAGATGGAAGACAAAAAATAACCTACCTTTACTTAATTTTTTAGCCAGGTAACCAGAAAAAACGTGTAGGGCCTGAGACTTGCCTCTAAAACTGAACTGGAAAATCAATAAAATAGATCCAGAATATTTATAAAATAGATAGAGGAATCTTTTGGAGACTTTATTTCATCGAGGTCAGAAAACTTTATACTTTTTATTTCTTCGAGATGAAATAAACCTGTTATTCACAACAAAACAACAAATCACTAGGCCAAAAATAAAATTATGTTTGTTTCCCCTTCCCGACCGACCCACCGAAATTGCCGCGACCCAAATTATTTTTTCGACGCGATTTTTTTTTTTTTTTTTTTTTTTGTCTTAAATGTGTCTTATAGGTAGCATGTATTCCAGTTTTGATCTCAAATAAAAGAAATGAAATAAAAAAATTATTTTACCTACCTACCTACCCAACCCTTTTTTGCATGGGTCGTCGGGAAGGGGAAACAAACATAATTTTATTTTTGGCCCTACTGTATGTTGAAGTTTCTGTTTTTAACATAACAAAAATACTTGACCAATTACAAAAATAAACTATGACTCAAAATCTTAGTCAAGTGATTTCCAATCCAGTGATTTTTTTAGCTCTTCTGATCAGAAATCAGCAGAGCTTATGCCGTGGTGCGGCGTCCGTCGTCCGACCGTCTGTCCGTAAACTTTTATTTGTAGCGACAACTCCTCTGAAACTACTGGATGGATATTCATGAAACTTTACAGAAATGTTGCCCATAAAGTCTAGTTGATCCTAGCAAAAATTCATGTTGATGTGAAATCCAAGATGGCCGCCAAAGCTAAAAATAGAGTTTTAAAATACAAGTTTGTAGCGACTACTTCTTGAAAACTATAAGTGATATTGATATGGGACTTTTTCTAAAATGATCAGCATGACATGATGTTGATCCTTGTCAAAAATCGTTTTGATTCAACGTTAAACATGGCTGCCAATGGCCATCTTTGTTTACATAGAGTTATATAGTAAAAACTTGTAGCGACTACTCCTCTGAAACTACTTGGCGGATTGTCATGAAACTTTACAGGAATGTTGCTCTTGATGTCTAATTGATCCTAGCAAAATTTCAGATCTGCCAGAAATTCAAGATGGCCGTCACAGCTAAAAATAGATTTTTAAAAAATAAGTTTGTAGCGACTACTTCTTGAAAACTATAAGTGATATTGATATGGGACTTTTTCTAAAATGATCAGCATGACATGATGTTGATCCTTGTGGAAAATTATTTTGATTCGACGTTAAACATGGCTGCCAGTGGCCATCTTTGGTTACATAGAGTTATATAGTAAAAACTTGTAGCGACTACTCCTCTGAAACTACTTGACGGATGTTCATGAAACTTCACAGGAATGTTGCTCTTGAAGTCTAGTTGATCCAAGAAAATTTTCAGGTCGGCCGGAAATTCAAGATGGCCGCCACAGCTAAAAATAGATTTAAAATAAATAAGTTTGTAGCGACTACTTCTTGAAAACTATAAGTGATATTGATATGGGACTTTTTCTAAAATGATCAGTATGACATGATGTTGATCCTTGTGGAAAATTATTTTAATTCGACGTTAAACATGGCTGCCAGTGGCCATCTTTGGTTACATAGAGTTATATAGTAAAAACTTGTAGCGACTACTCCTCTGAAACTACTTGACGGATGTTCATGAAACTTCACAGGAATGTTGCTCTTAATGTCTAATTGATCCGAGCAAAATTTTCAGGTCGGCCGGAAATTCAAGATGGCCGCCACGGTTAAAAATAGATTTTCAAAAAACAAGTCTGTAGCGACTACTTCCTGAAATCAAAATCAATCATTAGAGCTTCAAGGTCATTGACCTCTTGTTTATTCTTCTCAAATTAACAAATTTATTACTACATACTTATTTGGGTCTATGCTCATGTTTCCCTGTAAAGATCATGTTTCCCTGTAAAGATCATGATTCCCTGTAAAGATTTCACTTTGTAAAAATCAGAGTTATTTGCTTATGCTGAATATACATGTATGCTTTACTTGTAGACAGTGTCCCTTTAAAAAAAAAGGTTTTTGTTATTCCAGACTTCTATAGAACATAACAAGAATACACTTTGGTGTCGGACAGTGTACATGTATTTTGTTTTGTATACTTTATTATCAGATTATTGTTAAGATATAGGTTTTATTAATTTTCTGGTTAAATTCTGGAGGCAAGTTCCAGGTTTTAGTATCCTAAAAGAAAAATAATAATAACTAGCTGAATACCTTCTCACGTACATGTATGAAATCCTGGGTAGCAAAATTGATAACAAATTATTTTCTCAGAACGACATTATGTATATTGGTTAGGGTTAGGGGCCACTTTCCGTCCAAGCCCAGTTTCTGTCATTCTCATTTAAAAGCTGTTTTTACACTGCAAATTACTTACACAATGTTATTTATTGACAGTCGTTAGCACTGAAGATTGAAAACAGAAGAAACAATCACAATGTAAATAAGCGGTACAAAAATGAAAAGGATTTCTCCGAAAACTGTGTTTACTACCTTATATGGCGTTGGGGATGCGCGCGCATACTGCCGCACAATAAATTATTTAAAAAAATGACTTAAGACATCATATTTTTATCACACTTCAGCGGAGGCAGTTAAAATGTACCCTGATAATCCAATTTAACCAAAGGCAACTCGTACAACCTGTATCTGTTTGATTTACACAGAGTTACCCTTTGCTTTAGTGTAAAATTTTACTGTATTATGACCTAATTGAATCTATCACGCATTAAAAAACATGACGGAAACTGGGCTTGTAAACGAAATGATTTGTCAGTTTTAGTCTATTTATAAAAAAGGTCACGTGCCACTTCGATAATTTATATAAAACAAAATTGTTGGTGACCAATTTCCAGAAAGAGGCTACCTATTAGAAAGTAGAGCAAAAATTGTTGGGATACAGTTATTTGTCTAAAAAAGTAGTTTGTTAACGTTTGTGACGGAAAGGGTCCCCGACCATTTTTCACTCACAAATTTAAATGCTTGAGCAAAGAAACGGTAGGAATTTACAAGTTGAAATTAAACCAGTTTGCTGTCAAATTTTTTTTCAACAAATGGCTGCCGTAAAAAAAAAACGCGCGTATATTGAAATGCCACACATTTTGTCACAGAAATCCCTCATAACAAAACAACTGGAAATAAAAGAACTGGAAATAGGTAAGTTGATTATGATAAATTTTATAATTATACAATATCACTCGGAGAGTATGTCAAAGTTTGAGTCGACAACACAGGTGATCCTGCAAATGGTTTGGAATATTTGACATAAAAATGCTAGAATTACATGGATTGCATCATGTCTCCTCTATCATGATAAAATTTGGTACGTGATTCTGTGTTAACCCATTTTCGTATTTAAATAGCAAGTGCTTTTATTGGTGTAGGAGCTAGTGACCTGTGTTTTGCTCATTTAAAATTAGGTGGGTGGGGTAAAAACTGAGTGGGAAATTGTTTATATTTCCTCACTTTAAAAACCTGATACTATTGTTTGATACATATATATTTGAAAAACATACCTTAAAAATTAAATGGTACATTGTCATCTGTTAAAAAAAAGTGTCCCAGTGGGGCAAATGGGCAATTATCGCATTGTGCATATAAGAAAAAAAGATTGCACAATGTTTTTATGTTTACCCAAAAGGACAGATGAATTGACAGATGAAGGGTTGTAAAACAGCGAACTTCTGAAAATAAAATGGTTGTTAAATTTCTCATGTATGTTTTATTCTTGTGTCCTTGTTGGAAGTTGCCACCCATTTAAACAACTTGTATTAAAGGTTGATCACCATTTAAACGGTGTATTAAAGGTTGATCCCCAAGTTCTGTGGCAGTCATTTCATTCATTGTCTTAAAGGGACACATGGCAAACTTGATTTAAAACTTGCCGAGTCCTTGTATATTTGCAAATCATTAATAATTATATGATTAGTTGTTTTTGCTTATACACTAATTTTGATTATATTGAACCAATAATATAATATATTTAAATATATGGTAGAATGACAAAGAAATAATGAAAACCCCAACTTGTAATGCCTCTAGATGTTTTTTTCAGTGCTCAGTAAAAAATTTAAGACTGGCATGTGTCCTTTAAGATAATAACATGATACAAATCTCAATTAGAAATGAGATTCCCATATCACTATACAAACGGTAATGGTCTGAAAGACTTGTGTGCCCTTTTCAACATAACATCACCAAATTTAAGAAAAAATAAGTCCTAAGGTACACTTCATTTTTCCATATCCTCAAATAGGGTACCAACCTTTAATGTTACTAATATGGTCTGCATGCATTATGTATAAATAAAATGTTCAAACTGACTATCCCGTGTTTGTTTGATGTTTCTTACATGATAAGTTGTTTGTGTTCATTTTGATGAAATTCATATCATATGCAGTTGCTTTTGTTGTAAAATGTCTTATCTTTATCCAGGGCTTTTTTTCGGAAGGGGATCTTCAATAGGGAGGAAAAAAGTATGATTTTCGAGTTAAAGGGGAAAAATAATGCAATTTTGAGATATAGGGGAACAGTGTAATAGGCAGAAATAGACAATTTGGGTGTGCAGATATGCAAAAGAGGTACATTTTAGATAAACTTTCTTCTATAAATGTATCCCAAACATAATAATGTTGAGAAAGTTAAGACGGGGAAATAATGTTACTAAAGCATGTTAATGTTTTTTTAAGGGAAATTTCTCAGAGAAAGAGGGGGAAAAAGTAGTCTTGTTTAGCTAATATCAGCCCCTGTTTATGAAGGAAAAAAAGTCCTGTATTAAATCATAACAAAAGTGGGAATTCATTTTCATACACATTCAATAGTACAATCCATGTAAGGCTTTTATGTTTTTGATATTCGTTTTACGAACAATCCAGATGGAGAAGTTGGTAGAGGTGGGGAATTTTTTTAATATTTTTTGTCTACAAGGAAAATAGAATGAAATGTTCAATTCAAACCTGCTAGAAGGTAAAATAAAAAAATCTTAATTCGACTTGATCGAATGAGAGTTCCTAAAATGAATATTACAATAATGAAGACCTACATGATTGTATGTAGGGTTCGGACAATAATAATATGTTGGTATTATTATTGTATTGATTCAAATAATGTTTGTCAAAAGCTTTACTTATTAAGGTCAAATGATATTTTGTGTTTCTTCTGTAAATAAGCTCTACAAAAATAGAGAAAAACGAAAATGCACGTCTGATAGATCTGCTGACTCTTCATTCATCCGAATGGAGTGACGGCATAATGTATCAACCGTGGTTATTCGGCGATGGACATTTATATGCACAGATACAAGCAAAATCTACGAGGGGAAACATATTTTCCCATCCCAATACTATGTAATGTACCTAATAATATCTCATTTCTCATCATTCCCTATGTATAGCCGGTCAGTCTGGAGGCTGGTTGTTTTAAGTATAAATTTACACATGCATATTATGTGCCACAGTGACATCCGAATGTTGATGAAGGACATACTGGTATGTGTAATCATCCCAAAATATAATAATCATGACATAATTTTCTTTTCAGAGTAAGATATTTAAGCAGATACTCTCACATAATTATTAATGTATGCATGTATGTGTTCACAATATTAAATTTTTTAAAACTTGATTTGTATAAAAACATGGATAAATCTATACATTGCATACTGATACATTGTTATTATATGTGTCTACTATTCTCGGTATTTTGGATTTGTGTAAGAGAGAGATAATTTGTGACTGTATATTGGTACATTGATGCTACAGTAACAGTCCTACTCATTGTTGATGCTGTATTCTGGCACTCTGTGTATTCTCAAAGGCCTCCTGGTAAGATAAAGACAAAGTTGCATGTGTCATTATGGTGACATGTGTCATTATGTAATGGGGTCTTCATCCACATTTGTGAATTCAACATATAAAATGAGAAGAGTTCATTAAAAACACATCCATTGAAATGTTGGAACAAATGTTGGAACTATAAAGTTACATGTACTAGAGTCCAACAGGTGTCGAGGAACTACTATTGCAATAAAATGAGAAGAAATACAAGCTTACAGATGGCCTTTTAAATTGTAGTGTTAGTTCATTTGAACGCACAAACTGGAGCCCTTAAAACGTGACCTACTATAATGACTGCCATTAACTTAAACCCTTAATTACACAAACACGTTAAAACTACTTGCCATTACACATATGCTTAATGTGTTTACAGATGTAAAGATGGCAGCTGAAGGCAGACGTCCAGGTGGGAGAGGTCATTCAGGTCCCTCAGACCGAGGGGGTCCTCCAGGCAGGGAATATGACAGAGATAGAGACGCTAGGGATCCATTACCAGGAGGGTAGGTGTTGTTTTATATGTTTTTTTGTCAGAGCTGTAGGTAAGGAAAACCTATGCCTGACATAACCTCCAAAGTTGTGCACATTTGTCGCTGTAATGCCATAGGGACCATGATGATGTACTTGACACACATGTTCATCATCTTTACAAAACCATATGTGACGAACGCAATAACTCTTTCATGCATTTTACAAGATTTATCCCACTTTTCACTCCGACAGATTTTTGGTTAAAATTTTGAATGCTCATTCATATTCCAAAAACCTATTGATAGAAAACTTTGAAACTTGGCATACATGTTCATGATCTGTTACAAGCACCATAACTCTGGGATGTCTTTTACCAAAATTATGTGGCTTTTCATCTTAGATTTTTGCAATAAATTTGTTAAGTGTGCATATGTCTTACTTAGATATCCTCCGAGAGATGGCCGAGGCCCACCTCCTGGTCCTCCGGGACGTGAGCGCTCCCCAGTCCGTGGTGATCCATATGAGGACAGGTACCGTGATCCGTACAGACGAGAACCACTCCCACCACCTCCAAGGTACATTGTAGCACACTATTAGTCCTGGTGTATCAGCCAGTTGCACAGCCATAGTTATGTGTTACATCAGTTCAACAAATTTTGTTTCATTAGTCCTGACTTCAATATACGAAAACACACTTGACATGGGGGTTAACAGTAGTTTTATACTCGGGGTTTCTAATTGGTTTGAGTCTATAGTGTTCCATTTAAATGATTTTATCCGAGGCCTATTCTGGAAGTCCATTCACTTGGCTAAAAAACACTAAAAGTCTGAAACTTGTACATAGTATAATTTTGTGATTTGAAGTATTGTGTACTAGACTAAATCAAAAATAATTTACTGTTTTGATTTCCTTGAGTTTGGTTGGAGAAGCAGCTGACTTGTGTTACTCCTTATTACCAAGGGTGATAGACGCATTTATAACAATCTAGATATAGGTAAATATATAATTCAAATTCAATCATTTGTACAAAGTTACGATTGTATATTATAATTCCTAAGACTACACATTCAAAGTTTGTGAAAAATCTCTTGTCACACCTGCAGCTAGTGTTCAACATTTACAATTGGTATGCAGAAATTTGAGTATTGGTAGCTGTTGATCTGTATAGTATGCTTCAGTTTGAGTTAGCCGTGATAGTCATAGCTCATATATTCTGTACCTTCCATAAAGATAGCCATATATATGGAATAGCTCAGTCCATCTCACTGCTACCAGACATAGTGAATCAGATTAGAGGTGGGAGGAGCTAAATTTCCATATACGTACAGCTATGTCTTTTTCGGACAAGATATTCGAAGAGGAAAACACTGGCTGCAACAAGATGAGTAGTTATTACAAAAACCCGGCGTGATATTCTTATCTTTAGGGAATTTAATGCACAGACAAGTGGTAAAACAGATGTATTCATTCAACTTCTTTTGAATTATGGTGGGTACTTAGGCAGACATTGCTGTATGTCTTTATAAGCCACGCGGACCTAGAGTGGTGTTGTATATAGTCTACCAATTGTTGGAATCGTAGGAGTCGTAGTTCTAAGGAAAGTACAGACTATAAAACTTTAGAGCTATGCTTATCACTTCTAAGTCCGACTAAATAAATATTTATGTTATTATTACAAGGATTGGAGTTGTGACGGACGCTTCTTCCTTGAGATGCAGAGGAAATATGGGCTAATTCTGCTTACATATCTTACGAATAATGCATCTCATATCTTGCTTAATAAGCACTTATGTAAGATTCTCTGCGTGTTTATTCAGTTAATAAGCTTTATCATATAAACTAGGACCAGTGTATTTTTTGTGCATGTAAACAAAAAAGAGGATTAATTTAAATATTTGAAATAATGTTGGTATGCTGTACACAATTTTGATTGAAATAACTTTAAATATTTTAAATAAACTATATGTTGGTATGCTTTACACAATTTTGATTGAAGACGTGTGAAGCATGTCTGAGTGTATGATATAAGGCATGTATGATGTGCCTATAATTGTAGGGAGAGTATGGACCGTGCCGGTGCCAGTGCCGGACACCTACCACCGCCGTCATCCAGGTACATACTTGACCTACATCTCTGCTGCATGAGTGTACAGTCATGGTCGTTTCCCCAAACTTGTTTCACCATCACTGGAATCTGTCAACTGAGTAGTGTTTGAAATATGCCGTGTCCAATCTTAAATAACCTTATCTGGGTGGAAGACTGTCACACCACACATTTCAAGCCTATTTCTGAATTTAATTTTCTTTAAACTTAAAATGGTTGCATAAAGGCTGTTGGTCAGTTCATACGGGTTAAAAGAAATTGCAAAAAAAAGCCGATTTATTTACTTGTATAGAATAAACTAAAAGTGCATAGATGGGCTAGTCGAAGAAGGATGAAAGACTTTGGGGGAAATGACCTGATATATGAGTGCTGATATATATTGTAAATGTTATGTGTGTATTGGTGTAACTACTGGTCATCACACAGGACTTTTCCTAGGTATTTTGGGAAAAAGGCCCCTAGATCGAATTTGTTATGTTTGTCAAATTTGGGAAATTAGTACATTATAAACAATTACCATTTAAATAGTCATTTGAACCTGTTAGAGTGGTATAAACAACAATCGATTATTGAAATGAGTGTGTGAAGTTGCAACAACATTATAGAACATGTCTAAAAAAATGGTGGATTAGGATTTTTTTTCTTTAAATTTGGGGGAAAAAAATGTTGTTGTTTTTTGCCATTGGGGGAACTCGTAGGAAAAGCCCTGTCACATGGAGTTTATGACACAGTGTCTAAACTCTTTCTTGTTATATTTATTCCTCCATCAATGAGTTTTAACATAGATCCTGAGATGATATAGTATTTATGGAGGACAATAATTTATTGCCAATTAATAACTTGGTATTCAGACTGCTTTTTCAGCGTACGCAAAATAAATTTTATTTTTAAGTAATTAGGACAGTCTCCGCGGAAACCGTCGGTCCGTCCGACATGACAGGCAATTTTTTGAAATGTCCGGCACAAAATTCCCATTAGTCGGTCCAAGTGTCCGGCCATTTAAAACATAAAAATCTTATCAGAAATCTCATTTTATCACTTGTAAATTTCCCTTTACTCTGTCCGAGTGTCCGGTCATTTTTAAAACTAAAATCCAATCAGAAATCATGTATTTATCGCTTGTAATTTGAAACCATACTTGTTTTTAAAATGGAAGTCTCTCCCTTGATTAAAATTGATTTATAAGCGCGCATTTCATTGGTCGATTACTAGATTTGAACCAATTGTTTGACAGCTTTCATATTCTCATTGAAAGGTCATGAGCCTCGTCCGTCGGATGGGGTCGTAAACCAGGCGGTCCCGTGTATCGGTCTATCCTCCGAGCACGGTCTATCCTCCGAGCACGTTAAAGAACCATAGGAATCTATTCGATAATAAGAGTAGGGCACGGTTCCCGGATTCCTATGTATCCTTCCACTCTCTCTCTGGGGCGGCTCTAAATAACCTATACTGTGTAGATTGGCCGTTTAACAACATTCAATTCAATTCACGTTGAACCTGGTAAACTGAAGAAGAAAGATCGAATATTAACAGTTTGAACGGTGATACTGGTTTCATATTCTTATTTCCCGATGAATTGTTGTATAATCTTTTTCTATTTTTAGTTCATTAATAGCAAATCTGTGTCATAAGAACAATTTACAACGAACGCTTATTCACAAACGCAAGCTTCTAAATAACACTGCGAACACGCACCTGTTATGGATAGTTTAATTTGCAGGACCCGGTACGTTTTTTTACGGTGATATGCGGCGCCATCCTAAAATTATTTAGAAAAAAAGGTGCTGCACTTTTAGTCAGTCGGTCATAGCACAATAAATCAAAATTTGTTTAAGGCATTCTCGACTCGATCGATACTAGTATCATCTCTCGTGTTTGACGCTTGGAATTATGGGGGAAATAGTAGTCCGGTCAGATGATTTGCATATATATAGCTAGGGACCAAAACCCAGGTTTTAGGACCCAATCGAGACACGCCGGACAAAAGCACCAAACTTTCCTCAAATGTGTGTTTTATATTTCTATGTATTTTTAAAAGGGTCCCCAAAGGTTCGTGAATCCCTTAATGTATTAGCATTATATGCACACCGAATTACCGCACCGCGGATGAAGTCCTGAAAAATCAGGAGGGCACCTGCCGAATATCAGTAATGAATTTGAAAAATTCGAAATGACGTCAGTATGTTGTTTAAGGATGTTGAGTTCAACTGACCAAACATGTTATTGCGCTTTAACAAAAAACGTCTGAACTTTTCGGTCCGACAAAAATTTGTCCGGTCAGACAAAAAATTTCAGTCTGTCTGACCAAATGTCCTGTGGACTTGAAAATGTTTTCGCATAGACTTAGGAATTTGTATGGCTAGGATGTGGATTACATTTAAATGTCTGTTAGTATTTTTTCCGTAATTACAAGCCATCAATCATTTTAAGTTATTATTCTGTTAGTAATGAAACAAAACGAGAGAGTTAAGTACAGTTAGTGATTTAGCGTTTAATTTTTGGTATCTTTTATAGTAAACTTGTATTTAGTTGTTGACATTGTATCGTGTTCATTTCTTTTGTCGTAAATTTAATATGTTTTTAATACTGAGTTACATAACGTAATTATAAGAAATAGAAAGAGACCTAAATCTCATTTTCTGGTATATTTACCATTTAGCAAGTCCAAATTGAAACCCCCACCCCCATGTGGAGGCAGTTTCATTTATAATCTCCCTAACATATCTGCTTTATGCAATTTCAACAAGGCTGGGACATTGTATAGTATTAGGCATAGTCTTGCTCATTGTCTACATGTATATAAATGTATCATACATTACATAAGGACTTCTAAAGGTTATTCTCATGAAAAATATATGCTAAAAACTGATTTCATGTCTCCGCCTGGCTACATATTGGGTTTCAGTTTGCAAAGGACTATATCTCGCTTATATTCATATATTATCTCCAAGGTCATCTGTTACAATATAATCCAACATGGATGTAAACAAATATAACAGTTTCTATAAACACAAACCATTTGATATTTCACAGCATGTTTCTATTGCGTTACAGAGATGACCCATATTATGACCCATACAGACGTCCCCTACCACCGCCTCATGATGACCCTTACAGAGACCCCTACAGGGAAGATCCTTACAGGTAATACTACCCATCATAACATACGTCCACATGTCAATGCATACTACCAATCATAATATACGTCCACACATCAATGCATACTACCAATCATAATATACGTCCACATATCATTACAATTGTAAATAAACAGTCGTACAGCATATTATACCACTGGCAAGCAGTAATGCAGTCACTTATCCGAGTGGGAAAAAATGCATTCTAATGCAACAGGAATTTCCTGCATTCTGATTGGCCAAGCTATTAAAATGTGCGACTTTTAAATCTGATTATTATTTATATTATTATACAGTCACAAATTGTGATATAACGCTCATTATAATTGGTTGAAATATAATGTTGTATTTGCATATTTGCATCAGTAACACATTTAGAAATAAAATTGTTGGAACGCGTGTTTATAAGTAACAAGAGTTGATTTTGATTACAGGCGTGACCCTTACAGAAGAGACCCTTATGATGATCCTTACAGAGATCCCTATTACAGAGACCCCTACTTACCTCCACCTGCTCCAAAGAAGCCCATGCCAGCTGATGTACAGATCATCTGTATGAATAAACTATTACAGTAAGTATGAACAATGATGCCATACCATGCTGTAGGGTGACAGTGACAGTGATTTTTAGCTCTACTGGCCGAAGGCCAGCAGAGCTTATGGGATGCTGAGTTGTCCGTCATCCGTCCGTCCGTCGTCCGTCCGTTGTTAACTTTTGTCTCGTTAAGACGATAGGGCCTTCATTTTTCATCCGATCTTTACCAAACTTTAACAGGTTGTTAATATCAATGAAAGCTCGGATGAGTTCGAAAACCAGCCAGATCGGACAAGTAACAGCGGAGTTATGGCCCTTGATTTAGTTAATAATGCTATATTGCTAAATTTTGCCTCGTTAAGACGATAGGGCCTTCATTTTTCTTCCTATCTTTACCAAACTTTACCACATTGTTAATATCAATGAAAGCTCGGACAAGTTCGAAAACCAGCCAGATCGGACCAGTATCAGCGGAGTTGTAGCCCTTGATTTAGTTAAAAATGCTATATTTTGCATCGTTAAGACGATAGGGGCTTCATTGTTCATCCGATCTTTACCAATCTTTATCAGATTGTTAATGTCGTTGAAAGCTCGAACAGGTTTGAAAACCAGCCATATCGGACCAGTAACAGCGAAGTTATGGCCCTTGATTTAGTTAAAAATGCTATATTTTGCCTCGTTAAGACGATAGGGGCTTCATTGTTCATCCGATCTTTACCAAACTTGATCAGATTGTTAATATCAATGAAAGCTTGGACAAGTTCAAAAACCAGCCATATCGGAATAGTAACAGCGGAGTTATGGCCCTTGATTTAGTTAAAATGCTATATTTTGCCTCGTTAAGACTATAGGGGCTTCATTGTTCATCTGATCTTTACCAAACTTTATCAGATTGTTAATATCAATGAAAGCTCAGACAAGTTCGAAAACCAGCCATATCGGACCAGTAACATCGGAGTTATGGCCCTTGATTTACTTCAAAATGATATATTTTGCCTCGTTAAGATGATAGCGCCTTCGTTTTTCATCCGAACTTTACCAAACTTCATGAAATTGTTAATGTCTATGAAAGCTCGTTTAAGTTCTAAAACCAACCAGATCGGACCAGTAACAGCGGAGTTATGGCCTTTGATTTTGTTAAAAATGCTATAATATGCCTCATACGATAGGGTCTTCATTTTGCATCTGATCTTTGCCAAACTTTACCAGATTTTACAACTGTCTTTTTTATATTATTATTAATTTTATTTTAATTATTATAATTTTTTTTTTTATTTTTTTTTTTTTACTTTTTTTTTTTTTTTTTTTTTTTTTTTTTTTTTTTTTTTTTAATTATTATGTTGTTTTTTTTTCATATTTTTTTTTTTTTAAATTATTCCTTTTTTTTCATAATTTTTTTTTTTTTTTTTTTTTTAGCTCTATGTTGGACCAGTCGGACCAGTAACAGAGGAGTTATGGCACTTGATTTAGTTAAAAATAAATGCTATATTTTGCCTCGTTAATACGGTATGGCCTTCATTTTTCATCTGATCTTTACCAAACTTTACCAGATTCTTTAGTTATGGCCCTTGATTTAGTCAAAAAGCTGTTTTTTTGCCCGAAACTTTCAAAAAAACGTAAATGGCAGTCACTCGCTTCATTGATGTTATAAGAGCCATGTTAGCCAGTAGAGCGTCCACAGGCCCTCTTGGGCCTCTTGTTTTAGAATTTGGTGATTACGAGTCCTGGGAAAAACAGTCCTCACCTAAAATATACCTACAACTATGGTAGATCTATAACATTTTGTTAATGGTTCCTACCCTGTATATGTATACATTTTGTAAAATATGCCTACTTAGACCATATATCTCTATAAAAAAGAAAAAGAAATAAAATAATGTATCGTGAATTCCTTTTTATTATCAAATAAACAAGCACAAACTCGGTGACAGAAAAACAAGCGGTAGGTGTACTTTGGCTTTGGCCAGAAATCCAGCCAGAGAACTCTGTTTGGGGTCTGTTTTGGGATTTTTCTTCAGTGATTTTAAATACAAAAAACTCGTTAAAAAAAAAAGCATCGAGACTACAGCAAGGTCGATGATTATGAGTGGTCAGATGAAAATACAAACCTGGTTTTCCGCTCCTGAGAGATATACCGCCCCAGATAAAGCCAACAATTTAAAGAGAAACGGGAAATCAGAAAACCGGAGCGTGTTAAAATCACAAAGTCGTGGGATTTACTGCGCGTCCGAACGCACATTTGTTTCAATTGTGAGTCCCCAGCAAGTATTATGCGTCCTAGACGCAGGACGCGCACATGCTTTCTTTTTTTTAAAAGGGCTCTTTTTAACATTTAACCTATATCTAACACTTCTACACATCTACATCATTGGATATGCCCTGGTGAGCTGACATCTAAAAACTGATATGACATCTAACAACCTGTTTTTAGCTCTGCTGGCCGAAGGCCCTTCGGATGCCGAGTTGTCCGTTGTCCGTCCGTCGTTAACTTTTGTCTCGTTAAGACGATAGGGCCTTCATTTTTCATCTGATCTTTACCAAACTTTACCAGATGGTTAATGTCAATGAAAGCTCGAACAAGTTCGAAAACCAGCCAAATCGGACCAGTAACAGTGGAGTTATGCCCCTTGATTTAGTTAAAAATGCTATATTTTGCCTCGTTAAGACGATAGGGCGTTCATTTTTTATCCGATTTTTACCAAACTTTACCAGATTGTTATTGTCAATGATAGCTCGGACAAGTTCGAAAACCAGCCAGATTGAACCAGTAACAGAGGAGTTATGGCCCTTGATTTAGTTAGAAATGCTATATTTTGCCTGGTTAAGACGATAGAGCCTCCATTTTTCATCCGATCTTTACAAAACTTAATCAGATTGTTAGTGTCACTAAAAGCTCGGATAAGTTCGAAAACAAACCAGTTCGGACAAGTAACAGCGGAGATATGCCCCTTGATTTAGTTAAAAATGCTATATTTTGCCTCAAGACGATAGAGCCTTCATTTTTCATCTGATCTTTACCAAATTTAACAGAGAGTTAATGTCATTGAAAGCTCGGACAAGTTCGAAAACCAGCCAGATCGGACCAGTAACAGCAGAATTATGGCCGTTGATTTAGTTAAAAATGCTATATTTTGCTTCGTTAAGACGATAGGGCCTTCATTTTTCATCCGATCTTTACCAAATTTTACCAGATTTTTAATGTAAATATAAAGCTCGGACAAGTTCGAAAACCAGCCAAATCGATCCAGTAGCAGCAGAGTTATGGCCCTTGATTTCGTTAAATATGCTATACTTTGACTTGTTAAGGCGATGATCTTTACCAAATTTTACCAGATTTTTAGACTTTTATTATTTTTATATATTTTTTTTAAAAATTTTTTTTTTTTTTTTTTTTTGGTGTTTTTTTGATTATTATCTCTACTGGCCAAGTTTGAAAACCAGCCAAATTGGACCAGTAATGGCGGAGTTTGATTTAGTTAAAAATGCTATAATTTGGCTCTTTTAGACGATAGTCACTCGCTTCATTGATGTTATAAGAGCCATATTAGCCAGTAGAGCGTCCAGAGGCCCTCTTGGGCCTCTTGTTTATTTTCAATATGATTACATAAGAACTTGTCGAGTCATCATTTTCAGTGCAAATAATGATACAGTACAAAATTGTAGGCAATCGACAGGCTGTAGAACTGCTTCCAATGTTGACACTCTCCTTACATGTCTGTATTGCTCCGAATTATTGTATAGTATATATATACATGCATATAACCTAAGTACTGGTTTGCTTCTCTTTCGCGGCTTCAGTCTAAAACATTTCCACAAGATTGATTTGTTTCTGCAACCAATGAAATGTGTCCACCCTTTACACACCAATGAAATGTGTCCACCCTTTACACAGTTAGGTATGTGGGACGTTTAGAGCTAAGGAATAAATCCATGCCATGGAATTTGTCTAAGGTGATCAGCCTGGAGTGAATTATGTCTGGGAATGTTTTGATGAATTTTCTTTTTGCATTTTATATAAACAAATCGAAAAAGAGTCTCCTTTCATACAATCAGTCTCGTTCTTTTCTCTGCAGAGCGTATGCAGATTCGATAGATACCCGTCTGCGACAGTCAGCCATGATAACGGACATAGTCGTGATTCCTGAAGATTTAACGGTGCCACAGATGGTGGAGGAAGCAGCCAGAATGAAATTTTTGTTCGCAATAATTATTAACAGTCAAAATGAGGCACACAAATCGCTGACGTTAAACATTCTCCACAGCACGCCGCAAGGTAAGTCATAATTGTGTATGCTAATATCCGAGGCTGTTATCCCTGTATGGAACTGCAGCTAGACATGAGAACTCTTTATCACAATTAATTCACCTCGAAGACCAAAGTCAGCTTGGTTAGCAGAACGACAACCTCTTTTAACTCTTTTGTACTTACACTTGCGTAACACCAATCTTCCTATCTTATCTGTGATCACACTGATTCCAATTGTTTCATTAATCTGCTCCGACATCGTTTGAAAAATGAGAATTGTGAAGTTTAGTACATTTTTAATTGCCCACTGTATTCCTTTATGCATTGTTTACTTAAATGTACTTGAATCATACAGCCTGCAAGATCCAATATTTTGTAGTATTGATAGGTTTTATCTACGTCGAAATAGTTTTACAAATATTGTTTTGTACTGGTGAACTTGGAAACTTTTGCACTATTGGTATATAATTATGCATTTATTAAATCATAAACTATAAAACCGGCTTTAAACAGGTAAACAATAAATAAACGAAAAACATTTAAGGGTAAAACAAACAAAAAAGTCGCTTCTAGTTTAACGCAGATACTTTGCATTCATGACCATATATAATGTAAAAAAAAATATATTGTTTGCGCATTTTTTTTGCAGAACGCCAAAATTAAACCAAACTTAAAAAATGTGAATGTTAATCTTGTTTTTGTGGTACTCGCGTATGAATATAAGTACCACACTATATAACAGGTCACATTTTACTGGGGTAAAATAATTGATACGGTGTGTTGTATATTAACAAATGACATATTTTGCAAATGAGTGCGCAAAACTCTTATTGCGAAATGCAAAAAAAAAAGAAGTAAAAAAATAAATAAAACAAAAATAATTAAAAAAAACGATTAAAAAACAAATAACAAACTTAAAATTCGACCTAAGATGGTTTGAGAGCAAATAGAAGGATTAATCATTAAAATAAAACAAACAAAAAACATAAATTGTATAGTGTATTAATATGTTGTCTGGTAAAACTTCTAACATATGCTACATAGTTAAATATGATTGTTCTTTACCAGACAGCTAAATGTTCTTTTGCCTTGTGTGTTATGCGATATTTTACTTCAGATAATACAATTTATTGTATAAGGCTGTCCGAACAGCTTTATAGCATTGCGTGTTATTTGCTGCCATAGTTTGTGGTACATTTTTCGTATCTAAATAACTGTCTTCCAAGTTGCACAAATAGATTTCGCTGCACTATAGTTTTCTTGAACCGGTCATTTTTACGCCCATTTTTCCCCCTCGATAACGGCTATTTTCGCGTATTTTTTCTCGAGATTTTTTATTACCTGATAATTATAGTAGTTTTGTACTTGATCATTTATGTATCACGTGAACTAATCAACATAATGTACAATATGTGTACTAACAGTTGTATGTTCCTGTTACTTCCACATTTCTGGTAAATATTGGTAGCTATCTTTCTCATAAGGCCAACATTAAACGAGGTACAATAATCAATTCACCTGTCATACATAGCTTATATTTCTGTTATAATGGTCAATGTCTTATCAAATCTTCGCCTGCTAAGGACAGTGATCAAGAAAGGTCATAAGGTAACGTTTTGAGAAAAAAATTTACATTTTATGACAATATAATATGACGATTTCCTATTTCCTGCGACGTAAAAAATTACAACTACGCCATCATTTTGACTATTGAACAATCGAGCAACCTTTTTAAAATTGTTTTAAGTATTCTTCTAGAAACTCGCAGATGTTCATTTCATGTTTGTTCTGAATTGAAAGCTTGCATTCAAAATATTGATATTATTTTGTATTTTTGCTTCAATTCTCATCATTATAATTCATAACATTCATCTATTACTGTCATATATACATGTATCCCAAAACTATCAACTGATCCGTGTGAGGGAGTGGAAAGACCTGTATATTTGTGTTTGCAGTTTTATATCAAATTGAAGCCGCTTCGTTTTACGGCGAAATAACCATCAACATAAGCAGCGCTGCTTTCATATTTTACGCAAACTTTTATTTTTAATGATATAAAATAAAATAAAAAAGTAAATTGAATGTCATATTCTTTGTGTTTTAAATTGAGTAAACTGTTAACATGAATGAATTACACTAGTTGAACATCTGTTTGCTCTCAAACCATAAACAATAATATATATAACTAATTTACCAAAATATTGTGTTGAAAATGGAATTGATTATCCATTTTACTACAAACAAATTACAACACATATTTATGTTTGTATTATGTTAAAATATAATTTCATATATATTTGTTGATGGCCTTTCTGCTTTTTGTTATCATAATATTGAAACTGGGGAATATACTACAGCGAATATATTGAGAGTTAATTTGCCATGTTTATTTTTATAAATTGTACATATTTGTTTTCGCTCGCGCCATTTTGGGCAGTTAACATCCGTCTTCAGTAGAACTGCTCCAAACCTATTTCTAACCTATGTTACTAATGCAAAAAACACTTTAAAAATTTATTTTCTCTAACCAATTTTTTTTTTAATTACACACATAATAAATGCCTAGTAATTATCGTACAATCGGTTTATATGACTTGTTGTGTGTCTTCATATGGAAGCATCATCTTCAGGTTTTAGTTTGATTTATCTGTTGCTCGAGAAAAACTGTTATGCGTGGACATTGAGTTAATATATATAAAAGATACAAAGGTAAAATACAAAGATAAAATTGAGTTGCGCAATAAACAAAGAAATGAGTTAAGTACAAGACAGACATGTAAAGCACATGAAAATGATATAAAATTAAAATGTTCGCTGTAAACACAGTGACATGAACAATGTGTAAAAAATCAAACAAAATGTATTTCTATAATATCGAGAGAAAAAAATCACAACATTTTCGTGAATTAGTGCTTCTATCAACTTGTATTTTGTGTTTGTCGAGTAAAATCAAAATTTATTGGTAAGTTATTATTTGTTCTAGATCTCTATTTCTTCTAATGTCAATTTATCCTTGGAGGTTTCACAAGGGCATTATAACTCCAGAATGATAGAAATAAACTTGCTTCATTTAATTGACAATGTGGGTTTTCTTTATTATAAAGCTGTCCATTGTGAATGTAATATTCAATTAAAAAATAAAACATTGCCCAACATCCAACAGAATTTAAAAAAAATATTTTCGAGTTCTAAAATCCAACCCATTACACCGTGTATGCTTTCCTCTCTAATCAGAACACCGAAACATGCCCATGGAAGATGCCATGAAGTTGGTCGCCAGCAGTTTTGAGAAGTACATACAGACACAGAGAGAGAAAGCTGCTCCAAAGGCAGCTCCAGCTGCACTGCCCCCTACCGTAGCCGTTGTTCCCCCAGTTGGGGCGGCAGCCCCACCTTTTGTTCCCCCGCCATCTGATATATCGTATCTGTTAAATTTGCTTGCGGATAATCGTCAGTTGACCTTGGAGGAAATCGAAAAGGTGTTAGAATATTTAAAGGAACGGAAAGATAAGATGTTGATAGCGGATGGACGGAGGCCGGTAGAAGAAAGTAAGTGGTTACACATGCTACTGTTTAATAGTTTTATTTTACAAATACAATGAACAGTAATATGATCAAAAACAATATCTTAAGTATAAGATTATTGAAATACTATATGGTAAAATGTTACTTGGAACTTATTGGCACAGCACGACTCACAAGCTTGTCCTTTACCAAACAATTTAGTCTAAATAATATCACCATACAAATTCCATAACCTATAAAATTGGCCATAATTCATTGGACCTGAAATCCAGACTTTTATATGACACAGTAGTGGAGGGGCATGTACAGTGTTACTCTCTTGAGTGGAGGAGCATATATATACAGTTGCTGCCACGCAGATTACGACTTTTTCGCAGCATCCCCACGGCCATTTTTCAATAGAAGTCACAAATCCCTGCGATCGTACCGCGGATTGTCAGCTGAAATATCGCATCGATGGGCGACCATAAAAATCGCCACGATTGCAAAATCCAGTCAGGAAAGAAAGCTATCACCGCGATTCTCTGTTATAGGTTCGCGGGGACATTAGAGCAGGGACCAATAAAAAATGTAATAAAACTGATAAATACAATAAATCAATTTCGAAAGCAATACGTATTTCAAATTTTTAATGCATTTAATAGCATGTGTTTTTCGTTTTTTTTTGTCCAAAAGTAGCATTTCTCTTCACTGGACATAAATTGGCTACCCACAATCCTTTGCGATGTGTGTACCTATTAACAAGGTGGCACTAATAACAGGTTTATGACCCGGAATTCTTTACAATTTTTTTTGATCACTTCTGACTATAGAACCCATCGATGTATTAATAATCAACAGCAGAATAGTAAAATGTGTTACAAATAACGATTAGTTAAAAATATAATTCTAATTTCTAGTATAAGAATTACTAATTTAATTTTATGTTCAGTCACCGCGAAGTCGGTAATAGGAACCGCCATATAACTATCGTGAATACATTATCCAGGCATTTGAATTCTCTGAAAACAAAAATGAAATTGTCTACTGCTTCAATTTTTTAATAGTTATTTATTAATAATGCATTAAATTGACTGCAAAAGTGTACATTGCTACTGAAGGTAAATCGCGGCGATTGCTTGCGATTTCACACCAGGTAAAGCGGTGTGCGAATCAAAAACGGATCGCGGTGATTGTGTCGCGGTGGTCAAAAGTTAATGTCCCCGCATTGAGTTGACTGTCCGCCGATCGCGGGGACAGAATCAGTGTGTCCGCAGTGAGATAAAATCCCCGCGTTGAGTGATTAGTCGTAATCGGCGTGGCAGCAACTGTTGTGTTACTCTTGTCTTCATGCGTCACACCTACATCTAGATTATCAAAATCATCACGGACAGGGAAATGTTCGATTTGAACAAGGCATATTTAGAATAAACTAAGGTGGTGTGGGACCTTATTGCAAACAAAAGACCCAAGAGGGCCTGAAGACTACTGGCTAACCTGGCTCGCTCTCATAACAATAGAAGATGCAACAGCATGAAAAAAGAATATAATTTGCAGTCAAAACTTTCTTCTTTTTTCAAAATAGTACCACTCCCCACACACACAAATTATAAGGACTGGAAAAGGTCAACAAGTTTATTTAAAAAAACAACCATTTTCCTCTAGGGTAATTCACCCCCCAATCCCCATCCCCCCGCCCACCCCACCCCCAGAGTGCCGTGTTCCAGTACCCACCACCCACCCCCAGAGTGCCCTGTGTTCCAATACCCATACAATTTACAGAATAAGACTATAAGATGTGTATTTCTTGTTAGGAAAATTGTTTGACCAAGTTATGTAAAGATATAAAAGATAAAGACACTATAGTGTTGACAAGGCAGAATTCATCATCTGTTTTTTCATCAAAACAAGGTCCATGTTGTTTAAAGACCAAAATCGGTGGTTTTCGAACTTGTCCTAGCTTTCATTTATATAAAGACTCCGACAATAAATATGCTAGAATGGTAACAAACTATTACTGAAACTCAATCTGGCTCATATAACATCCAAAAGTGTTCCCCTTTAAGGCCTTATGACATTGAAAGGTACGAATGTCCTCTATAAACTGTAATACCTAATAAATTTATTGACCTGAGTTTACTGAATAGGTGCAGGCAGGTGACACAAGTGTTCACAGAACAACCTTCTAAAAGTATCTGTATCAAAAAAGAAAGATAATTCTACCTCCTCAATTTGTCATGCTCATTTCTTTACAATCCCAAATCTTTTTTTAGCTCGACTGATCAGAGATCAGCAGAGCTTATGCCGTGGTGCGGCATCCGTCGTCCGTCTGTCTGTCTGTCCGTAAACTTTTTTTTTGTAGCGACTACTCCTCTGAAACTACTGGATTGATATTCATGAAACTTTACAAAAATGTTGGCCATGAAGTCTAGTTGATCCTAGCAAAAATTCATCTTGATTTGAAATTCAAGATGGCCACCATGGCTAAAAACAGATTTTTAGAAAAAAGTTTGTAGCGATTACTTCTTGAAAACTGTAAGTGATATTGATATGGCACTTTTTCTAAAATGATCAGCATGTCATGATGTTGATTCTTGTCGAAAATTGTTTTGATTCGACATTAAACATGGCCGCCAGTGGCCATCTTTGTTTACATAGAGTTTGTATAGTAAAAAATTGTAGGGACTACTCCTCTGAAACTACTTGGCGGATTTTGGAATATTGCTCTTGATGTCTAGTTGATCCTAGCAGGTCAGCTGGAAATTTAAGATGGCCACCACGGCTAAACATAGATTTTTAAAAACAAGTTTGTAGCGACTACTTCTTAAAAACTGTAAGTGATATTGATATGAAATGATCACCATGACAAGATGTTGATCCATGTCGAAAATTATTTTGATTCGACATTAAACATGGCTGCCAATGGCCATCTTTGTTTACCTAGAGTTATATAGTAAAAACTTAACTTGTAGCGATTACTCCTCCAAAACTACTGGACAGATTTTTATGAAACTTCACAGGAATGCTGATCTAGCTATCAAAATCTATCAGTAGAGCTTCAAGGTCATTGACCTCTTGTTTTAAATTACCAGACCCAAATCATGCACACACAAACTTAAAATCGTTCCCAAAAAAGTATTGTACTGAAGGTATTCAAAACATTTGAGTTGCAAAATCATCTAAAAATGAGATGTATAGAAACCACAGCGTCAGAACGCAATGGCATCGTAGGTCCGCACTGTACTGCAAACAAGGACTTGAAAATACAATGAAGGAGACAAAAAACAACAGAAAGGGTGGTGAAGACAGGTTTACCGATAAGATTGCTTGAACCCAGAACATCACATTAGTAAGGTGGCTTAGGGCATTCCTTTCCAGTTATTTGAAAACAAATATTCGAAGTAGCCAGTAGAACAATACAGGCCCTCTTTGACCTCTTGTGTTTATATGCAATTTACTGCACTGTGTACAAAAGATTATAAACTGTTTTAGTTGGCTTTTTGTTACAAACATTTTTTTTTTTTAGGTGCACCAGTACGTGCTGCACCAACAGGGGTTCCAGCTCCAGGTGGCGGGACAGGGGACACAACAGGAACGTCGGCCTACCTGCAACAACAACAACAGGAGCTGCAAAACAAGATTCTTAACATACTGAATGGATCAGGATCCACTCCCAATCCTCCACCCACTCCCACACAGTCAGTCCAGGGTCAGGGTTATGGAGGGGGTGGTAGCGTTATGTCGACAGGCCAGCTCCAAAGTCGTGGCGCAGGAGGGTCCAATGCTCTCATCAACTTTGATAATCCAAATGTTCAAAAAGCTTTGGATAACCTAATTCAAAGTGGACCCAATCTCCTGAAGAGTATCCCTTCAGCAGTGACCCAGCAAGCCCCAGCACGCCCAAGTCAGTACCAGGGAGCAGGACAACCCGGCCCCCCTAGGAGCGCCCCCACAGCAGGGATGGGTGTTTACCAGCAGCAGCAACAACAGCCACAGCAGCAACAACAGATGCAGCAACAGGCACAGAATCAGCAGTCGGCCCAGCAACAAGCCCAGCTGGCCCAGCTGGCCCAGCAGCCTAGTGGATATGGAGGGCAATACCAGTACCAGCAACAACCGGCGGCCCAAGCTGCCCAACCTCCCCGAGGGCCAGTGGGATATGGTGGTCAGCAGAGGCCAGCTTTTGGGGCCAGGACTCCACAGCAGGGACTGAGACCAAGATACTAGAAACAGAAGCAATTTTTAGTAATAAAATAGTTATAAACTCGTTTTTAGCTACATTCTTCTGATTTAAAATGAGAAAGAATAAAGCGTAAATGATGTGTTGTATATTAAGGAAGGTGATGTTAAGCAATTGTTTATGATGTTATGTTTGGTATTTGCATAATTGTCAAATAATATCTTTTTGGATAAAAACTTTGCCATGACATTGAACTTGGATTTAAAAACTATAACAATGTATTAAAAAAGTATACCGACTGATCTTAAAGTTAACTAGACAAGTTTCCCGGTTATTGTGTTTCAACAACTACCGTACCTTACAAATGATAGGGCTCCATAATTTCTGTAAAATAATGTTGTGCTTCTAGTTCGTATAAGTTTTGTGTTGCATTTTTATTGACCGTTAGACGTTCATTGTCAAACGGACATTGTAAATGTATTTCACCTTAAACCGTCATAATCATGCTTGTAAAAATGTCATTTCATTGTAATGTCGTAAAAAATAAAGATTGAAAACTAACAGTGTTTTATATAAACCCAAAACCCAAATATGTGTAAGAATAAAAATGCAATTAACTTTGTTTTATTCAAATAATTCAATTATTAAAGCATTTCAATTTGATAGGGCAATCCGGGTAAACATGGACAGAGGGTAAATAAAGACTACAAAACTAAAAATATATCCACAATGTTTTCGGTGAAGTCACTGTTACCAATTATCAATAGATAATGAGGTCTGTGTAGGAGATGGGATGTATAACGTGAAATGCACTTCTCTTTAAAAACTGCCTATATACCTGTCCATATATTCCAATATGACGTTTAGCCAGTGTCCCACTAGGTCACATTTCATTATATACTGATGGTCAATGAAAACGCACCAGTAGATTATGTAATAGATAGAGTATGGTTTCATTGAGTTGGTTCATTTAAACATCGAGATGGGCGTAGCCCATCAAGGTAGGCCCATCGAGGTGTTTAAATTAACCAACGAGATGAAACCATACTCTATTTGTTTTGTAGCATGTCCATTTCAGCTCTATTTCTGTTATTCTGACAGGTCATATTTTCAATTAAACTATTTACACCTGTGTCTGAACAAAGAGAATTGTCTTGTGACCATGCTACAAACGGGTGTTAGATTTTATTATACCCCCACTTGAATTGGGGGCTATATAGGAATCCCGCCGTCCGTAACGTCACCAACGCGTTGCGCAACACATTTTTGGCCAGTCGCGCCGTGCAACACATGTTTATGCCCCCGAAGGGTGGCATATAGTAGTTGCACTGTCCGTCCGTTGGTCCCTTCGTTCGTTCATTTGTTCGTCCCTACAATTGAATTGGGGTTTGTTTTAAGGCGCACCAACACATGAAAGGTTATATGGTCTACAATAGTGTCCGATTAATAACTGACAATAATGGACAGATTTTCAAATAACTGCACAATTGCTCACCACAGCAAGACGACGTGTCGTGCACAAAACCCAGGTCTGTGGCTCCAAGGTCAAGGTCACAAGGAGATGGTCAAAGGTCAAACAAAGCGCTTTCGTGTCCGGTTGATAACTCTGACATTCATGGACTGATATTCAAATCATTTGGCGCAAGTGCTCACCACAGCAAGACGACGTGTCGTGCACAAAACCCAGGTCCGTGGCTCCAAGGTCGAGGTCACACTTCAAATCATGTCCAGTCAGTAACTCTGGCATTCCTGGACGAATTTTCAAATAACTTGGCACAAGTGCTCACCACAACAAGATGATGTATAGCGCACAAAATCCAGGTCTGTGGCCCCAAAGTCAGATCACACTCAGAGGTCAAAGGTCGAATTGTGTCCGGTCAATAACTTTTGCATTCCTGGACAGATTTTCAAATAACTTGGCACAAGTGCTCACCACAACCAGACCACGTGTCGCGCACAAAACCCAGGTACGTGGCTCCAAAGTCAGGGTCACACTTAGAGGTCAAAGGTCTCTTCGGGGGCATTTGTCACGGTGACATTTCTTGTTATTACTACCATTCCTCAAACAGTTTTGAATGGGTTGTTCCCAAACTTCATATACTCATAACAATTGATGACCTTATGCCCCTTTCCATCACCTATATATTGTTGATTGCCTAATTTATTGCAGAATTATGGCCCTTTGTTTGACTTGGAATAAAAAAAAGTGGGGGTATTCATGACCTTCAGTGATAGTTCTAGTTGCTACAGTAATTTATAACAAGTGCATATTCTGAAATTGAAGGATATCAGTTAACAATTGCAAATATTATTTGTCTCAGAATTCCTGAACCTGGTGAATAGTGGGCAATTAAAGTCACAGGGATAGAAAACAAGTCACACATTTTAGTACCGGGTATGTCCAACCGCTATACCTTTCCTTGTAAATTGTTCCGACGTCGTGTTATTCCAGTAAGATAACATCATTTGTAACACAAGCTGAGTGTGGCTTGGAGTTATCTTGCTTGAATAACATGATGTCGGGATGATTTCCTAGTAACAGTAAAACGGTTGGACGCGGTATTAAAAGTTGTGTGACTTTTGTTTTCTACCGTCTGACTTTAACACTGGACACCATGTTTATGAGTTTTGAGACGATCAGTGTTTTATTGTTAATATCCTTCATTTCAAAATATGCACTTATTACTATAAATTACTTAAGTAATAAAATTTAACACCCATATAATCTACTGGTGTGTTTTCATTGACCGTTAGTATATAACTCCTGTGAAGCCAAGGACACATCCAAATGAAAACAAGTTTCAACAAGGTTTATTAATCCCTTTGTTTTGGGTAATCTCTGGCACAATTTGAGTAGCAGCAACAGAGGTTAAATCTGAACTTGTAAAAAAAATGTCTGTATTAACCTGGATTGCCCCTACTTGTTAAATTTTAGTGATATATATATATATACGTTCTCCCAGTTTTTGTTGCCATTTCCAAGAAAAGTGTGATGCATAGGGATCACTTTGTCGTCCGTCCTTCATGACTTTATCATTTCTTCATGTTTCTTTATCAAACTGTCTATATACTCATCATGACTTTGACATGACTTTACTAAAATATGAAGGTCAATGTCACACTGAAGGTCATTACATAGGTTAAATACTCATTTTTTTCTTCACGAAAACTTAATGTTGGCTATAACTTTCTCATTTCTTGATATTTCTTCAACAAACTTTCAGTATGTACTCCTCATGATAACATCCACACCATACTAAAATATAAAGGTCAAGGTCACGCTGAAGTTAAAATATTCATTTTTTTCTTCACGAAAACTTATTCATGGTCATTTATCTGAGTCCAAAAAAACTTACTATACTGACAAAATAGCGATGACAAGCGACGCACGTGTTCCTCAGAACACCCGTCTAGTAACAGATCATTTCTGAAATTTATTAATAAATTATTTTCGTTTTATCAAATTGTATAAATTCATATAAATACTTCAATTGAGTGCTTGGATTTTAATCGATTAGTAAATATATCAACGTTGTTAAAACATTCAAAAACTAAACAGAATTAGATATTTTTATTTGAAGAAAAGCCTTTGTTCTAGAATATTTTCATGTCTTCATTTTTGTGTCGCATGCATAGCATGGCAGACACTTAGGGATCACTTTGTATGCTGTCTGTCGTCGTCCGTCACACTTTAAACTGCAACCTAACCGGCCATTACTTGAAAAGTATTTGACATATGTTCATGAAACTTCACACACATCTTCATCTTAACCTAAGAAATGATGTTACACATGTCCAATAACTCTGACTTTCATTTTGACAGAGTTATGCCCCTTTATTAAAACTAATCTGCAACCTAACCAGGCTCATAACTAGCCATAACTTAAGTATTTGACCTATGTTCATGAAACTTCACACACAAGTGCATCTTACCACACAGAGTTATGTTACCCACAACCAATAACTTTGACTTTCATTTCAGCAGAGTTATGCCCCTTTACATAAAACTTCAATCTGCAACCAAACCCAGCTCGGCCATAACTTGAAAAATATTTGACCTATGTTCATGAAACTTCACACATATTCATCTGAACTGAAGGAATGTCGTAACACATGTCAAATAACTTGACTCATTTTGGCAAGAGTTGTGCCAACTTTAACCTGCAACCTAACCTAGCTCATAACTTTGCAAAATATTGACCTATGGTCATGAAACTTTATACAGTTCTTCCTTATCAATTATCCGATGCAGATGTATGCCCCTTTTCATAAACTTTAACACTTCAACAAAAAAAAAGCTCCATAATGCATGAAGGATTGCTTCCAACTTTATAGATAGATTGTACTTGGTGAAATAAGCACATGACAGGCAACACAAGTGTTTGGAACTTCCTTGAAACACCCTTCTAGTATTTTTTATTCACAATTTTTTGGCTATTAAATATTAAGATTAGCTAGTATCAGTCGTATTACAGAAAATAACACACCATGGCCCTGCTTTATAAGAAGTGTAATTAGTGCATTTGGTGTCCAGTGTCCACATATGTACATGTCTTGACCAAAATATGCAAATTAAAAGAAAAGAGTGCAGTGGTGTATCATAGTATGCATATTGGGTAGATTTTCCTTACAACATGAAATGAGAATGGGAACTGGAAAATGAGTACCGTGTTTTTTAACTATATCCGGGTGTTCAGGTCATATGGTCATATAATAATATGTGTGGATTCAAAGTATAGGTTTATATATATTCACGGTTTCTTAAAATACGTGGAAATCGGTCAGGTTTTCAGTTCATATAATAATGTGTATGTGCCGATTAAAGGTTTAGAATTTTTCACAGGTTTTTAAAATACCCATGATTGAATATGCGTGAGTTCGTAACTCTTTTTCAACGCTCCAATTTTGTATTTTGACCTGGCTGGTTTATGGCGTTTATATTGTATCTATCAAGTTTGGATTCTCAAAATATGTAAGTTATATATATACCTTGTCCTCGGTAGTTTAGAAATGGTCTACATATGTTGTAAAATATACCTGTTTATGGCGGGATAGGAACTTTAACCGAACATTCATTTTTTACGTTTTTGCATTTATTCTTGGACAAATGTACTTAATGCTTTTTAAAATTTGTGCAATGATGAAGTAATTGGTAGTCCAAATTCATACTATGATAGACAGACTGTAAAAGCAATTACGAAAATAAAAAATTGTTGATTGTTAAATAAATGTTGGAGAGATGGGCGACAGATTGGACACAGTGGCGAGAAATGTTTCCAGACGGAGGTAAGACATTTGAAAACTTTATATTCATGTCACACCCCTATTTTAATGCCCGGAGATATTTCGTTAAGAAATAAATTCATCTATATCAGAAAGCCGTGACTGTTGAATAGTATGCGGAACAACGCGTACGTGAATATTATGTGGAATGCCGCGTACTTTAATATGCGGAACGGCGCGTAATTTGCTACGGCTTAGATTTTTCATCTGAACGCTTATTAAGTGCCAATATTTAGCGGTACACAATTTGAAGATTTACTCGCGAATTTTAGTTACTTAATGCTACAGAGTCCCTATATCAAGCGATTTCTTCTTTGTAGGCCTGTCTATATTTGTAACTTCATGTTCACCAACTCATGTCGAAATAGGGTAATTAAGTGAGCAAATATAGCGCATGAAATCATTTACTTTATATACATCGACCATTGCACATCGTACCTATACACAGATAACAGTAATTTTTACAGAAAAAAAAGCTGCTTTCGGGGCTCGAACGCACGACCTTCTGATTTCAAGTCCTGTGCTCTATCCACTGAACTACAACGCTACTTGAGAAAATAGTATACTGACTACCATATATTATGAAGCAAAATAACAACATATTTGAAGGCAACTAAAGATGGATCAATAAATATGCAGTCGATATTGTCGCACGTGTAAATCAACATTGCCTGGTGTAATACTGTATCTTATCAATATGAAACTAATACTTTGTCGCAAATCAACCATATATTGACTTGTTATTTAGCGCTTGATGAGTTTGTGTGCGCGCTCTTATTACGTAATGCCTATTTAGTGTTAAAAATGCTACAAAATACCAATAAATAACTGGTCTAGAGGTTCAGCGTACATCTTACAAGTGCAAGGCTTTGGTTCAAATCTCGTTCCGTGCAACTATTTTTTTATCACATATATTCTGGAGCCGTATATTTATCGATATCTGTACGGAGGCTAAATAAAAATGTGAAATTGTACGTATCGATTTCTCGTTATATACCGACTTTTGGGGTGTTCATCGATTTGAAACTACTTCACAGGTGACTCATTCATATTCATGAGTTATTACCAGTTAAAATAGGGACTGTACAGCTTTAACCTGAAAGTAAATCGAATTTCCATTTCATGTGTTATTTTGCTTAGCAGTATTTTGTCATTACTGTTTTCGTGTTGCTGAAATTAATACTCGTAAGAAGGAATGTTTTTACGATAAAACATTTTATCCGAAGAAAAGAGATTTTTAACGATTTGGAAAGTTTGAAACCACAATAAAAAAATAAATACACCTTGAAGAAAAAAAAAGGAAAGATTTTATAAAAAAATAAAACCAAACCACTCAATCCTGGTATAAAATACCACATACGGAGTGGATCACCGTGTTAACACTGTACGACGCAAAACTCAATTTGAAAATAGTCCCGTTGTGTGTTTCCTGTATGATTTTCATAAATGTGAAAATGATCCAAGTCATTTGAAAGAAGACCTGTTTAGTATCGGTAGTTTTAAAATACAAACTTGACAGTGTTTTTTTTTTTACAAATGTAATCGAGCATGTCAACACATAAACGTGTTTTTGCAAGACGTCGGACATTTCCTGTGTAGATCTGTGTTCCTTGGGTAGCTAAGTTTTAAAATTTGGAATTTAGTCACTGTTATGTAGAGTAGACATATACAAACATTTTCTTGTTCGCGAAACAATTTTATAACCTGTTTATTTCGTTAAAAGTTGCTGTTTTTGTAAATAACAGAAAATCTTGATTATTGATTTCTACTAATGGTACTGAAAAAGATTTCTTGCAGAAGTTTATTTACAGTCAACGTGTAACTAAATGTTTTATGTGTGATTTTATGCGTGAACTATCAAGTATTATTCATGAAAACAAGCACCTAAGACTCGCCGTCTTTGTTAAAGGTTCTCACTTCAACACTTGTATTTGTGAACCTTTAAGTGTTGTTCGAGTATACGAATTCAACAAATATTTTCTTTTCTGTGAAAAACTTTGTTGTCACTCCCGTTTTTACACCAGGTTTTATTTTGTTAGGAATTGCTGTTTTCATAAATAGCAGATCATTATGAATATCGATTTTGTAATGAATGACACTTCCATTGGTACCCAGTGAATTCTTTCAGATCTTAATTTTTATAAACACAGTCAATTTTTCATCCTACCTTATGCATGTGGACATGGAGTACGTTATAGGGAGGAGAAACGGGCTCGTTTTGCCGATTTATGTTGTCGCGCATGTGTTTCACTACTCCGTGAAAATGACTATTTCCGGTTGTTTCGCGAGTGTGTGAAAAACAGCAAATTCTTATAAATTATTACACTTACAAACTCAATAAAGGTGCTAAATGTAAACGTAAGTATTATTTATTTACATTGAGTCCTCTGATACAGAGTGTATTTGTTTGCATGTTTAAAAGCACATTTTACCAGACGGTTCCGTGTAACAAAGATGGCGCCACTCTGCGCCAAATAAAAAATCGTGACAGTGTATAGCTATTGCAAACGAGATACGAGACTACGGGTTATTTAGGCATTAATAATAACAAAAAGTGAATAGTAAACATATTTATCTTTGTAAAGAAGGTAATTTCATGGTGGTGATTATAAGACAAAGCCTAAAAAGAGGTGATGAAAATGTGCCTTTTGAGATATCAGCTAAATTTTTAATTTTATAGAATTAAAAATGGTGTGAAGCTATTGCAAACGAGATACGAAGTATGGGTTATATTAGGCATTAATAATAACAAAAAATGAATAGTAGACATATTTATCTTTGTCAACAATGTAATTTCGTGATGTTGATTATAACAGAAAGCCGTAAAAAGGGGCTGTAAAAACTGCCTAATTTGAGATGTTGGCTGAAATTTTAACTTTTCAAATGTAACGCGCTTACGGTCGATTTACCTGTATCGATAAAATAGTAAATGGCGGCGTTCTAGCGCGACAACATAAATCGATAAACTAGAGCGTTTATGAACCCATTTCTCCTCCCTATAACGTACTCCCTTATGTGGACCAATTTAAAGAAACAATGTCCATAACTTTTTAACTTATAAAATACACTCATAACTTTCACAAACATTACACACTAAACATTATTGAATATTCACTAATTAAATGCATAATTGTTTAACGGAATTCAATCATGGTACAAAACAGAAGTACCGCTTTGTTACACTCGCGGGTAATAATTGTTCGACTTCACTCCTAGATGAGCTAAGCGGGCTATACACATTACGCAATACATACTATGTAGAAAACTAGTCTCGATCATCCAGACCTCTCGCAAGACTTCTCTCAAAGAAGTCCATACGATAGTCTGGAGTAAAGCTTTGACATCAAAACGAGGTGTGGACAAAAAAAAATCACCAGCCTCTGATTGGTTAACTTCAGTTTGTTGTCTCGCCTTTTCGAAGAAAAAAAGAGACATAGGTGTTGCTTTTCCGGCGGCGGCGGCGTCAACATTCATGTTTTGCGTTTAGGTCATTTTCTCACTAACTGTATGCACTAGACCTTTCAAACTTTGCTTATAGTTGTATCATGGGTGGTACATCGCAACGTGACAAAGCAAATGTGGAAGTGACCTTCCAAGAAAAGGGCAGATAACTTAATAATTTTAAGGTTCAACTTTTGCGTTTAGGTCACTTTTTCACAAACTGCATGCACTAGACCTTTCAAACTTTGCTTATAGTTGTATCTTGGGTGGTACATGGCAACATGACAAAGCAAATGTGGAAGTGACCTTGACCCTTCAAGCAAAGGGCAGATAACTTAATAATTTTTAGGTTCAACTTTTGCGTTTAGGTCACTTTTTCACAAACTGTATGCACTAGACCTTTAAAACTTTGCTTATAGTTGTATCTTGAGTGGTACATCGCAACGTGACGAAGCAAATGTGGAAGTGACCTTGACCCTCCAAGCAAAGGGCAGATAACTTCAATTGTTACATTTACATAACTTTCTCATGAACTAGAATTATGCACTAGATGTTTTAAAGCTAATTTATAGCTTAATCTTTGGAAGAAAACATATTCTGTTTTGACAGTTGTGTCTTCGGTAGTGCATCTTTTTTTTAGATGCCTGGATTTTATCTATGACCTTGACCTACTTTTTGGAGCTGATGATTTTTAGCTCTACTGGCCAAAGGCCTTCATTTTTCATCCGATCTTAACCAAACTTTACCAGATTGTTAATATCAATGAAAGCTCGCACAAGTTCGAAAACCCAGATCGGACCAATAACAGCGGAGTTATGGTCCTTGATAAAGTCAAATATCCTATATTTTGCCTCGTAAATAGGATATGGCTTTCATTTTTCATCTGATCTTTACCAAACTTTACCAGATGTTTTGCCTTTTTAGCTCTACTGATCAGAGATCAGCAGAGCTTATGCCGTGGTGCGGCATCCGTCATCCGTCCGTCTGTCCGTTAACTTTTATTTGTAGCGACTACTCCTCTGAAACTACTGGATGGATATTCATAAAACTTTACAGAAATGTTACCCATGAAGTCTAGTTGATCTTAGCAAAAATTCATGTTGATGTGAAATCCAAGATGGCCGCCAAAGCTAAAAATATATTTTTTAAATTCAAGTTTGTAGCGACTACTTCTTGAAAACTATAAGTGATATTGATATGGGACTTTTTCTAAAATGATCAGCATGACATGATGTTGGTCCTTATCAAAAATCGTTTTGATTCGACGTTAAACGTGGCTGCCAGCGGCCATCTTTGTTTACATAGAGTTATATAGTAAAAACTTGTAGCGACTACTCCTCTGAAACTACTTTGCGGATTTTCATGAAACTTTAAAGGAATGTTGCTCTTAATGTCTAATTGATCCTAGCAAAATTTCAGATCGGCCAGAAATTCAAGATGGCTGCCACAGTTAAAAATAGATTTTTAAAAAATAAGTTTGTAGCGACTACTTCTTGAAAACTATAAGTGATATTGATATGGGACTTTTTCTAAAATGATCAGCATGACATGATGGTTATCCGAGTCGAACATTATTTTGATTCGACATTAAACATGGCTGCCAGTGGCCTCAGTATGATGTCTAGGTATATCAATGAAATTTTGGACAAGTTCGAAAACCAGCTAGATCTAGTAAGTAATGATAGGTTATGTTAAATCTTTAGTTACTTCATTTTTAATCTGATCTTTACCATATTTGTTTAGAATGTTATTATACTCCCCCTCCCCCACACCCACACCCACCCAATTTTTATGAAATTTCATTCATAGAAGAATGGTACAAATTACCACCCCCACCCCACCCCAATTTTTATGAAATTTCATTCATAGAAGAAAGTGAGACAAATTAAAAAATGTCCATGCCAGACTAGACACAGCAGACTTTAAATATTGCCCATGATTACGAGGTGAGCGATCTAAGGCCATCCTATCCCTGTTGTTTTTGCAATGTTTTAAAAAAAAACTACTGATGGGAATTTTATGTCGACAACCCATGATATAAGAGCCGTTTTAGCCAGAGCATCCACAGGCCCTCTTGGACCTCTTGTTTTTAATAGAATGGCATTTTGTTTTAAACAAATGCACTTAAATGTCATCTCAGCAAACTCGATTGTTTTTAGTTACTAAAATGTTTACAAACTTTCATTTAAGCATCATTGACCTTTTTATTTTTAAGTCCAGCCCCCGTTAGGCGAGACATGTGAATCCACGGATTTTTTGTTATGGACATCTATGGGAATCACCCCCTACGTCACGACGGCGTCAACAATTACGTGAAGTTACGCGCAATGTTGTGCAATAAAATTACTCCAAACATAGTCAGCAGATCACGATTAATGCTAAAAAAATTAAACATTTTGTAAGATTCTATTATGTTTTTAGAGAAACTACAATAAAACAAAGTTTATTGTATATTTAATAAGGACGTACACACATCCCATTGGAACTAGTGTTGCGCGTAATTCAACGTGAACTTCGATGTTGCAATCAAAATGACGCCCCGTCGCAGTCAGTTTTGACGGTTGGCGCCGTCTATCGGTCAGCATTTTTAAAGAACAGTGAGTCCAGTCGCTCGCTGCGCTCGTCAGTCAGCTTGAGTGTGTCCGGATGATAGAGACCTCGTCATACTGCAAAGAAAATTCTCAGGATTTCATTGGTCATTGCGCCGTAAATATAAGCCCATGTCTACGTCTCGAGACGTGAATATAGGACGAATTCCCCGTAGGTACCCCATTACTCAAATACACAATAACAAAATGGCGACGATAACGTTGCCGATTCGTTTTGGAAACCGCCGATTGTTTCCTTTTTATCGCTTTTCTGCGCTTTCCACTGTGTGTAAAAGTCTGAAATAATCGTAAGGGTATTTTTTTGGCAATTTTACAGATAATAAAACATTAGCATAGTGACAAAATACGTTTATTTTATTGAAAAATCCGCCAAATTTAACGACGTTAGAGCGATGACGTCACGAAAGTAAACAACGTCTAGTTAGAGGCACGTGACGGGGAAATTGGCGCAATAAAAATGAAATCGTGTTTTTTTTTCTTAAACGGTTACAACTTTGAAGTATGACAAATTCGTTATTAGGATTCTTGACAGGGAACATGGGCTCACATTCCTAACGGCTCGGGGGAATATAATTTTCAGGCAGGGAATGTGAGCCCATGTCCACTGTCAAGAATCCTAATAACTAAAAATGTAGAAAACCTAATGCGCTAATGGAAGTCGCGTGATCAGCAGAAAAGGTAAATAATGTGGATGTGGATCCCACATTATTTATAAATAAAACTATTTTTTTCACTTTCACAAATGTATTACTACGGACTTCTTTGGGTCTATGCTCAAGTTTTCATGTATACATTTCACCGAATAAAAGTCAGACAATTATTTGGTTATGCTCAATATCTGCTTACTTACGGACAGTGTCCCTTTAAAGGAGCAACTAAACAATTTTCAATTTTCGTTCAATAAAATCGAGCTAAAGTGATTTTCTGACATTATGTTCAATATCGGTAGTTTTATACAAAATTGATTATTTCACCGACATGATTGTGTATCGTCAAACGTGTTTTTGGGGCAAAACGTCTGCCCTTTTTTATGAACGCCACATGTTACACTTACCAAACTTCACAATATATATATGCTTGAACTGTTTAGTATTGTGTGAGAATAGCAATAAAAAAACAACCATTTTCTTGTCCGCGAGAAACTTTGTAAAATGTTCTCCTGCGAAAAACTTTGTTAAATGTTCTCGTGCCCTATTTTTATATCTAGTATTATAGGATATCGCTGATTGTTAGTCACAAACTTGATAGTAACCCATTGTTATATCGTTGAGCAATTAATTGCTGTTTTTGTAAATAGGAGAAAATCGTGAATATTGATTTGTTTAACTAAAAGAAAGAGTTCTGGTCTACAAAGTCTTGGTTTGTCATCTTTAAAGTTTTTCATCTTTAAAGAGTTCCATAGCTAACAATTATTTATCGCTCGTTTAAAACGTGTTGTTATACGAATACATAATTGCGTTCTTGTGCGCGAAAAACTACATATCATTTCCGGTGTTATTTATTACTAACAAGAAATTGCTATTTTAGTCTATTCTATTCTATTCTATTCTGTTCACTATTGCAGAGAAGCGCAAAGGACTGTAACACAGTATATTGCTATTTTCATGTAGAAATCCGTGAAGTTTGTGTATCACCTAGCGATGCCATCTCATCAACTTGGGGTGTACATACGTGTTAGGAAAGTCCTAGTAGAAGTGGATATAAATAAAGACTCGTTATTTTAAAGGAGAGCAATTGGAAAAAAAAAGTAAAAAGATGTATGCGTCAAAAAGCCCATTTTATACGGATATCTAAAATGTTTTTTTTTGCATATGAAACGTTAATGGTTTTCTTGCGTATGAGAAACGTTAACAAATGTCATACTTAAACGGATGAAAACGCCAACGCTTTACCTTACACTTCATTTTGGCGGAGAATAATTGTAACAACGGACCATATTATGACATTAGCTGTCTTCAGTGACATTGAACTTGTTTTTTGAAAACCCAAGACTTCATGACATCGGAGTAAAACACGAGATTTCATACAACTAACACTAATCAAAACACGCATTAGATTTACATAACACCATGAAGGGTGTAAAGGGACAACTCATGGTGATACATCTACGGTCATTTATCTCAAACTGGAAAAATTATAGTTGGTGTCGTTTCCGATAAGTGAAAACCGGCAAAAGTTATTTAAAGACCACAATATTAGGATTGTTCAGTATCGTATCGGTAATAATTTAATAACCAGTACGAAATATTTCACCGTATATTATGTTTGCCTCTTCTTTTTTTCCCCCCCTTTTCAATGAAAATGTCTCCGACATGTAACATAATTTATGCCACTCTGCATTGAACAGTGAAGATCATGAGAAACTTATCCGGAGATTGGATTACTGTAAATTATGCGTTGGTACAAAAGCCAATTTACTGAAATTGAAGCCACTTTACTGAAATTGATGCTTGACAACTAGAAGACAGTTTTAAGTTATGCAGAAGTACCGTTATGCGAGGCTACCGTTTTGAGTTATGCAGAAGTACGTTTTGCGAGGCTTTTGGTGAGGTTCTTAGAACATCAATTTAGATATTCCATTATTACTTGTATAATTTGTAATATTTTATATTTATACACCGCCATTTTCTTTTAAGGAGACAAGAAAGCGATGATTTTTTTATTTTACTGAACGCGCAATTATCGATAATTGAACGGTTTTGGGACGATTTTTCCCAGAAGTCAATCGGAAGGTTTTCGGAAGTCGATAATGAAGTTAATGCAAAGTCGTTGATTTTTCAACTGACCGTTTTCCATATAGGCCTAAAAAACAACATGAACGTGACCTGACAGTTTAAAACAGTATATACTGTAGATGTACACGCAATACTTTTAAGTGGTACTTACTCATTTTATAATACGAATGAGTCGCAGGAGTATTTTCAGTTTACCAAACATGAAAGGGGTTGTTATAAGCTGGAAGTTAAAATATCACATCTGTACAGATAACATATGGCTTTCGTATATATTTCATGAAAAATAGATGCGCGGAGCAGAATATCCTGAGACTTGACCTGATTATAACCACTACACCACCAATATTTGTCGTATAGATACTATAGAAATTTATAGAAATTACACAATAAATACTAGAACACAACATATTTATTGCTTAATAATAATAGACGGAATTGATTACATAGTTTTACATATGCAAGGTTTCTTAAATCTCCAACTACTTCATTTCTTCATTTTTCATCTGATCTTTACCAAACCTGTTCCGAGTGTTTATATCAATGAACACTTTAACCAACTTAAATAAGAAACAATTGTGCAGAATCAGACAAGTTGTACCCACCCCTCGCTCGACGCATAATGGCTAATGAGTGGTTTAATTAACACATTGTTAAATCCTTTTATTTGAAAACGGACTTTTTTACCCTGTCAATGCACTACCGCAACCGTTTTATGAGGCTAGAGACGGACCCGAAAATTGACCAAAATTTGAAAACGGACTTTTTTACCCTGTCAATGCACTACCGCAACCGTTTTATGAGGCTAGAGACAGACCCGAAAATTGACCAAAATCTTACGCCCCCCCCCCCCCCCCCCCCCCCCCTTAACCTGAAATCCTGGATCCGCCCCTGAAGGTCATGGCAACCTTGTCTGTGTGGGTGAAATGGGGAGGGGTGGGTACAACTTGTCTGGTTCTGCAATTGTGGCTTGTTATTTAAGTTGATATAAACACTCGGAACAGGTTTGGTAAAGTAGAGGTTTAAGAAACCTTGCATATGTAAACTATGTTATCAATTCGGTCCAAACACATATATCTTATTATTAAGCAATAAATATATTGTGTTCTATTTATTGTGTAATTTCTATAAATTTAGTGTTAGATTCTATATAGTATCCATACAACAAATATTGGTGGTATTGTGGTTATAATGAGGTCAAGTCTCTGGATCGAATTCTGCGCATCTATTTTTCATGAAATATGTACGAAAGCCATGTTATCTGTACAGAGGCTAAATAAAAATGTGATATTTTACGCATCAATGTCCAGCTTATAACAACTTGTTTCATGTTTGGTTAAAGAATAAGTCCGTTTTCTCTACTTTTTACAGGACTTTCCGGTGCGTACATTGATTTATCCTTACCAGGTTCTAAGTCTACAGCATTTTAGGAAGAAATCAGACAAATTCATGTTGATATAAGATTTCTAGCTATTTCTGTCTCATTTTATGCATCGTGGGTCTAATCCATGGGTGTAGGAACGTTTAAATTTGATCTACCTCCATCAGCAGGGCATGAGTATTCAAGGGAGATAATAGTGTTGTGAGTTCGAAATAGGCTATAGGTCACGTCCGGTCTCCGCTACAACATGCTTATCTTGCTACCTTCTTGCAGGATTTTGTTTACCAAACTTCAGCACGCATCCAACATCATAGGCAAAGTTTCGGGTCGTTGTGGCTTACTTTCAACGAAATATAGGTCACGTCCGGTCTCACCTACGACATGCAGACCCCACTGTTAATGTCATTAATTAAAGGGGCAACATTCCCTACCCTGGTAGGGAGAAATTGGAGGTGTCTGTTACAGTGAATAACTCTAAAAATAGCACATGTAAACCACTCTCAATGTACGCGTATGCCGAGTTTGCAGACGACAGACAAATGGCATTTACATGTCAGCTAGGAGTAAAGTTTTTCGATCTTATGACTGCAAACTACTAGTATATAATTTCTGTTTATTTTATTGTGACAGTTTTTTTTAGTATTATTCATGTTTTAACCTATAATTACTCTTTTATTACTAAACAGAACTTCACACTGCCAGCAAATATTTCATGACATAAGTTACCAGTAATGAACATTAATTGCCAAATATAGTTGATCTGGAGAAACGGCGTATATATACTGCAGTACACAAGATGGACATGTATGTTAGGATGATATTGTTTTGGGAATAAACATTAAAAAATAAAGCATAACTGTACAAATTATTGTTAGGAATGGCTGGACATGATGAAGATAGTAAGATAAGCAATTACACTGTATATAGTTTTTACTAAGGAACATACATCACTGAGCCTGAGGAGGGAATATTCCAATTTTCCTGGGTGGGTTGTATAGAAGTGTATGGCGATGTTTCATGATACTGATGTGAAAATGGTAGGGATGATTTATCTGGAACACATGAACAGTCACAGATACAAACATCCCATCTCTGAGTACTGCTACGGATGTTTACACAATTATAATTACTGCCTCTCTCTAAAGCCATAACGCTGAGTGTCGTCTGCTGTAAACACTAACTATCACGTGTATGTGTGTATACTTCTCAGGCTTCTCTCCTGTATTTTCAAATTAACATTGGTGTTGGGCAAATCAAAAAATCTAGACTATTTCACAATTGGGGTCTCTCATCGCCGCGGGTTCGAATCCCACTGGGAGCTCGTTTTTTAAGTGAAGTGTCGAAATATAATGCATGTTTAAATAAAGTGCATGTATTCTGATTGACTGGGTTATTTGCGACTTATTACACATATGTACCTCCAGCATTAATTATGGCTCCCCCACACAAAGTGTGGCAGGGGAGCCATGTTGATTTTGTGCTTTCTGTCTGTGTCACAAACGATGTCCGATCAATAATTAGAGAATGGTTGGACCTAGGGTCGTCAAACTTGGAAGCATGGTTGGTCATGACAAGTAGATGACCTCTATTGGTTTTGGGGTCACTAGGTCAAAGGTCAAGGTCGTGGTGACATTGAATATCAAAACGATGTCCGATCAATAACTAGAGAATGGTTGGACCTAGGGTCCTCAAACTTGGAAGGATGGTTGGTCATAACCAATAGATGACCCCTATTGATTTTGGGGTCACTAGGTCAAAGGTCAAGGTCGCGGTGACATTGACTATCAAAACGATGTCCGATCAATAACTACAGAATGGTTGGACCTAGGGTCCTCAAACTTGGAAGGATGGTTGGTCATGACCAGTAGATGACCCCTATTGATTTTGGGGTCACTAGGTCGCGGTGACATTGACTATCAAAACGATGTCCGATCAATAACTACACAATGGTTGGACCTAGGGTCCTCAAACTTGGAAGGATGGTTGGTCATGACCCCTATTGATTTTGGGGTCACTAGGTCAAAGGTCAAGGTCGCGGTGACATTGACTATCAAAACGATCCGATCAATAACTACGCAATGGTTGGACCTAGGGTCCTCAAACTTGGAAGGATGGTTGGTCATGACCAGTAGATGACCCCTATTGATTTTGGGTCACTTGGTCAAAGGTCAAGGTCGCGGTGACATTGACTATCAAAACGATGTCCGATCAATAACTACACAATGGTTGGACCTAGGGTCCTCAAACTTGGAAGGATGGTTGGTCATGACCAGTAGATGACCCCTTTTGATTTTCACTAGGTCAAAGGTCAAGGTCGCAGTGACATTGACTATCAAAACGATGTCCGATCAATAACTACAGAATGGTTGGACCTAGGGTCCTCAAACTTGGAAGGATGGTTGGTATGACCAGTAGATGACCCCTATTGATTTTGGGGTCAAATGTCAAGGTCACGGTGACATTGACTATCAAAACGATGTCCGATCAACAACTACACAATAGTTGGACCTGGTGACCTTGACTATCAAAACGACTCAAACTTGTAAGGATGGTTGGTCATTACAAGTAGATATTACTGATACAGATAGTAGATACAGTCACAGGGATATTGAATATCAAAACGATCTCAGATCAATAGAGAACGGTTGGACCTAGAGTCGTCAATTATGTCTGTTCGGGCGAGTAGAGGAGCCATACGCTTTTGTCCCATGGACAATAACAATTTCTAGTTTCTTTACAAAGCTGGCCGATGTCAAATGGAAAACCGCTTGGCCATTTAGAACCTTATGAATTAGGGACCAATTCACACCAATTTTTCAGTGAGCATTTGTCCCGTCTGTTCGTATGACAGGTCTATAAAGGGAGAATATGAGGAGTTTTTGTTTGTTTGTTTTAGACCTTTAAATACATTATATCGGTATTAAAATGATAAAAACAACAAAAGTAAGCTATGCTTGGAACCATATATACTGGAGGAAAAAAACAAACGCGTAATGGGTATTTCCGCTATATATTGTCTGTTTAATATGCTACAGCTTATCGAATGATACAGGGCGACATTAGGCCTGTCCTTTTGGAAAGAAGGTTTAAAAAGCACCGAACACACCAATGGTTGCCCCTTTAAAGCTTCATTATCGACATAATGCGAATTTGGCTCAAGCAGGTGAACAAACGTTGCAATCTCTTTAACATTAAACACTACTGAAACGGCTTGACTTTTTCAAGCGAAACCAACATATGTATAGTACTTTGATTAAAAGGTTTGCTACATGACAAGAGTTGTCCGTTCTGTAATTAGTTGTAGAAACGTTGAGATAAATCTGGAATATTACGTGGAAGTAGGTGTGTATAATAGTGTAGTATAGGCAATTTTTAGCTCGAGAGCTTTTGTACTCGCCCCGGCGTTGGCGTCGGCGCCCCACATCAAGGTTTGCGTGTAAGCTGTGTTTACAAGTCTATCTCTCTTACATTTCTTATCCTAGCACAACCAGATTTGGCACTCTTAACCCGATATTATTTTATTTATTTTTTACATATTTCTGTTTTGTTTAAATCTCATTTAAATCAGATCCAAAATTTTTGCTCCACTACTTTAGCGTATTTTTCTCATCCCCTCTCGACCACAGATTTCTTTCAAATGACAGCAATTCTGGATTAAAACTGATTAAAAAAAAATAATATTTCACACCCTGCCTCAAATTTTACTATAACTATATGAGATTCTAACAATAATTTTATACTGGCCTGAATTTCTATGCCCGCCCCGCCCCACACAACCCCACACCCACACCCACATTGTTTTAGCCTTGTATACTGGTTATATAATTTATTATTCTCTGAAAAATCGAATAGTCGAGCTGCGCTGTTCTCCGACAGCTCTTGTTTGATTATGCGTTTCTCTTTCCTTTCAGTATATTTCACTGAACAAGACAAGTAGAATGTTTTCCTAACTACGATTACGCGTATGGGTGGACTATTTTAATCTTTGACGGTAAAAAAAAAAGCACAATGATGTGCAACTTGAGTTTTGTAGGTATCATCGAGATAACCGCGTGATGGCTATTTATATCTGGAGAGTCCTGTATTGTTGTAATTTATAAGTATTAGTTATTGCGTTTGAGTGTAGAAAACTGTTCATGTTCCATCTATATCTTTTTAAATTTTGAAATTACATAGAATTTTATTTTATTTACCACATTTAGCCCCATAGCCTGATGTACACAATGGGTTGATTCGCCGTTATTTCTCCAAATAACATAACTCTTAAATCATGTTAACCCCGGAATGGGGCCATTTTCAACCACATAGGTTCCCTTTCCTCAATTGCAATAATATTTCTGGCGCAAAAAATGTCAGTAATTTTGCTTATCGGTTTCGGAGACAACTAGACAACCAACCACTGATAGTGCGCGAAGATTTTAACCTTTAAGAGTAAATTCAGTACACTCGGCAGGGTTTGAACTCGGGACACCTGGCAGATTATGCGAACGTTCTTCCGTTGGCTACAAACGCAAGCTCTATAATCAGAGAGCGCTATTTACGTACAACCCAACACGTCATACTTCAGCTCCATCCTTTAATTTGGTAGTTGTCAACCACAAATAGCACACAACCCAGAATCCCACATGCCTCAGCTAATCAACTTCCAACAGTAATTATCCAGGTCAAGGCAGCAATGTAAACGAAAGAAAGGTTAACACTCAACCGAGTTTGAATTCAAAACACATTGCATGTGAAACGAACGTTCTAGACGTGACGCGCGTTATGTTGATGCAACTGGTTAAAATACCACTCTCCGTAAATTATCTGATGATTTTTACAAGTTATACCATCATCATAACCGCAAGCGGCATTAAACTATACATTTGTATACAGCTCTTGAAGGATGCCATTTTTTTGTAGCTCTACTGGCCTTTGCGACCTTATGGGATCGCTTTTCGTCCGTCGTCCGCCTGTCTGTCCTGTCCGTCTGTTAGCAATTTTATAAAATCGACATCTCCTCTGAAACCCCTTGAAGGATTTTGATGAAACTTCATCACAATGTTACTTGGGAGGGCCCCTCTCAGATTTATGTTTTTCATGGCCGCTAGACATCCAAGATGGCCGCCATGGCTAAAACTAGGTCAAATTTAAGGAATATTCAAACGACATCTCCGAAACCACTAATTCAATTATTGTGAAATACCATAAACATGTTCCTTGGATTGGCCTCTATCAAGTTTTTGTTTTTCGTTATCGTCGAATAATCAAAATGGCCGCCACAGCGACTCAAAGGTTACATAGAGTTATATAGGAAAAGGCTAAAAATGACATCTTCTTTGAAACCGCTTGAAGAATTTTGATGAAACTTCATTACAATGATCTTTAGGATAGTCCCCCTCAGATTTATATTTTTCCTGGCCGCCAGTCATCCATGATGGCCACCATGGCTAAAATTAGGTCAAATTTAAGGAAATTTCAAACGACATCTCCACAACCACTTATTCCATTATTGTGGAATATCATAAACATGTTCCTTGGGTTGGCCTCTATCAAGTTTGTGTTTTTCGTTATCGTCGAATAATCAAAATGGCCGCCACAGCGACCCAAAAGTTTACATAGAGTTATATAGGAAAACAATAAAAATGACGTCTTCTCTGAAACCGCTTAAAGGATTTTGATGAAACTTAAATCACAATGATCTTTGTATAGTCCCACTCAGATTTATGTTTTTTTCGGCTGCCAGTCATCCAAAATGGCCACCATGGCTAAAACTAGGTCAAATGTAAGAAATTTTCAAACCACTTATTTCATTATTGTGAAATACCATAAACATGTTCCTTGGGTTGGCCTCTATCTAATTTGTTTTTTGTTATCGGTGAATAATCACAATGGCCGCCACGGCGACTCAAAGTTTACATAGAGTTATATAGGAAAAGGCTAAAACAGTACATCTTCTTTGAAACTGCTTGAAGGATTTTGATGAAACTGCATTAAAATGGTCTTTAGGAAAGTCCCCCTCAGATTTGTGTTTTTCGTGGCCGCCAGTCATCCACGATTGCCACCATGGTTAAAATTAGGTCAAATTTAAGAAACTTTCAAACGACATGTCCTCCGAAAGCACTTATTCCATTCTTGTGAAATATCATATTCATGTTCCTTGGGTTGGCCTCTATCAAGTTTGTGTTTTTCTTTATCGTCGAATAATCAAAATGGCCACCACGGCGACCCAAAGTTTACATAGAGTTATATAGGAAAAGGTTAAAAATGACATCTTCTCGGAAAAGGTTAAAAATGACATCTTCTCTGAAACCTCTTGAAGGAGTTTGACCCTCTCAGCTTGTGTTTTTCGCGGCCGCCAGTCATCCAAAATGGCCGCCATGTCTAAAACTAGGTCAGATTTAAGGAAATTTCAAACATCTCCGAAACCACTTATTCCATTTTTGTGAAATATCATAAACATGTTCATTGGGTTAGCCTCTATCAAGTTTGTGTTTTTTTCGTCATCGTCGAATAATAAAAATGGCTGCCACGGTGATCCAAAGTTTACATACGAGTTATATAGGAAAAGGCTAAAAATAACATCTTTTCTGAAACCGCTTGAAGGATTTTGATGACACTTCAATACAATGATCTTTGGGATAGTCCCTCTCAGATTTGTGTTTTTCGTGGCTGCCAGTCATCCACGATGGCCACCATGGCTAAAATGAGGTCAAATTTAAGGAAATTTCAAACGACATCTCCAAAACCACTTATTCCATTCTTGTGAAAGATCATAAACATGTTCCCTGGGTTGGCCTCTATCAAGTTTGTGTTTTCGTTATCGTCGAATAATCAAAATGGCCGCCACAGCGACCCAAAGTTTACATAGAGTTGTATAGGAAAAGGTTAAAAATGACATCTCTGAAACCGCTTGAAGGATTTTGATGAGACTTAATCACAATGATCTTTGGGTTAGTCCCCCTCAGATTTGTGTTTTTGGGGCCTCCAGTCATCCATGATGGCCACCATGGCCAAACTTCGGTCAAATTTAAGGACATTTATCAAACGATATATTACCACTTATTCCATTCTAGTTAAATATCATATACCTGTTCCTGTTGTTGGCCTCTTATCTAGTGTGTGTTTTTCTTTGTCGTCGAATATTCAAAATGACCGCCACGATAACCCAAAGTTTACAAAGAGTTATATATAGGAAACATGTTTCTTGGGTTGGCCTCTATCATGGTTATGTTTTTGAATCACATCATACAAGTAGAGCGTCTACAGGCCCACTTGGGCCTCTTGTTAGCTCTTCTGGCCATTAAGGGATGGCGAGTTGTCCGTCATCCGTCCGTTGTCGTCCGTTAACTGTTTGCCTTGTGAACACACTAGGGCCTTCATTATTTATCGGATCTTTACGTAACTTTGCCAGTGTCTTTATATCAATGAAAGCCGGTTGAATGATTTTTGACTGAGTTATGGCCCCTTATACACAAACTTTATCCAGGCTAGTTTACCTGAAACCCTGGCTGGATTTCAGTGAAGCTTGGCAGGAATGATCAGTACAAAGCCTAGTTGCACATATCGATGTCTTGTTCCCCACCACAGACTCCATATAGCCAGTAGTGCGATACAGGCCCTCTTGGGCCTCTTGTTCAAAATATCAAATAATAATCTAATTATATTTTTCAACTTAAAATTGTAAAAAACTTCGAAATTACGTGGCAGATGTAACAATTGTTGTTATTATATAAACTATAAATAGACGCGTTTTCATTGGCTAAAAAGTAATTTTTTAGAAAAAATATCTAGCGATATTGACCTGTTTTTTTGATATTGACCTGTTTTTTTGATATTGACCTGTTTTATATAATTGTTTTTTTGATATTGACCTGTTTTATATAATTGTAAATTGAGGGTTATATAATAAAACAGTTATGGACTTTTCAGCTGTTATACATGATGTTGATATATCGCCTCGGTCAATAATGATTTTTTTGGTGCATATCACATCATGTATAACAGCTGAAAAGTCCATAATTGTATAATATTCTTTAAGGAAATATTAGCAAAAAAGACACGTTTCTATGGTCGGATTTAAATGAAATTTTCGTGGCGGCAAACACCGTTATTACGTAAATGCCGGAATATTTTTGGGAACGTATAAAAAATAATATGAGACAGCAAAAAAAACCATGACGAAACGTAAGCGCGAAGATATTGGGCAGAATTGAATTTTAAGTGAGAATACGTAATTAGAATATTAATTTCGACGATGAAGATTTATAACACGTATTATATTATATATCACTAAAAAACACTACTATCAGATAGTATGTAGTTATGGAGAGAACTGTAACTTAATGTTGTAATAACTTGTAGTTCAATCCATTTGCATATGTTTCTATGAATATTGTGATGTTGAATTGATGTATTGTAACATATCTGCAATACAATATTATTAAACTACTATCAGATACTGAATTATTATCGATTGCAGCGTCAAACTCATTTGCCATTCAAATTCTGGTCTTAATGCGATGTCGCACTTCAGAAAATATAGCATTCCAGCGACCACACGTTTAACGTACGACGTAGTAATTTGCAAATGAAATAGCTGACACAAGTGTTGATCTACACAAAAACATGCACTTAAATTTATCTTTTCAATGATGCGATGATCTTGAATCTTAACTCTCATATATGATTTGTTTTCGGTAAAAGAAAAAGTCTTAATGAAATGTCACATCGTTGTTTTTTAGACGTCAGACGCTTAAAAACGTCAAATGCAAAAATAACGCGCATTGTAAAACACGCTCATTACGGAAATACATGTATATACTGGCTAAGACTAATGCTATAATAATTAATATATAGAGAGAGAATGTCCAAAAACAATTCCGGCCTTCCGTCTTTTTATATTCATTATTCTATATTTATCTCTATCATTTTTAACGTAATGGGCACCTAAGGTTTGAAATGAACAATAAGTATTTAACAATAAGTTTTTATCCATGGAAATAATTATACTACAGCCTTAAATAGTATAAACGTGACACTTGCAACAAAATAACTTTTATTTTTTAACAGTTTAATTGTTTTAAACTTGCTATTAAAATGAAATGGGCATATCTGTAGGACTGATCAGGCATTTTAGATAGATATATTTATTTAAAAACCCGGATATCATACAAATTGTCATTTAGAAAATATTTATTTACAACATTTTAGGAACTATACAAATGAGGCTAATAATGGTAATAATTGAATTGTTCTTGACATAAAGAAAAAATATGTCCAATTCAAGTATATTATAACGGAATTAATCTTTAAAACCATTAAGGTGATGTACTATTAGACCATCAAACAATGCCGTCCTATTTAACAAAACAACGTACGCTACTTTGCACCAACATCGGGGGTCACGTCTCTACCATTTAGCTACTACACACGGTAGCTGGTATCATGCAAAATATCATTTAATAGAAACATTGACCCGGAGTCATACGGTTTCGGAGTCGCCACGTATCTCGGACATTTGTTGGCGCCGCATTATAAACTCTTTTCTTTCTTTTTTCTTTTCAAAAATCGTAATCTTGAAACCAAATCAGGTCTTGAACTATGTGTCATTGCAATATTGCTTTTGATAAAAAACGGTTGACAACAAAGGCCTAATTGTATAAAAGTTCATGAACTTTACACACTTCTTCGTCTTACCACAAGGAATGCCGCTACATATGTCCAATTACTCTGACTTTCATTTTGGCAGTGCAACGCCCAGGGTTCATAAAACGCCTACCTGCAACTAACCTCATGCAAATGGTTTCCGCTCGTTTAAAAAAGAACGGCTACATGGATTTATTATATATTTTCTGTGTAGTTATGTAGACTCCTATGGATTTGGTGTCAATAGGTAAGGCCACAAAAAATTAATTACCTGGTTCTCAGGCCACTTTTTCTGAGAAGAGATGCGGGCGGGCGCATTTTTTTTTACAATTTTATAGTGGTCAACAGACACGCGGACGATTTTTAGCTCTACTGATCAGAGATCAGCAGAGCTTATGCCGTGGTGCGGCGTCCGTCGTCCGTCCGTCCGTCTGTCCGTCCGTCTGTCCGTCCGTTAACTTTTATTTGTAGCGACTACTCCTCTGAAACTACTGGATGGATATTCATAAAACTTTACAGAAATGTTGCCCATGAAGTCTAGTTGATCTAAAATGATCAGCATGACATGATGTTGGTCCTTGTCGAAAATCATTTTGATTCTACGTTAAACGTGGCTGCCAGCGGCCATCTTTGTTTACATAGAGTTATATAGTAAAAACTTGTAGCGACTACTCCTCTGAAACTACTTGGCGGATTTTCATGAAACTTCACAGGAATGTTGCTCTTGATTTCTAAATGATCCTAGCAAAATTTCAGGTCGGCCGGAAATTCAAGATGGCCGCCACGGCTAAAAATAAATTTTCAAAATACAAGTTTGTAGCGACTACTTCTTGAAAACTATAAGTGATATTGATATGGGACTTTTTCTAAAATGATCAGCATGACATGATGTTGGTCCTTATCAAAAATCGTTTTGATTCGACGTTAAACGTGGCTGCCAGCGGCCATCTTTGTTTACATAGAGTTATATAGTAAAAACTTGTAGCGACTACTTCTCTGAAACTACTTGGCGGATTTTCATGAAACTTTACAGGAATGTTGCTCTTAATGTCTAATTGATCCTAGCAAAATTTCAGATCGGCCAGAAATTCAAGATGGCTGCCACAGTTAAAAATAGATTTTTAAAAAATAAGTTTGTAGCGACTACTTCTTGAAAACTATAAGTGATATTGATATGGGACTTTTTCTAAAATGATCAGCATGACATGATGTTGGTCCTTATCAAAAATCGTTTTGATTCGACGTTAAACGTGGCTGCCAGCGGCCATCTTTGTTTACATAGAGTTATATAGTAAAAACTTGTAGCGACTACTTCTCTGAAACTACTTGGCGGATTTTCATGAAACTTTACAGGAATGTTGCTCTTAATGTCTAATTGATCCTAGCAAAATTTCAGATCGGCCAGAAATTCAAGATGGCTGCCACAGTTAAAAATAGATTTTTAAAAATAAGTTTGTAGCGACTACTTCTTGAAAACTATAAGTGATATTGATATGGGACTTTTTCTAAAATGATCAGCATGACATGATGGTTATCCGAGTCGAACATTTTTTTGATTCGACATTAAACATGGCTGCCAGTGGCCATCTTTGTTTACATAGAGTTATATAATGAAAACTTGTAGCGACTACTCCTCTGAAACTACTTGACGGATTTTCATGAAACTTCACAGAAATGTTGCTCTTGATGTCTAATTGATCCTAGCAAAATTTCAGGTCGGCGTAAATTCAAGATGGCCACCATGGCTAAAAATAGATTTTCAAATTACAAGTTTGTAGCGACTACTTCTTGAAAACTATAAGTGATATTGATATGGGACTTTTTCTAAAGACATGATGTTGGTCCTTGTCGAAAATCGTTTTGATTCGACGTTAAACATGGCTGCCAGCGGCCATCTTTGTTTACATAGAGTTATATAATGAAAACTTGTAGCGACTACTCCTCTGAAACTACTCGACGGATTTTCATGAAACTTCACACGAATGTTGCTCTTGATGTCTTATTGATCCTAGCAAAATTTCAGGTCGGCCGGAAATTCAAGATGGCCGCCACGGCTAAAAATAGATTTTTAAAAAATAAGTTTGTAGCGACTACTTCTTGAAAACTATAAGTGATATTGATATGGGACTTTTTCTAAAATGATCAGCATGCCATGATGGTTATCCGAGTTGAACATTATTTTGATTCGACATTAAACATGGCTGCCAGTGGCCATCTTTGTTTACATAGAGTTATATAATGAAAACTTGTAGCGACTACTCCTCTGAAACTACTTTACGGATTTTCATAAAACTTCACAGGAATGTTGCTCTTGATGTCTTATTGATCCTAGCAAAATTTCAGGTTGGCCGGAAAATCAAGATGGCCGCCACGGCTAAAAATAGATTTAAAAAAAATAAGATTGTAGCGACGACTTCTTGAAAACTTTAAGAGATATTGATATGGGACTTTTTCTAAAATGATCAGCATGACATGATGGTTATCCGAGTTGAACATTATTTTGATTCGACGTTAAACATGGCTGCCAGTGGCCATCTTTGTTTACATAGAGTTATATAATGAAAACTTGTAGCGACTACTCCTCTGAAAGTACTTGACGGATTTTCATGAAACTTCACATAAATGTTGCTCTTGATATCTAATTGATCCTAGCAAAATTTCAGGTCGGCCGGAAATTCAAGATGGCCGCCACGGCTAAAAATAGATTTTCAAAAATCAAGTTTGTAGTCACTACTTCCTGAAATCAAAATCAATCAGTAGAGCTTCAAGGTCATTGACCTCTTGTTTTTATCCAAACTTTAAATTCCAATACATGTATTGATGCAAAATATCTCGAAATACATGTGCAATAACCAGTTGGATCAGCTCATCTCTATTTTCGATCTTTACCTTATCATTTCTTCCCGACTTTATATGCTCCTTTCAATCACAATAAGTCCGTATATTTGTATTAGATTGAATCGACTCAATGACACCGCCATTATTGCATGTTGTGAGACTTTGTCGATTAGAAGCTTGAATAAATCGCCTGTTCTGTAGCACCTACTAGTTCCAAGCGTCTGACTCTCCTAGATTGGTACCCGTACGACTGCAACACTCACAAGCTAGTGAGCCGAGCGGCAGATAGTCGGCCGCGCACCAGTCTACCCACAAGGGGATTCCCTGAGATAGTTGCATGTAAAAACCGGAACAAAATTGAATGCGGAACTTTTTTTTTTCGAAATTTCGGTAGCGCATTTCCAAATTTTATTTTATTACTTTTGAGATAAAATCGGCAATGCGGCACCAAAAAAAGACATGCGGGCGGGCCTGAGAACCAGGTAATTAATTTTGTATGGCCTTACATTAAAAATGGCTCAGTTTTTCAAAGAGGAACTTCAACATTTATGAATTTCTTGCGAAGTGTACTGTGATTAAAACGTCTGTGATGTTGTGCCCTTTCTCTAACTAACTGCAACTTTTGTTTTTACAAAACATCTTTGGATTTCGTTGGAATATTATATGGAATTAGGTGTGCAGCATATACACTATATAGCGGAAACTCCCGAGTTGCGTTTCTTTTTCGCTTCAGTATATATCCCGTTCATGACACGACACATTCGATCAGTACTTAAAGTGATTGAGATTACCTGCGGTGGTATTTGTTGGAATTTGGCGACAGTTTTAGTTTTGTATTTTTTCTGATAAATAGTTGCTGTAGTTTATCTTTCTGTCAATAATATAACTGTAATAAAAAAAATACAGAAATTAAAAAAATCAACACAAAATTCCTTGTATGTCAAGCAATTCCTCATTTGTTGGTATAACACATTTCTCGGTGCTTGTTAACTTTATACATGTGTATTTTCAGACTATGTTTGCTTCGGAAGATGGATTGTACCATGACGCTATGCAGTGCATTGTATGTTCTTTAACCGATCAAGGTCATTAGCGGAAGAATGTTTAAATCTAGCTATCCTGTGAAATTATCTTAATGGCAGTTGTGTTTTCTAATCACAATGGCTATAAGATATTTATGTGGGAGAAGCCTGTTAATCTACCAAAGCTGACTGGAAATTAAAAACAAAAAAAAGTGTAGCATATGGTCGACCGTGTAAGTGGATGTCCAAAAAAATATTTAATAGAGTTATTACTGAGCATGTCGCACGGAAATGAACTCAGGATGTGCAGTATTGATCGGAAAATGAATCAAAAATGGAAGAAAAGTACTTGGTATGGTATAAACGTCGAACAGGAAATGGAGCATTTGCGGAACACAGTCAACCAAAAACACGCACTCAAAACTAACAACAACAACAAAAACAGGTATGTGACACCACATACATAAAAATGGTTGTCTGAAATTCAGATATCTGTAGGTATGTTCATGATGTACTAGTATGCTAACTCACAACTGTTTGATGAAATTGTTGTCGTTTGAACTCGGCTTTGACTTGTTCGTAAGTCTATACATTTTAAACTAGATTATTAAAAGAGAAAATGCCGGTACTTGTGAGTCACGGGTTTTACGTTAATGTAACAGCAGTCTATACGTCAAGGAAGACGTCACAGCCTGAAATCATGTAAAATAATTGAAACGTTTCAGGGTTGAAGAAGTTGATCACGCCATCAATCCGTTCACCACGGGGCTGCTCCTGTGCCGCTTAGGTATTGGAATGTCTAGATGACTAGTCAGGACTCAGAAGCCGTTAATAACGGCGAAGAAGTAGATGACATATTCTTGACTTCACGGCAGTCGGTGACACTATCCCTCACAAAATAATAGTAGGATAAAATTAGTTGTTGAGTGAACTCAAGATGATGGGTATATCAGGCAAATTATATAGGTTGGTAGAGGATGGTTTAACAACAGGAGCTATATGGGTGGGTAGAGAGGATGTTTTAACAACAGGCACCAACGGGTAGTGGTAAATGTGCAGGTCTCTGAATTCAGTTTGTGAAAGTCGGATTTCCTCAGGGCAGCTTTCTGTTGCCAGGCGTGTTCTCTATGTAAATGACCTCCCTGATGACACATGTGTCTGCCGACCTCCCTGATGGCATGTCCTGTATCTCCATCTGTCTGCCGACCTCCCCTGTATCTCCATCTGTCTGCCGACCTCCCTGATGGCATGTCCTGTATCTCCATCTGTTTGCCGACCTCCCCTGTATCTCCATCTGTCTGCCGACCTCCCTGATGGCATGTCCTGTATCTCCATCTGTCTGCCGACCTCCCCTGTATCTCCATCTGTATGCCGCAGCAGAGTAACAGGATAGTGGCTTTGGTGCGTGTGAGTGTCGTAAAAGTTGGCAAATGCGCAGAGGTGCGAATAATTGCAAACATTTCCATAAAGGGAACAATTATTACGAAACCCATGCGTAGTACTTTAAAATAAGAAGAAAAAATTAAAGAAATTAACAAAACATACCTTGACCTTGGAGTAAGCCTGACTCTAAACTTAAATTTCCTATATCACATAGGTGAAAAGGATCTAAGGCTAATGTGTAAGACAATGTGAAAATTACTCAGATTTTTTCAAATATGCGATTGGGTTAAGGCAATGGGGGATAACTCGCCGATATTGTTTTCTCTTTTTTATTGAGGACCTAAAACTATATTTACAAAATGACATTAATACTGGTTTAGAAATTGATGATATTGTTCTTATATTACTATTATTTGCGGACGATATGGTTATCATGGGGAAATCACCTGAAGAATTACAAAAAAAATATTGATTTACTTTATGACTATTGTAACAAATGGGGATTAGAGGTGAATACGGTTAAAACAAATATAAAAAGATCGGACAGGGAAAGTAGCATTCAAGGAGGACAGTCAACCACAAAACACAGAAACAAACACGCAAACAGACAAACAAAAGGCAAAAGCAATAATAAATGCAAACGACATCACAAACACAAAAGGTTTGACAATAGGGCTACCGCCTTGGAACGGTCAGTGGCAAAGTAGGCCACTGGGGGGTTTAAACCGGTTCTAGGGTGCACCAAACCTCACACTTACCCTACTGTCATCCCATTAAAACAGGACAGTGTAAATAAAGAAATCCCCGCCATGATCTAATCTCTAACCAACAAGGCAGCATCAATAGGCAATATAGGTAAAACACAAATATGCTCGTGTAAATATAATACAAAACAACAATAGCCTAGAAAGCCACAATGAAGTTACTCAATGACTTTGCAGAAGCCAGAGCAGTAAGAGAATAAACCATTAAGGGCACGACAAGAAAGATCATGGACAAACATCAAACGCCACCATCCCAATGGGCTTTAGGTAGGCGTGATCATAGTGTCCACAGCCTGTCCGGTCATCGTACAATTAAAGAGGAAAGCATAATGGCGAACTGTAAAAGGGTCCACCACCAAGCATGCAGTACGTTGCAAAATGATAGTGTCATAACCTCTTTTGATAAACTTTTTAACAAGTTTAATAACAAAGATAGTATGAAAGTGATCATGACCTAGAATCTTACGAAGTTTATAAATCACATCACCATAGAAGTCAGGTTGTGATAGTCCTTGTCGCAGAAGAGTCCATTATGGTTTTTAGAAAAAGAGGTGGTTTATTACACAATGAATCTTGGCATTAAAATGGAGAGAATATAGAGGTAGTAAATGATTTCAACTATTTAGGTACAGTTTTTAATTATATTGGAACCAACAACTTATTGGAAAATCGTTGCAAGCATTAAATGTTCTCTTAGTAAATTGTAGAAAAATAAGGTTGAAACCAAAATAGTATGTCAACTATTTGATTCATTTGTGGTGTCAATTTTGAATTATTCTTTGGAAATTTGGGGATATAAAAATCAAAGCAATTCGAAAGAATACATTTAAAATGTTGTAAACAAATTCTAAAAGTAAGAAATAGTTCTTGTACCAGGAGTATATGGTGAATTAGGTAGATATCCTTTATTTATAAGTTATGTAAGAATACTTAAATACTGGTTTAAATTATTGAAAACAGATAACATAATACTTAAAAGCATTTACATATCGTCACTAAAAGATTGTGAATGGGTACAAAAATTGGGCATCGAATGTAAAAAATATGTTAAACTAATATGGTTTTACAAATGTCTGGAATGACCCAAATTCTGTTAATGCGAAATACTTTATAACTACGTTTAGACAAAGAATAGGGCATACACGTTATACTCATTCATATTTATTACAAGCTGAGCAATTACCAGAATGTATACTCTGCTTTGCACCGTTAACGGTCAAACACATTTTGCTGGAATTTGTAGACTTTGATCCTATGCGTCAAAGGTACTACAATGTTAATACTATGAAAGAGTTATTTGATACTATAGATTTTAGTCTTGTTTTAGATTTCCTAAAAAAAATCCGACTATATAAATCATTATAATGTGTTCTTATATATATTTACTTGTTTATATACCCGTTGACGGGCATTTGTTGATTTACATATATAGTTTATATTTCTAACATATCATCCCTTATTTTTGAAGGGTTTTATCTTTATATATTTACATTAATTTTTAATTACTACTTAATTTCTTCATCTTTCGTCGGTTTTTGCGCACACTATGACCTATTTATGTGTCGACGTGCCATAAAACATCATTCATTCATTAGACAAAGAGATGTTGATTGTTTTATACAATGATGGTTTGTAGATAAGGAATCAAATGGTGTACTTGAATTATATAATTATTGTAAATTGAGTTTTAATTATGAATCATACCTTGATATTTTACCATGTAATCTCAGACCTGACCATATTTAACAAAATTCAGAATATCAGCACATTCGTTAAGAATACAGACCGGTAGATACTCTCGTAATAGAATACATAGAAATGAACGATATTGTCAATGCTGTCACAGTATTGATTTGGAAGTTCAATACCATTGTATTATGATTTGTCCTTGTTACACAAGAATCCGGATAATTTATATTAAAAAATAGTATTATAATAGACCTAGTATGTTTAAATTCTTAGAATTTCTGCAGACACAGGATAAGAATATTATTATAAAGTTAGCAAAATATATTAGTACAGATTTAGCTGTAAGGAATTCTATCTTGATTAATTAAACAATGTTTAGCTCTTTCGTATTTTCATTCTCATGTATCAGTTACTCAACATTAATATTGCTCATAGCAAATGTACTTTTGTCTAAAAACACTTGGCTTATTATGCATGAAAATGTATGTATATAACAATGTACGTATGTACAAGTTAAATAAAATATATGTTCTATTCTGTTCTGTTCTGCTAATAGATTAGTTAAAACTTTCTCTTGCCTGGACATAGATATATTCCTTTGTTTATATTAATACTTAGTTAGACCTCACCTTGAGTACGCTACAGTAGTTTTATAAGAAGAAAAAACAATAACACATGTAATTTAAGAAAAAACAATTAGCAGCATCCCACATCATCAAATGTTTATCATGCTACGGCTAGCCTAGAATATAGAAGAGAGTGGGCGAACATGATTCATGTTTACAAAATGATATAGAGGATATGTGTTTGTTTTGAGTGAATATGAGCACCGTAGATTATCTATTACTTAATTTCTCAGATTGTAGTTGTATTCCAAACTTTAAGATATTAGATTTTAACGAATTTTCTGATCATGCGCCAGTATATACTTGTTTTAAAACAAAACTAGCACGAAATAATGCACCTGCCCCCGACATAGTAAATGAACCGATGCAAAATAAAATCGTGTGGGACGAGTCCAAGATCAACTCGTTTAGAGACGTATTCATGAATAACAATGAGCGAATGCAAAGCATGCTCGACGATGTAAACATAAACAATAATCAAATCGACGACATAGTCAATTCGTTCACAACGTACATGTATGACAGCGCATTCAGCGTATTTGGTAAATCTTATAAAAAACAAAATAAATCGGAGGAATCTGACTTTAATAATAAAGACTGGTTTAACGGAGAATGTTATCAAGCTAAGCGCGATTTTAAAACAGCAAGAAATGCATTTGTAAAAGAAAAGAATGACGCAAACAAACATGTATTTATTTCAACGCGCTCTATTTATAATCGCGTGAAACGGAAATCTAGAAACAAATATAAAATAAGTGCAGGCAAACGATTACAAGCTTTAGCAAAAAAAAACACCTCGAAACTTTTGGAAATCTTTAAAAAAGAAATATAAAAACAAATCAGCTGACGCAAAAAATTTAAATATCACAGATCTATTCGATCATTTTAAAAAAATGTACGGAAACGCAAACGAGTCAGAACAACGGCCTCCGGACATAGAAGGTATATTCGATCAATTAGACGCGGAGATAACAGAAAACGAACTACGAGCCGCGATTTTCCACCAGAAGAATCATAAATCTTGTGGATTGGATAATTTAAATAGCGAAATATTTCAATCATGTTATGATATAATCTCACCATTTCTATTAAAACTGTATAACCGTCTGTTAAATAACGGTGAATACCCTGTAACATGGGGTGAAGGAATTATCATTCCAGTCTTTAAAAATGGAAATAATGATGATGCAAACAATTATAGGGGAATCACACTTATAAATGTATTGGGAAAAATATATTCTCAAATTTTACTTAATCGTGTCACTATATGGTCAGACAAATACGATAAGATATCGCAAAACCAGTTTGGATTTCAAAAGGGTAAATCTACTGTAGATTGTATATTTGTATTTTATTCTATTATTGCAAAGGTGTTAAGCTTAGGAAAAAAACTGTATTGTGCTTTCATAGACTATGAAAAAGCATTCGATAGAATAGTCCGCTCACTTTTATGGCATAAGCTTTTAGCCCAAAATGTAAGTCTTAAAAGTGTAAATGCCATTAAATCTATGTACACTGTGGTAAAGTCATGTATACGATATAAGTCTGCTTTATCAGACTTTGTGGAATCACATATCGGAGTGAAACAAGGAGATCCGAGCTCTCCTCTGATGTTTATAAACGATATTGTATCAAATGTTAACTCTGATTTAGAAGACATTTTTACGATAGATGATCTTAAATATTCATGCTTCTTTACGCGGACGATGCAGTAGTCTTTGCTTTATCTCCCGATACGTTACAGTCTATGTTGAACGATATAGAATCATATTGTCATACATGGGGTCTGAAAATAAATACAGCAAAAACAAAAATAATGATTTTTGAAAAAGGTCGTCACACTACATATGAGTTCATACTTAATAATATAACATTAGAAATAGTTAATTCCTTTAAATATCTTGGGATTCACTTTTATAAAAACGGTAATTGGTTTAGAACGCAAAAAAGATTGGCACAACATGCATCGTTTGCACTGCATAATCTTTTCTCTGTTTTTAATCGAATAGAATTACCCATTTCTGAGAAATGCAAGCTGTTTGACACTTTAGTGGCGTCTGTATTAAATTATAGTTCGGAAGTTTGGGGATCACATGATGCAAAAGACGTCGAACTTATACATACACAATTTTGCAGGAAGATTTTAACTGTAAAAAGGTCGACAAATCTTACAGGTTTATAGGGTGAACTAGGTAGAGTTCCGCTCTATATAAAGAGAAAACTAAGTATGGTAAAGTATTGGATTAAATTATTGAAATTAGGAGATAACAGTATTGCTAAGAAAATATATAAATTACAAAAAAGCGACGCAGATAATAATATATCATATAACGGGTCAAATTGGGCATTCCAAATAAAATCAATATTGGAGACGTTAGGTATGACAAATATTTGGTTAAATCAATATGATATAGAACACATTAACTATGAACTCATCCAACAAAGAATATTAGACATATATCATCAAAGCTGGTATGCAAATATAAATAATTCTCACAGACTTGTTACTTACTGTCGTTTTAAGCACGATTTTAACTTGGAACATTATTTAGATATTGATATGGAGAAAAAATTTAGAATAGCTCTTTGCAGATTTAGATTGTCTTCGCATAACCTCGCCACAGAAAGCGGAAGATATGAAAATATTCATAGGGATGAAAGAAAATGCAGATTTTGCAATATGAATTTTATTGAAAACGAATACCACTTTTTGCTTGTTTGTCCAATTTATAGAGAATTAAGACATAAATATCTTAAACCTTATTATTGCCGATGGCCAAATTTGAACAAGTTTGATTCGCTTATGACATCAAAGTCAAAATGTACAGTTGTAAACTTAGCTAAATTTATATTCTATGCTCTCAAATTAAGAAATAGTACATAAAGGAAATTTCCTGATGTTAAATTCTTATTTTTCATTATAGCGATTTTGAAATAATGTGCTTCTCAGTAAATCTGATATGATGTAATTGTATGTTTATTTGTTTAATATGGATAAGTGTTCATGTTCTCACTATCTTCATACTTTCATGTAATTGTGTAGGCTATAAACATGTGTTGTATGTTTAATTGCTGAATAAAGATATTGTATTGTATTGTATTGTATTGTTTGTTTTGAGTGAATATAGGATTTATTTTCATCGACAAGTGAGAAAAATTATATTTTCACGAGTGCTTGAAAGCACCCACAACAGTAAAAGCACAAGCATAGCAAAAACAAGCGTTACATTTAAGCCGTTACGTTTTCACACCCAAAGACATCCATTCACACCTCAAGACTCTGAAATTTGCTTCAAAACATTGAAAACGAAAACTGGGTGGTATTTAATAGGTGTTTTCAGTGCATAAATCGTAATACAAATCATTAAAATACGAACATAATTAAAGGTAAAACAACCTCATAAGGCAACAGTCACGCTACGGCCATCGCGCTTTTTGTATTTTACCCCAATGCACATCAGAAATCTTCTGTCCTTTGTTAAAGCTAAAGTTGATGCTAACCCTCAAGCTGTGGTAATTATACCCACGTTTTTGGGAGGAAAAACGGGGTATATTAAAATCGCCTCCGTTCGGCCGTCCGACCGACATCTCCTCCTATAAACCGTTGAACGGAATTCAAACAACCTTAGGGTATGACTTCACCATATGATGACGGCGTGCAAGAGCAAAATTATTTTTGTCTCCGCACCCAGGTCCCTCAGTGGGGTGGGGTCAAGACACTAAAAATTCAATTACACTGTCATTTTCCATACTAGGTATATGTTATCGTACTTGGTATATGTTATCGTCTTTGAAAGATAAACAACATATCAAACGATTTTATTATTTCGAACTCGGACGTCTGTCCGGTGGCCTAGGGAGTGGGGAGGTTGGGTCAAAAAAATGTTTAATTATGTCTCAAATGAAACGTTATAATGACGGGATTATACTGTATACATTTGTTTCCTCCTACGTCTTCGGTGGGACCTGGGTTTAGGAAGGGGCATCATATACAGTAATAATTCAATTACTGTGTATAATTTTCCATACTTTTGCACATTAATTGATATAATAGTCGTCTATGAAAGAAATACACAGCATGTCACATGATTTATTATTTAAAACTCGAAAGTCTTCTATGGGTTGGGGTTGGGTGGTGGGGGGAAAGTGTAACAGGGGTCTTTTTTTAAATTATGTCTCAAACAAACATTTTGATGAAAAGATTACAGTATATAATCATATGCTTTTCTCCTGTATGTGTGTGTATGTGTAATTGTGGTGGTTGTTGTTGTTGGGCGGTGGAATGGGGGATGTTGTATGGGGCGTCAAAAAGTTAAAATGTTATGATTTTGGGAATATCAGTATAATTTGCTCCAGTGTCACCATGTGACTCTAGGATAGGGGTCAAAAGTGCAAATACGCAAATATCCTAAACGTTTGTTATTTTTTTACAGTGTCGTACATGTATACAGAAAAGCATAAATAGTACTATTCCTGATCTGAGTATCAAAGAACGATCAAAATAAGTACATGTAAAATGGATACAGCAATTGCATGACCTGCGTGAAGAAAACGCGGGTATTTGCAATGGCGCGCCGTGGAATTCGTTCTAGTTTTTAAAAATTAAAATTAGTTCACCAACAATATGCTATTGTTTTATGTTTTAAAGTAACAATTCAAATTACTGGGGGTGTCTGGGTGTCATGGCGTGTCAACGGGTATACTTACAAATACTTACAAATCCTCTTCTGCTAGTAGGCCACTTTCGGCGTTTTGCACCAGCTCTATGTCTTCTTTATATCTAGTAATTGTAGTTGTGCTTTATATTCTTATTGTATTGGTTGGTAATTCCATAACCTATCTACTTTTATTTCATTTTTTTCACGTTTTTTGCTTCTACGACGACTAATGGTAATGAGTTCCAAATGTCCATCACTCTGTAACTGAATCTTTTATTGTATTACTCATTGGTTTAAAATCCCTTCGCATTGTATACGCAAACTTCTTACTATGAGTATTCGAATTTCCAATTCTCATTGTCTTGCATTTATCAGGATGGAATTTAAGTAACCATGTATCTGACAAGTCATACATACAACATATATCATCTTGTAGTTTTTCAGAGTCAGCGTCGTTATTTATTTCCCTAAATATCTTTGTATCTTCCGCTAACAGAAATATTTCACTACCATTGTTTATTGACTGTGGAAGATCATTGACAGACGAATAAAATTGGCCCAATCACAGATCCTTGAGGGATTCCACTCGTTACCGGCTTCCAGTCTGAACTTTCCCCATATACCAACACCCTTTGTTTTCTATTACTCAAAAATGCCTCTATCCACTTACAAAACGTGGTACCGATATTTATTGCCGTAATTTTTTCAAGCGTTTCTTATGGCTCACTTTATCAAATGCTTTCATGAAATCACAATATACAACATCAACAGGACCACCCCATGTCTAATATTTCAATCCATTTATCAAGTCCTATTAATATGACCTCTCAGATATAAAGCCGTATTGCTTCCTAGTGAAAATTATATTTTCAATCATATGTTTACAATGTTTTCTCTAATTATACTTTCCATAACTTTACATACTATGTAATTGGTATACAGTATCATGTCCAAGGGCCTTTATTAATGTTGGAAGAACTTGTGGCCCAACACTTTTGCTTGTATATAGAAGAAACGCAATAAAATATGATTAAAGTAAAGGGTGTCAAGGAAACGTACACCATTATAAGCATGTTATTTTGTTGAAGGAAAAGTGTTCATTAGTTACGATTTCAGCACTGCATTCGCAAGGTGGAGCTGCGGTGGTTGAGTGGTTACAATATTTGACTCCCGTCCCAGAAGTCACGGGTTCGATTTCCAGTGGGGTCAGGTCCCGGGTTTTTCAAATTCATTCCCGCAGCATCGAACCGAACTCGGGCAAGGTACTGTGAACGTATGCCATCCTTCGGACGGGATGTAAAGCCGTCTGTCCCGTGAGCAGACGTGACAGATATCGCCCAACTTCTGTGTCAGTGCACAGACATAACAACAACTAGATTGGACTCTGGGAAAATTATCTAAATTTCTGGTGGCACATTGCGAAAATTGTACAAATTAATTCCCAACTTTAAACACACATATCATGAAGAGTTTTATAGATACAAGTTTCATTCATGCTAAATCCCATCACAATTTTAATTTTCTTTCCAATGGTAGTATTTTTCTTTCTCTTACATTTAGAGCAAAAAAGGAGTTTGACGGAAACTTTTACTCTGTCAAAACCTTGAATTTTAAGAGAAAATCGAAAAATGATGATATTTTTTTAATTTAAACATCTTTTTATACAATTTCTTATTTTCAAAATAAACATCAATTATTATAATCCCATTTTCCTATTCATTATGAATCTTTTGAATGTATTCTCATCAAAATCAGTGAATAATTGAGAGAGGAGATAGAAGGAAAAGTTAAGGTGTCACGTGATATATTTGTTACTTCATTGGTTAAGATAAGAAGTTTCCTATCTATTTATTAATACGGGCAAAGCTCGACCTGCCGAAGGCAGGTCGGGCGAAGCCCGACTATAGGTTACACGTATGTACAAGTATGCATTGGAATGAACATGTTAAATACTCACTAACTAACGCTACTCATTTTCATTTTCGTAGTGCGTCAAACTTGAATTTTGTCTCCAAGATGGCAGACGACACGGACGACGCCATTTTGAAACTTCCGGTCGCATTTTTGACCAGCTTCCTGTCTCACGGTGAAGTCACGCAGACGTGATTAACAGTTGAAAGCCAAAAGTAACTTACCGGCGTTCCATTGTTAACAGAAATAATTAATTTTGAAGAATGCTTACATTTTTATGAAGTACCCAGTAGTTTTCTATATGTTTTTCATTATTTCTAGGACTCTGAAGCGCTTCAATTTTGAAGCGTCTGTGATCGGTTTAGATCGTACGTTTCGCACGTCGTAATCGGTATAGGTCGTAAGTTTCACACGTCGTAAAGAAAGTTTCCACAGCGCGTTAGCGTTCTCTACGACGTGCGACTATTACATGTCACAGGCCTTATTCTCCGCTATTTTTTCGGAAAATACGAATTAAGTGACCTTGCTGTGCAATGTTTTCGTTTAATAAACAAACAAATTAACGCAGCTAATGTGTACTTATAATAAAGGGAGACTAATCTCTTGACTGTTTAAAAAGGACAGGTTCAAAACCCGTCGAGATTTCCGGGTTCTCCATCGAATTTTAAATGGGTTCCAAGTAGGTGAGGTTTACTGCAATAAAATACATTTTTGAGACGGAATGGGTCGAATTTCGACCCTTATAACAAAATATGATACCAGCAATTGTGATTAAGAAGAGTTTATTTCAGTTAGAAGAGTTTATTTTAGTATATGATAGAACAAAATATGTGTTTCCAGTAAAGAGATCCTACATAAAATAAGGAAAAGGCTAGACAAATTTACACATATGTTTACCTTAAGCGCAAGTTAAAAATGTAACAATAATGTTTTAATATGACACAGGCACTGACTAGATAACGGCCAAAGTACTTTGATACAATGAATGATTAATTGTGTATGGAATGGATGGGGACTGGAGTAAGAATTTCATAATAACAGGTAACACTAAACAGATAACAAAAAATAAATTTCACTAATAACAGTTAAAGAGAGGGAAAAAAACTTGCCCCTCCCCCTCCTCAACACCACCAGAGCCTTTTACTAGGTCCAGGGCTTTTCTTTCAAGGAAACCGGGAAAAGGCCTAGGCCTGCTGAATTTGGGGAAAATAAGCACGAGACTGTCCAAATTGGGAAAAAAATGATTTTCGGTGTTCTGGGAAATGTTTTTTTAGGGGGAAATTTCATTAAAATGTAGTTTTAGGTAAAATATTGATTAGGTTTTAGAACTGAGTTATTTCAACATATAAACTGTGTAAAGTATGTCACTTAATTACCAAAAAAAAAAAATTTATATATATATATACATATATTCTTTTTTAATGGGAATTTTTTACCCCAAAATTGGAAGAAATAGAGGTTTTTGCAATTGGGAAGATGCCGAATTTCGGCCCCTGTTAAACAGGTTAAAAAAGCCCTGAGGTCTGGAAAGGGGCATTTTGGCCTAGAATGTGGAAAGATCCATGACTGGATAATGACATTTTCAGAGTTAAGTTTAAAAAATGGAGAAAACTGCATGATTTTCAAAGTAATTTGGGTGGGGAAGTGGCCTTATACGGACCGCTGCGAAAAAGAGTTAAAGGGCCTCGACTACCTACCTACCACTTCCTATGAGTCTCATTCATTAAACATAGAAAAAACATCCTATGTATTTTAATGGGTTTTTATGCCAACAAACAGAACCTTGATATATTTCAATTGTATGTATACACTTACATTCCGTTGGACATGCTAGAATAAATAATAAACATTGTTGCTAGATTATTTGAGATTATCTACAGTGGTTCGGTCAGAGAAGGCTCGGATTACAAATAAACATGTGTTCACCGTGACCGGACCATCTCCTTTAAAACGCTGCCGACATCTTTTATGAGAATAAAACGAGTCTTTTTTTTCCGAAAACTGTTCAGTTTTTTAGCCCCCGAAAATTGAAATACACTGACTCACACAAAAACTGCACCAGAAACGCTTGCGCATATTTTCCGTGTAAAGGAAAAGATCAAATAAAGTCTGCACTCAAATATATCCGTATCTTATTGTTCTCAAGTTTAAAGTCATTTCAGATACAAAATAAAACAAAAAGCTGACCTTCCTACCCACTACTTATTGTTGCAGTAAACAAGGGTATTATTTTATAAGGCCTTACAAATATATTTATTTACATATTTGTGCAAATATCTATCTATAAGTATTTCCTGACTTTAAGATTAGGATCTGATCAAATTTATAGTTAGTTCTGACCCTTAAAATAGAGATGGGTAAAAAGTGTACATGCTATCAAATTGCTTTGCCCGTTACATAGGTAGTGCCTATTTCATATTATGTCTGTGGTCAGTTATACATAAAGCCCGTAAACCCTTCCCACGGAAACGAGGCTGCCGTGATATTGATTGTGTGCAGTATCAGAAAGAAACAAAGAAATTATCAGTAATGATCACAGTTTAACAAAGCCAAGGCATAGCACACAAACTATGCCATAAAAGTGCCCTCGCGGATCTCACGCTAATTTTTATACGAACGTATAACCTACGTTTGTTGGGTTTACAAACTCATTACAGAAACCAGCAAAAACACAGCGAATTTTGGATGTAGCAGTCTGTAATTTCGCGTGTCGCCATTTTTGTTTCGGAAGTTAATATTTTGGAGATTACCTCTTCTCAAAATTATTGTTTAAAGTAATAAACAGCAAAATGACCCAATACATTCAGGTAACAGATGATGAGAACGAAGAACCAATTGAGATACCCAGTGAAGAAGACGGCACTTTATTGCTGAGCACGTTGATGGGCCAGTTTCCCAATGCGTGTGGGTTGAAGTATCGAAATCCGCAGTCAGGAAATTTTAGAGGTATCCGACTGAACGAAGGTCGTCTACATCCACCAGATAACTACTGGGGCAGCGTTGTGTTTCAGGTTGTTTATCCAAAAGGTATGTATACAGAGAAGTGACAGTTGACTTGTATCGTTTTACTTTTGAAAAAATAGGTCAATAAACTTCCTTGTTTACACAGAACTAACGTTATACAATATCCGGGCACAGGCAACCGTATCATAGTGGGGACCTCCCCAAATATATGTTGTGTGGTCAAATTATACATATAGACATCAGTTCACATTCCAATTACAATTCTAAATATGAACAATTTGCATAACTTTAGGTAGCATGAATCAATGATTTTTTATTTTTCGAGATAATATCACCAAATTCAGTACATAAATACATCCATTTATAACAATATTAAAACAGCTGAGTTTGTAAAATTTGGATTATAACTTTTTTTTTTTAAGATTTATCTTCTATGTGTATATTTTCAATCACAAATACTCACCTTTATTTCCTTGTCAAAAACTTGTCCAAGCATGAAAAAAGCAGTTTTTCAGTTAATAATGTTTATTAAATGAATATATCCTTTGTCATAGCAACATATTTATACAACATATACATATTTTGCACTTAAAATGACTTCATTTATTAGCTTTAGCACACGTAGTTGTATACATATATAGTCATGTATTATAAACAAAATATCACTTTCAGCCGGTATTTCGAATATTGCAACATATTCAAGAATCAAAGTTGTGTCAACAGGTTGTCAGTGTGTGACGACAGGTGTCTGCAATGTGGAAATTGATGAACCCAGTAACTTGATTGTTAACAACTTACACTCAAGATCAGTACCATACAATTGATACATACAAACAGTATGTCATGCTTAAAAATAAATGATTCATCATCAGAATACTTCATATGCGACAGAATATATACTCATTTACACTCACAGTTCAAACAATCAATCAAATTCAGTTAAAATACAGTTTGTTTGCAATCTAAACGGTGGGCACCGCCATTTTGATATATATACTTTTTTACTTCCGGTTCAGACCCCCGTACAGTTAAGTCATCATAATTTTACAGAAAACGGGTACTTATCATCGCAAATTATGTCTGAATTTTTTAAATGTATATTAAACTTCAAAATTATATCAAACTTACCTGGGTACCTCTTCTCAAACAGAACAAAAAATAAAATTCAATTTTTATATGGCAGTTTTCTTCTACTTTCACACCTGTTTCTGGGTCAATCTGACGTGGTGCTCCGACATCTAGGGTCCGTGAATGCTGATTGGATGTCATTTTTAAATATCCAATCAAAATAATGGGAATAATAGCAGTAAAGGGAAACCCCATTTTCGTGCATTTTTAGGAACAGGAAATCGACATGGCTATTTAAAGACGACATAGATTATGTCCCTTGTTGGTTCTCGCTACTTTAGGTTGTTTATACGTGGCTTGAATCACTGTAACATCTACCGAAAACAGAATGAAATTTCCTTTATTAGTTTTTCTCCGGACATTCACGAAGTGTTTTACTAACAAGGTGAAGGTCAAGTCAGAATAGACCAGGTGACAACAGAAAAATTTGGTTTCATAATTTTTTCCATTTATATCCATTGTCATGAAAATTTAGCACTGCACAATAACATTATCAATGAAAATGCAATAACTATCTTTATTATTATCTAACACAACATATATTGTGGGGGGGGGGGGGGGGGGGGGGGGGGGGGCAGCAGGTAGGTGGGGTGGGGGGAGGGTCTCCACTATGATACGGTTGCCTGTGTATCCGGGCACAGTGTATCCGGGCACAACCACTTTTCGTACACATATGGACAAAAAATTAAAATTGAAATAACAGCCTTTTCCGTCATCATTAATTATAGTACAATCTCATTAAAATCAGATCCAAAATATTCGCTCCACTACTTTCCGCTATTTATATCTGACTATATTACATACCGGGTCACCTCAGATTTACCTTACGATCAGCCAACCAGATTTCAGCCTACAACATTTTTCGGTATTGACAACTTCACTGCGCATGTCGCATTGAACAGTGAAAGTCCACGCTTGGTAACTTGAAAGAGACAATGTCCGTAACTTTTAGCTTATAAAACAGAAACAAATTGCATTGACAAACATAATACACCAACCATTATTGAATATTTACTGGAGAAAAAAAAGATTGTAAACTTGACGGAATTTAATAGCGGTACAAATATTTTCACCGATTTGTGGGATTGAACCCACACACTAAAATTATGCTGGTAACAGGGTTTCCATTATGTTTTTCAGTATGAGGGTCCCAGGACCCCCATATACAATTTTTGGGGGTCCTGCTTCAGATTTTAAGGGTCCTTTTTAGCTCTACTGATCAGAGATCAGCAGAGCTTATGCCGTGGTGCGGCGTCCGTCTGTCCGTAAACTTTTTTTTGTAGCGACTTCTTCTCTGAAACTACTGAATGGATTTTCATGAAACTTTACAGAAATGTTGCCCATGAAGTCTAGTTGATCCTAGCAAAAAATCATGTTGATGTGAAATCCAAGATGGCCGCCAGATCTAAAAATAGGTTTTTAAAAAACAAGTTGTAGCGACTTCTTCATGAAAACTATAAGTGATATTGATATGGGACTTTTTCTAAAATGATCAGCATGACATGATGTTGGTCCTTGTCGAAAATCGTTTTGATTCGACGTTAAACATGGCTGCCAGCGGCCATCTTTGTTTACATAGAGTTATATAATGAAAACTTGTAGCAACTACTCCTCTGAAACTACTTGACGGATTTTCATGAAACTTCACAGGAATGTTGCTCTTGATGTCTAATTGATCCTAGCAAAATTTCAGGTCGGCCGGAAATTCAAGATGGCCGCCAGGCTAAAAATAAATTTTCAAAATACAAGTTTGTAGCGACTACTTCTTGAAAACTATAAGTGATATTGATATGGGACTCTTTCTAAAATGATCAGCATGACATGATGTTGGTCCTTGTCAAAAATAGTTTTGATTCAACTTTAAACATGGCTGCCAGAGGCCATCTTTGTTTACATACTGTTATATAGTAAAAACTTGTAGCGACTACTCCTTTGAAACTACTTGACAGATTTTCATGAAACTTCACAGGAATGTTGCTCTTGATGTCTAATTGATCCTAGCAAAATTTCAGGTCGCCCGGAAATTCAAGATGGCTGCCATGGCTAAAAATAGATTTTCAAAATACAAGTTTGTAGCGACTACTACTTGAAAACTATAAGTGATATTGATATTGGACTTTTTGTAAAATGATCAGCATGACATGATGTTGGTCCTTGTCAAAAATTGTTTTGATTCAACGTTAAACATGGCTGCCAGCAGCCATCTTTGTTTACATAGAGTTATATAGTAAAAACTTGTAGCGACTAATCCTTTGAAACTACTTGGCAGATTTTCATGAAACTTTACAGGAATGTTGCTCTTAATGTTTAATTGATCCTAGCAAAATTTCAGATCGGCCAGAAATTCAAGATGGCCGCCACAGCTAAAATTAGATTTTTTAAAAAAGAAGTTTGTAGCAACTACGTCTAGAAAACTATAAGTGATATTGATATGGGACTTTTTGTAAAATGATCAGCATGACATGATGGTTATCAGAGTCAAACATTATTTTGATTCGACGTTAAACATGGCTGTCAGCGGCCATCTTTGTTTACATAGAGTTATATAACGAAAACTTGTAGCGACTATTCCTGTGAAACTACTTGACGGATTTTCATGAAACTTCACAGGAATGTTGCTCTTGATGTCTAATTGATCCTAGCAAAATTTCAGGTCGGCCGGAAATTCAAGATGGCCGCCACGGCTAAAAATAATAATTTTTCAAAAAACAAGTCTGTAGCAACTACTTCCTGAAATCAAAATCAATCAGTAGAGCTTCAAGGTCATTGACCTCTTGTTTAAATATTGCATAAATCATCAATTTTGCTTTCATCTAGTAAAGGAATATTATTATAGGTATTTATAGGGTCCAATCGCTTGTGACACTTGTTTACAAAGATGATAAATTATTAATGTGCTCTTCCAAGGGGTGGATATAGAGCATAAAGATGGTTTAATATACTAAAGTTAACCCTAGCAGTATGACTATGTTGTAAGTGTATATATCCATCCCTAGGATACATGACAGTGGTAGAAATTAACTATTTTAGGCACTTGCAAACTTTGGCCAGTGCATAATATTTTAACTCGCCAAATTGGAAATCTACTAACTGACCATTACTATGACATTATTCCAAAGCTTTTCGCAAAATCAAAACTTTTTTCTTCCGACCATATTAGCCTCGGACAAAAATTTGCTAGATGATATCACCAATAACCATTATGCCTAAAAAAACGACCGACCTTGATTTTGACACCCACACCCGACTGTAAAAAATAGCGACGATGACGAAGCGCGACGATGTTGACGCAAGTGAATTATTATACCAGACCCTGTCGCTGGGCAATGATCGTTTCCGTTTTCAATTTTAAACGCATACGTCTTTTTGGCATTGAAAGTTGCCGATTTGAAGAACCCTTTTCTCATCAGAATCAAGCTACGAAGTGAAAAACGTTCACAAATCTGAAGATAAATGTGCTTTAATTGACTTGTTGAGAAGAAATCTATTCAAACTCGGTTGAATATTATGTTATACACACGTTTTACCCGTGACCCACATTTGCAGATTATACACAAAATGTCCACCATTTGCATTCAGTAGTATCATGTTTTTTTTCACATCATATTACCACTAGCCATAAGCTTGAATCTTATAAATGTTATGTTTGTTTGATATTTTTAAGACTAAATATTATTTTATAACTAATATAGACGATGGATGTTCTATGATTCAGAAGATTACAATGGATGAAAATAAACTAATTTTGGAAAGGGTTTCCTCAGAATACATATCACGTGATGTCATACTTCTATTTTTAAACTTCCAATCAAAATTGAGCGCACTAGCGAGAAGCAGATTGAACTATTGTGAATATCATGTGTGTTGACATAAGCTACTGTACTCCACAATGCACTACCGGAAGTGAAAATGGCGTCGATCTTTTGGCGTTTGTTTATAAACGATATTTAGAAGATTTACAATGATTACAATGACCAATAACGCTCTGAATGTCTTATTACGTAAATGTGCTTCCCAAGGGATGCAGCTACTCGTGAATTACGGGACCCATGCTTTTTTTCGAGTCAGGGACGTAGAAAAGCTGCGTCAATGGAAACCCTGTGGTAATTCAGCGGTCGAGTACGCTATCAACTGAGCTAATCGGGCCACATGTATTATGGCATACTATTCAGGCTATATACTGTCGTAATAATTTCGTAGTAAAAATACACGACAGTTCCCATGATTTCTTCGTATCTAAAATCTTTGTGTAGAACATACCATTCAGTGCATTTCTTTGAATGTATCGTGCAATAACACAGCAGTAACACACTAAGTCTTTTATCTTTATTCGGATAATACATATGTAGATTTGCGTTTGTTCAGTTCACTCGAATAGGTTTTAATTTTCATGTGCATTATAAATGAAATGCGCGATTTCATTGGTTGAATTTAGTTGATCTTCTCATGAATATTGATTAGATGAAAGGTCAATCTGAGGTGACCCCGGTATGTCATATGGTCAGATCTAAATAGCGGAAAGTAGTGGAGCGAATATTTTAGATCTGATTTTAATGAGATTGATTATAGTACTAATATGAAATGGGCACTGCCTAGATAACGGGCAAAGTACTTCGATATAATTAATTGTGTGTGGGAGGGAGGGGGAGTTGTGTGTGGGATCTTGTTTTGTAATGTAACGTCTTAATTAAGGTGTTTAGAGACATAATTATTATAAATTTGATTAATAAACGAAGGTTTTATATAAATCAGTATACTTTATAAAACACAATTATTAAATTTAAAATGAAATTAAGATCAGTGCTCAAAGAAAATTATTTTAAGAGACAGGCCCAGGGCTTGTTGCTTCTGAAAATGGACAGGCCCCGATTTGAAATGGACAGGCCCTGATTTGAAATGGACAGGCCCTGATTTAAAATGGAAAGGTCCAATATTTTTTTCTTATTGGAAATGTGTCTTTATTCACTTTTGTAGCACACATTAATTTTGTTACGTATGTATTAATCAAGCTCAGAACCTCCTCTGACTATATTTTTCTTTTTGCTACCACTTTATGCTCCCTGGTCAGCGGACTTATTTACCATTTTGTTTAAAATATGTTAGAATAGAATATTACATAGTAATTACTAGCACTTTTGCCAAACGATAATAATCAGAGCCGACTTGTGAAACTGGATCTAAACTTGGAGCCAAATTTTTAATCAGGTTTTATGAGACTATCAGAGCCTCCTCTGGGTATATTTTTTCTTTTTGTCACCACTTTCTCCAAGTAAAGAATTAGGAGTCTAGACTAGAATTCATTTAAAAGTAGGATTCCAGGAACTTAAATAATGAATAGAAATATACTTTATATCTGTATTTATACATATACAGTATATATATTTTTCTTTCCACCAACATGTCTTTGTAAAGGACAGTTTTTCTTATTTGATTATGCAAAAAAAAAAAAAAAAAATATAATAATAATATATCCGAAATTATGTACCATCCGAACTACTATGACACCGCACTTTTACGGCCCGAACATTTCACAAACATTCAATCGAAATACCATCAATAACGATTTTTTTTCATGCATTAGTGTGTTTTTAATGACAAAGACGGTATTTCTTATCACAAAGGAAAGAAAACACAACCCTAATAGCAGAATAATGAGTTTTATGTCAATAATTGTCGACCTCAAAGTTGTGACAAACTGCCGACACGAAGCCAGGCAAAATATTCAAACTTCTTTTTGTTTCAATGTGTATAACACATTTTAATTACTTTACTGCAAGTGTTTTCACAGTTTCACAATACACATGGGTGTATTTTGTCTTGAGGAACTTGAGCTTGAGATCCAGTTAAACTGATTTTTTTGGGGATTTTTTTTATTTTTTTTTAGACAGGCCCGACGGGCTCCTCGTCTGCAAAATGAGACAGGCCCGGAATGAATTTCGAGGAGCGTCGGGCGTCGGGCTATCCTATTTCTTGAGCACTGAAGATATAAATGCAGTTTACTCGAGAGCGAAAAGGAATTTGTTATACTTGTGTCTTAATGAAGCTGTTTAGTGACATAATTATATGTTAGATTAATAAGGCCATAATAAATTGACTGCTAGATTATCACTGTTAAAAAAAAAATTGACACTGCTTTTCCGAACAGCTTTCCCGTTATTTCGAGAGCCGTGTTGTAAACCTGTCTACTTTCTCAAAACGACGCGAAATTGGCAAATTAAATGGGAGGAAAATGGTGTTTATCATTAAAGCGGGAATGGGAGTTGCACTTGTGAAAGACTGGTTAAGTTGTAATATTGTGGAGTATTACATTGTTACTAGGCGTTTATAACAATTTTCTATGTGGAAAGTCAGACTATCTCCCGTTGCAGACGATGTCAATGAAACGTAATACAAGTACCCTGTTTGCAATTTATATATCTTGTAAACCATTTTTTTTTACCAAAGACAGGTCGCGTCACAAACAATTTAATTTTCTGAGATTTAAACAAGCTCAGTGCTCGAAAAGCAGGATAGCTCCACGCCCGGGGCTCCTCGAAATCCATTCCGGGTCTGTCTCATTTTGCAGACAAGACTTAGAGCCTGTCTAAACAAATAATCCCCAAAATCTCAAGATCCTCAATACTCCCATGTGTATTGTGAACTGTGAAAACACTTGCAATAAAGTAATTAAAATTTGTGTGAAATATGAATATTTTGCCTGGCTTCAGTCGGCAGTTTATCACAACAGAGATTGACAATTATTGACATAAAACTACATTATCCAGCTATTAGGGTTATGTTTTCTTTCCTCTTTGATAAGAAATACCATTTTTGGCATTCAAAACACATAAATGCATATGCATTAAAGTTTGTAATTGATGGTATTTCGATTGAATGTTTGTGAAATTTGTGTTTGTGAAATTTTAGGGCCGTATAAGGGCGAGGATCAGGTAAATGGAAATAATTACAGGCGTCACATGCAATGATTACAAATTAATAAAAACTAATGTAAAAAGCATAAAATGTGTTGTCTTTTGTTTATATATGAGAGAAAATATAGGAAAGATAATATTAATTGTATATTTGAAGAAGAAAGTGTTAATTATTAAATTGTGTAGAAAATGTCAACATATTTTACAAAGTTAATAAGGGATTTTGACCCCCCCATGTCAAAGTCTCATTTTTGAAGGTGTGTTGTTATGATGTGTAAAAAAAAACTATTGGAAACATAAGATCAATATTAAATGATTGTAAAAATCTAAATATCAGAAGAAATTGTTTATTTTATAAGTTTAAAACAATTCAAGAAAAAATGTGTGATGGACGTTACGTACTCTGTCAACACAAACCATGTTGTCATCGGCGATTTTCAGCTTGACATTGATTTATAATCATAGAGAAAGACTTACAAATGTGAAGAAGTTTAACAGTTACACCGTTTGCAACTGTCAAAAGTGGCTATTAAATAATGTAATAGCTGTTTTTGAGCTTTCATAAAATCTGTGTCAAAACTCGGTCAATTTCGTTGCGTCCGTTCAGTAGCGATATTTAGAAGGAAGCCGTATACTAAACTGTTCTACGAGGTTGATCCGCACAATAACCTTGGGTTTATGCGTAATACGTCATCAGATTTTGTGTACAAGCAAGCATGGCTGACGACAAGGTAAATTTATTGACTCTGTCCACATTTTTTTATTATTACGGTCGTCACACTGTTTTGTTATCGTATATTTATCATTAAAGACACCATTTTTTATTCAAAGAAACTTGTGTATAACTCCAAAGACAGTAAACGCTAAATTACAACAATAAATCGAAGAATGATTTTGTTGAACTAGCGACTTCGCTGAACGTCTGTAACATTTTGACAACTTTGAAACGAGTGGCCGTAATGTGTTGACATTTAGTGTCGACCCGTATATGTCAATAATTACGGGCAAAACATATTTTTAAAAAAATTCAAAGAATATTAATAATTTTACATAGAGATAAGAGTTAAAGTTTTAGATATTCAGCATTTATCAAAGATTTATTCCACAAAAGAATTAAAATACCCGATGTTAACTGAATATCTCCGAATAATGGAGTGCCTGTAACATGTTGACGCATTTTTTTGTGATGGACGTAATCATTTGACTTCATTATTGTCATTATTTGGTCAATAGTTACAGGCATGCATAACTTAAAAGATTTATCATTTAAATGAATTTGACATTTAATATAGTCAACATATTAGATGATTTCAAATCCTTTAAGTTCTATTGTATTATATTTTGTCATCTTATGATAAACCAATAAAATGGTTTTGAGTATTTATGAACGCCTGCAACATATTGACACAACAAATAGTGATGGTCGTTATTATTTGACTTAAAACAGATATATCATTGTGTCAAAAGTAACAGACAAACATATTTATGCTAATTCATTATTGACCAATAATCTTGAAAGAAGCTATTAATTCACAATAAATTCATCATTTTTATTCAAAGAAAACTGTTGAAAATGAAATTAGTTTAAAAACTTTTTGGAGGTATTTAAGTATCATAGATATATGCCTGTTACTATTTGACATATTTATTATATAAATTTATGGTAGACATTTATTAATATTATTGACAAGAGAGAAAGTGTATATAACATGCTGATTGATAATATATCAATGTGAATGTAAGTTTTAGAATAAATTTATAAGTTAAAGTTTCAAATTTATGTTACTTAAGACACTGAACTTTCATTCCAGCGTTTACGAAGAAAACCATACATATGTGTGTTTCAAGAGCCATCGACATCACTTACTGCGGCAGAGAGAGCATTTAAGTATGTTGATTTACAATATAAAAAGCATGCTTACCAACCTTTTCTCATTCTCAAGGGGGAGTTTCATGGTCTCAAAGTGGGAGATTGGGGTTTGAAGGGGGAGATTTTCAGCGCGATGAATTTAACAGTAGAAATTTTCATGACAGAACGGAATTTAGATAACTATGCAGTATGCAAGAGACAATACTTTCAATATTTATAGGAAAAGAATAAAATAGACTCATTTTGAGAATGTTTTCTATTTAACAGAATATTTTCAACTGTATTTAAGTATTATTTTGGCATGTTTTCAAATTCATGCATTGTTATTAAAAAACCACATTTAAATTAGACGTACTTTTGAATGAAAAACTGGGTACCAATGGAATCTTTGTAATCTAATTGACACAGGGATAAATCATTGCTTGGGAATACTGGTGTGAGAAAACCAGGAAATGCATGAGTAGGTGAACTGGCCGCCGTGATATAACTGAGAAATTGTTAAAAACAGCGTTAAACCCCAATCAATCAGCTTTTGATATAGTTTATAATATGACAATGTGTTATGTTTGACAAAGGTGTTAATTAATTTAACCCTTTACAACATACAACAAATCTACAGCAACCGACTGACTTTTCAAAGATCTTAAGAGCTTAAAACATAGAAAATCTCCTAAATTTATTAATTAATTAATGCAAACATAAGTACTGTTCACAACAAGTTTTTGTTGTGTAATGTTTTCAAACGTTGTCTGCTGAAGAGGCATCAGAAAGCCTCTATTATATGAGGGAAAGGGTTATAGTTTTCAATTAAAACTATCTGACTAACCTCCTGGACATTACTTAGAAGGAAAGTTTGCAAGTTTTACCAGAAAGGTGAACTTTAAAAAAATTATATTATTATATAAAATGTCTACATATTTTGCTTCAAAATTTTAACAGCTACAGACAGAAACTGAAGAAAGACCCCAAAAGAAACGTTGAATATAAAGAAAAGGAGAGAGAAAGAAAGAAACTACAAAGAAAGGAACGGACTAGGGATCAGATATTGAGAGACAATTTAAAATCTAAAGAAAGGCAAAAGAGGTATACATTTAAATAGTTTCTAAAGCTCAATGTTGTGGTCACCTTTATACATTAATATTTTAAAAACACTTCAAGATCTATACATATGAAAGTTATTCGAAAAATAACCTATATCTATATAGGTAGATCTATGCTTCCAGTATAAAACGTGCAAAAAACTCATTTTGAGCATGTTTATTTTATTCACTACCAATCAATCAGCTCAGTCGGTAGCGACGCAGGCTGTCAATCCAGGGGTTGTGAGTTCAAATCCCGGCTCGGCCAACTTTCTTTCCGACGATTGACAAAAGTCAATACGACATGCGTCATTCGTCTTCCACCAATGGGCTAAGTCTATGTGGAAAAGCAGCCAGTTGCTTGGAAAGATGGTTGTGTGTAGTACTGGTGTTCGAAAACCAGAAAATGCATGAGTAGGTGAACTGGCCGCCGTGATATAACTGAGAAATTGTTAAAAACGGTGTTAAACCCCAATCAATCAATCAAATCAATCAGTTTAACCTTTTCCCTCATACAACAAATCTGCAGCAGACGACAGTGCAAACAGGTAAAAATCTTTATTTAGATATGAATATATGAGAGATTATTAACTAGATTAACATTGTGACAAAAGGAGAAATTGCTCATAACCCTTTCTCTCATTTTGACGCCTCTTCAGCAGACAACTTTTAAAAACATTGAGGCAATAGGATAAATTGCTCAAAACAAGCAACTTCTCCATTTACCACAATGTTTTCAACTCAATTAGATAATTATAAATTTATACTATCATCAATAGATAGAGAATTTTAATACTTTTGCCTTGAAGACTTCAAAGATCTTGCCTACCGTGATTTTTAGCTCCACTGGCTGAAAGCCAGTCGGGCTTATGTCATGGCGAATTGTCCGTTGTGCGTGTGTGCGTTAACTTTTTGCTTCAAACGACTTCTCCTCCCTAACCACTTGGCCAATTCGAATGAAACTTCATAGGAAGCATCCTCTCAATGTCCTCTCCTAAATTCCTTCATTTTTTTTAGATCCATGCAAAATTCTGGTTTCCATGGCAACCAAAAGAAAAAAATAGTGAAAACTTAAACAATCTTCTCCTCCAAAATGTACGGCTGATTTTCAAATAATTTTGTAGAAATGTTCCTTTGGTGGCCCTCTATCAGATTCCTTCAAGCCAAGTTGATTGGTCGCAAAAAACATGGCCGCCAGGGGGCGGGGCTATTTTGCATTATATGGCTATATAGTGAAAACTTTAAAAATCTTCTTCTCCGAAAGTGTCATGCTGACTTTCAAATAATTTTGTAGAAATGTTCCTAGGGTGACCCTCTATCAGATTCCTTCAAGCCATGTTGATTGGTCAAAAACTATGGCCGCCAGGGGGCGGGGCTAATTTGCCTTATATGGCTAAAGTGAAAACTTAAAAAATCTTCTTCTCCAAAAGTGTCGTGCTGATTTTCAAATAATTTTGTAGAAATATTCCTAGGGTGACCCTCTATCAGATTCCTTCAAGCCATGTTGATTGGTAAAAAAACATGGCCATCAAGGGGCGGGGCTGTTTGGAGATAATTTTTGCCTAATGGCCATGGAGCGATACTGGCCCTCTTGGGCCTCTTGTTATCATATATGTGGGAAAGGGATGAGCAATATCTCCTTTTGTCACATTTTTTCAAAAGTCGTCTGCTGCATAGGCATCAGAAAGTGTCTATAATTGGGATAGGGTTAAGATGAGAAGGTAACACAAACTATCCTCTATATTTTCCTAAAGGTATCGAGAAAGAAAGGAGACAGGAATAACATTAGTAGCTAACAGAACCAATAATACATCAAAAGTCTTGACTAGAAAAGAAAGAGAGAAAAAGAGAGAATATTGGAAGTTGAAGAAGAAGGAGTCTAGGGATAGACAGACAAGTCAAAGAAAGAGGAGAGATAGAGAAAGGGATCTTAAAAATTGGCATGAAAAGAGAAACAAATCAGAGGAGCCTGTAAAGAAAAGGTGTCGGAAGTCCAATAGTCCTCTAAACCCCGAAAATGAAAATCAGCTTGATTTCATGAACAAAACTTCAACTGTCTTACAAGAAATTGTTCAGGAAGACAAGAAGGTGAAGAAGACGTTAATACACAAGTTTTCGTTCTTGAAAAAGTACGGATTGAGTGCACAATTTTCCAAATACACAGGAATATGTAAGTCTGATATTAGCAAAGATTCGAAGCTAGATTTACAAAGGAAGCGAAGAAGAGATGCCACTAGTCAAGACGTAACGGAAATTATTCAAGAATTCATGCAGAGACCAGATGTGTCAACCAACCTTCCAACAGCCAAGAGAGTGAAAAAAGACAATACAGAAAGGAGAGTTCTGGACAAACCCTTAAAAACAATTTATTCAGACTTTAAAAAAGGCAATCCAAATATTAGAGTAAGCCTCTCCACATTCAAGAGAAACAAACCTGTTAATATAGAATCGTCGCGAAAACGACATTGGGAAGGGTGCCTCTGTGAGGTTTGTACCAACACTGAACTTAAGTTAAGAGCACTGGGTCAGCTAGCGACTAGAAAGGGGTCAAGGGTGCAAGTCAGCGGGAAATATGAGGCAACACAACTTACTATGTGTACAAAAACTGGGGAATATAATAATAAAAAATGCATTGTAAGACAATGCGATGAATGTGGTGTTGACAAAATTGTGTCCTATTTCCAGCCCCTAGCTGAGCAGTGTATGTCCGAAGAAATTACTTACACCAAATGGGAGCGTATCAAAAGAAATGTTAAAGGGAAAGAAGTTGTGCGAACAATGCCGGTTGTAAAAAAAGAAAGTTTTACACAGGTCGTTATAGAACTTTCAAAAGATTTAGAACACTTAGCTGAACACCTGTTTGTGGCAAGCTGGCAGCAGAGGCAGTTCACTGCATTTCGGAAAGAGTTGCCAGATGATTGGGTTATACTCAATATGGACTTTGCAGAAAACTACTCCTGCGTTTCTCAAAATGAAGTACAAGCGGCACATTGGGGACACGAACAAGTGACAGTCCACCCAACTGTAGCATATTACAAATGCAGAGATGAAGGATGTGATCATGTTGTAACGGAAGCTCTCATTTTTGTCTCCAATGATAAAATTCATGATGCCCATGCCGTGAATTCATTTATGAAAGTGGCAAATAAGCATCTCATAGAAAAGAGAGGACTCGAATTGAAAAAGCAAGTTCAAATGACAGATGGGTGTTCAGCCCAATACAAGTCGAAGACCCCATTTGCCGACATTTCTAATAGCATCATTGATAATGGTTTTCCGATTGAAAGACACTTTTACGGTTCCAGACATGGAAAGGGTCCATCAGATGGGGCTGGGGCAGTCGTTAAAAGTTTTGTTCGAAGAGGAGTGTGGGGATGTAATGTAGTAGTCAACAATGCTGAAGATTTTTATCGCTATGCCAAAGGCCTCACAAAGGATGACAAACATTCAAAAAGAACACTATTTCTAGTTAACGATATCGACCGAAACAGACCTGAAAGGTCAAACAAGAAAACCCTAGTAGGCACAAGGAAATTACAATGCATCAAAACAATCCAGAAAGACCAAATTTCGACAAGGAATCTCTCCTGCTTCTGTATGCCATGTATGAATGAAGAAGATGGTTGTTTAAATTCAGCATATGTAGATCACTGGAAAACGCAAGACCTGGAAACTGTTGGGTAAGTTTGTAGGTAAATTTATGGATAAAACACATTAACTAACCTTTTTTCATATAAAAAGTAGCTTAATTGTTAAATAAAGTTGAAAACATTGTGGCCAAAGGAGAAATTGCTCATCATAAGCAATTTCACCTTTGGCCACAATGTTTTCAAAAGTCGTTTTCCGTTATTGCCTCAAAATGCGTCTGCAGGTGGGAAATGGTTAACACCATGAAACAATTGATTACTTTCATTTAAGGAGGACTAGGGGTGGAAGAGGTGGGCGTGGTACCAATGAAGCAAGACCAAGAGGCGTAGGGGTGAGGACTAGGGGAGGAAGAGGTGGGCGTGGTACAAATGAAGTAAGACCAAGAGGCGTAGGGCTGAGAACTAGGGGAGGAAGAGGTGGGCGTGGTACAAATGTTGCCAGACGAAGAGGCGTAGGGGTGAGGACTAGGGGAGGAAGGGGCCGCAGACAAAGTCATGATAGCAGTTCTGACCAGGAGAACAGCCAAAGCTCTGACCAGGAGAACAGCCAAAGCTCTGACCAGGAGAACAGCCAAAGCTCAGACCAGGAGAACAGCCAAAGCTCAGACCAGGAGAACAGCACAGAAAATCCATCTCAGAAAGAAAATGAAGAGTTCAGTGATTTAGAAGATATTGGTCACATCTCTGGTCTCAGTGCAATATTTGAATCCCTCCAGGTAATTTTTGGAATCTTTTAAAAACTTATCAAATTAAAATAGGTTTCAGGTGTATGATGTATCCATGATTATAATAGAGCAAGAAATGTTATCGGCTTTAAAATAAGCAATTGAAGAATCTGACATTACCATCATTTACTACTCTTTCTTTTGTTCTGAGCCGAGCCTCAGTAGCTCAGTCGGTAGCTACGCGGGCTGTCAATCCAGGGGTTTTGAGTTTGAATCCCGGCTCGGCCAACTTTCTTTCCGACGTTTGACAAAAGTCAATGCGACATGCGTCATTCGTCTTCCACCAATGGGCTAAGTCTATGTGGAAAAGCAGCCAGTTGCTTGGGAAGATTGTTGTGTTGAGTACTGGTGTTAGAAAACCAGGAAATACATGAGTAGGTGAACTGGCCGCCGTGATATGACTGAGAAAATGTTAAAAACTGCGTTAAACCCTAATCAATCAATCAATCAATCTTTTGTTTTGATTAAACTCGCTTACTTACAATATTCCTGATCTTTTAATAAGGTTTTGTATTATTTAAAAGACAATTTGAAAAAATCTTGGCAAGAATATGAAAATTCTTCATAATTGAAAGTGTAATCATTGAATACAGTTAAAAGAAAACATTGCACATGATAAAAGGAGAAATTGCTTGTTTTGAACATTTTTGCCTTTTATCACAATTTTTTCAAAAGTCGTCTGCTGCAGAGAACTTTGTCAGAAAGCATCTATATGAGGGAAAGGTCAAAATTAAATTAATGCTTACCAATTTTTCCAGGAAGATGATGCTGAAAAGTCCCCTATCATTTCATACAAAGACAGTGGTGATAATCAGGATACAGCTCTTTTTAAGGTGCTTGTAATTTACTATATACCATTAATAACTGGTTATGAAGGCAATGTTTATTCAATAAATTATGTTATAAATAAGCCCAAAGATTATAACTATTGTTGGATGAAAAGTGGATTTTGAGCAGTATACATAATGTTGCCCCTAAACCCAGTAAATGTCTTCTTAAACGACTTGATACTTCAACTGATAACTGGTCAATTGATATGTTATGTCTGAAGTTAACATTGAAAATAAATCTTTACTTTTTTAATGCAACTCTTTTTTAAATTGCATGAATAGATGTGTAAAGTTGAGTGATTGGATTAAACACCGTTTTCAACAATTTTTGGCCGGATTGCTCTAGCAATTCCGGTCTATAGATTGGCGATGTCTGTCTGTCTGTCTGTCTGTCCGTCAACATTTTGGTTAAAGTTTCAGGTTAGGCAATTTGGTTAAAATTTCAGGTTGAGGCAAAATCTCAGCACTGGAAAGGGTTACAAACTTAAAACTTTGCCTGAAGGTAACCAGTAACAAGTTCTATTGATTTCTATGGGTACTTTGACCTTGACCTTGGTTTGTCGATTTTCAAGGTCAAATTGCCGACAATCCGGCCTTACTGTCTTCAGCGGTTTCTTGTTCAGTAATATCACAGCGGCCAGTTCACCTTAGTGTTTCCTGGTTTTCTCACACCAGTACACATTTGTTAAGTTTGTTAAACAGAATATGGTGAAATTTGAAAGATCCAATTTTATAAAAAATAATTTTTTTTTAAAGGTTCCAGACACTACTTTGGAAGAAATCTTGATGATAACAGGGCAACAAATAGTAATAGTTGGGACTGAGACAGAACAAAACGAGAACAGTGAGGCCCATACAGAGCAGATGGGGGATATTGAACCACAGACACAACAAGAGGAGAAACAGGAAGAAATCCTGATGATAACTGGGCAACAAATAGTGATAGAGGGGACTGAGGCAGAACAAAACGAGATCAGTGAGGCCCATACAGAGCAGATGGGGGATATTGAACCACAGACACAACAAGAGGAGAAACAGGAAGAAATCCTGATGATAACTGGGCAACAAATAGTGATAGAGGGGACCGAGGCAGAACAAAACGAGATCAGTGAGGCCCATACAGAGCAGATGGGGGATATTGAACCACAGACACAACAAGAGGAGAAACGGGAAGAAATCCTGAAGATAACAGGGCAACAAATAGTGATAGAGGGGACTGAGGCAGAACAAAACGAGAACATTGAGGCCCATACAGAGCAGATGGGGGATATTGAACCACAGACACAACAAGAGGAGAAACAGGAAGAAATCCTGATGATAACAGGGCAACACATAGTGATAGAGGGGACTGAGGCAGAACAAAACGAGAACGAGGACAGTGAGGCCCATACAGAGCAGATGGGGGATATTGAACCACAGACACAGGTGGAGGGAGGACAACACAATACTCCAAGGAAGACGTCTGGGTCAAGGTATATATATTAAATAAGCTTTTTTATTTTATTACAGTGATGCAGTGTCAGGTTCGAATCCTGTGGTGAGCGGATTCTGCCTTTTGGATTTTTTCACACAAACAGCGTGAGTACTGGTCTTGTCTCCAGGAGGCATACATCAGCTTTTTGAAAACATAGAGACAAAAGAAGAAATTGCTTTGATGTAAAATAAATTTTATAAACTTGTTTAAAATAATCGGCCTAAGCATGAGGACTTCCTTACGGTAACAAACTTTAATTTCTTCCATCACATCTATGTATATAGATTGTTGTTATGCGTCAGAAATGCATGTATACGATTAATCAATAATAGCTTCTTAACCCTTTCCCTCATACGACAATTCTGGAGCAGACGACTTTGAACATATTTTGTCAAAAAATAGAAAATCTCTTTAATTGAATGGATAACCTATGACTAAAAGTGGAAAACATTGTGGCAAAAGAAGAAATTGCTCGTTTTGAGCAATTTCTTCTTTTGTCACTATGTTTTCAAAAAGCCGTCTGCTGCAGAGGCGTCAGAAAGCGTCTATATGAGGGAAAGGGTTAAGTACTATTTAAATTAGATTTTAATGAAATTAATTTGTATTCCTGTAGTTATAATACTGGGCAATTCTTAAGAATAGCCCATGGAAAAGAGATTTATCCGGCTGTTGTAAGTTTAGTTCTTACTCTTGTTAGGTCGTAATTCATCAGTCTTTTGAATTTGCTTATTTTAAAACTAAATTATATGAATTAACTGACAACAGTTTTAATTTATTGTAAATTTGAGATGATAACCATTACATTTTGGACAAACAACTTGTAAATTCATATAAAACAATTGAAAATATAGGCTTAAAAGATTGATGAATTGGCTCCCTACATTTTTAAAGCTTTTGGGGTTTTTTTTAAGTTAAAATTTGTTGTTAATTGTTACATTTCCAAATATTTTGGCCTCTACCTAAGTACTACCCTGTGTTCAGTCTATTATGACCACAGGATTGATTGAATGTTGTTTTACAGTGTTTTCGACATTTTTTCACTCATATCACGGTGGCCAGTTCACCTACCCATGTGTTTCCTGGTTTTCTCATACCAGTACACAACAATCTTTCAATGAAACTTGCTGCTTTTCCACATAGACATAGTCCATTGGTTGAAGATGAATGACGGCTGTCGCATTGAAAGTTGACAGAGCCAGGATTCGAACTCGCTATCCCTGCATGGATGGCTACAGGAAGGGCTAATCAAATGAGGTTTTTTTTGCCTTTGTTTGCTTTTGTTCTTTTAGCTTTATGATTTCAGCAATATAGAGAGTTGATAACCCTTTGGCACATCATTAATTGAACTTGAACAGAAAAATAGAATAGTCGCTCACTTTGACAAATTATACATGTCAATGGGGAGGCTATCCAGGTAAAAGCAAGGGAAACTAAGAGCTCAAGATTGCCAGAAAATCACTGTTAGATATAGATATGTATACTCACTCACCATACAATACCTTATTTTACAAAGCAGTTTATTTACCATTTCATTGAGAGATCTATAAATTTATATAGAAAGGTTAAAAAAAAGATATTGACAACGTAAAAGTATTAGTGCTTACCGACATGGTTAGACTGACATGGAACACTTGTGTCCTAAGATCAAACTTAAAATGGCATTATCAAATATAATCATAACATTTTTGTAATATTTGTGGCAAATTATATTTTAAACAGGTGGATGCATGGCCCAAAGTCTGTTTTTTCCAAAAGACCAGATGTGGATGGGTTGAGGGGACCATAACGCATGACACCATATCAGATGATGTTATTGGTGTACTCGAGCCTCCTGACCTGTCATTGAAGGGATCCAGGATCTACTACAACTTTAATGGTTTGTTATGTACATTATAATTACAAAGTTCAAGCTAATTCAATACGGTATACATAACATAATGCCTACTGAGCGGTAAGTCGCAGTTTTTATTCCCGAACGGGAAGACTTTAAAAATGGTAGTAGTCGACTGACTCGCTGTCCAGTGGCGGGGGGAATGGGTGTTCAAACAAATAAATAACATAAACTTTGAACTATAGATGGAAAAAGTCGTTTTATTTTTATATCTAGTTCAAATCAGAATACTTATTAAGGTATACTACAGGTATCAAAAGTCGTTCCTCGAGTCCAATTGTGGATCAGAAACCTTAAAACTGCTGGCTGCTCCTTTTTCCAACGTTTACTGTTTTTTATTTTCTAGAAAGGCTATATATCTATTTGCACCATGGTGTAGTGTTAGTAGTTAGTGTCACACATAGTGAAACAACAGGATAGAATTCCCATAAGTAAATTATGAAATAAACTATCAAAAACCATGGTTTATTGGCAAATAAACAATGGTTTGGAGTTCTGATGCACAGGAATTAACCACAAAGGTCGTAGGCCTTAGTGGTTAATCAGAATGACAAACCATTGTTTATTCGCTAATAAACCACGTTTTTTGATAGTTCATTTCGATTCTAACATGACCCACCACCTTAACAAAGGGAAATAAATGTTTTCCATTGGTTATTGACGAATAATCAACGGTTATTTTCTTCGCTCTCTATAGGCAAGGAAAACAACGTCATGTTAGAATGAACATTTTTCATCCCTCAACTCATTTTAATAACAACTTGTCACATTTGAAAAGTAATATTAAACTCTTTTTTTTTCTTTTCAGATCTTTAGTGGAAGTGAACCATTGGACCAGAATTCAGAAAAAATATTGCAAATTTTGTGAACTGTTTTGAACTTGAAGAAATAGATCTATCAATATCTATAGACCAATCAATAATTTTTTTTAAGAATTATGATATCTCTAGTTGAATTAATTTTATTTCTTGAACATTATTATTTTTTATTAAATGACTTCATGTCATTAAAACAGCTATCGTTATATGTGGATGGCATCATAGCTGCATGATGTGTTGTATGGTTAACTTGATTAAAAAAGTCTGCTGAAAAAAAAGGTCAACTTGTTACGTCCAACCAAAATTGGCATGTCATAATGTCAAAAGTTACGTCCACACAGAAAAGAAGATAAATTTGAGTAAAGGGTCTAAGATCTTACTATTTAAACAAGTAAATAATACTGTGTTCCTTTTACTCTTCAACTTTATGCAGAGAAAGTTGATAGTATGTTATATTTTTTGTATTGAATGTGAAGTGAAAATATTGTTCAGGTTCACATTTTGGAGTTACGTCCATCACGCTCTTAAAATTGCTCTATAGATCACTTTACATTATTTGTTTCTTTTCTGACAAAATAGTTATATATGCATTATAGACTTATTACTTCTAACAAATATCAAAAGAAATCATTCTCTTTGCAACAATGACAAAAATATTGGTTTGAAATATGTCAATGTTACGTCCGTCACATTCTACCCCTCCAACTTCAAAGTCATAAATCTCTTAAATAGGTGCAAAATTTATCTTTTAATTGATAATCATCAAATTATTGGACATTAAACTTCATAGCAAACCATTATTTAATGCAATTTAATGACCTTTAAAAAACCTTGCGTGACGCCCGTAATATTTCCATTTACCTGATCCTCGCCCTTGGATGAACAAGATTTTTTTAAGATTATTGTTTGTTGACACTGAACGAACATTTTGCTATACAAATACAAGAACAGGCTTGAATCTGATAAACAATTGGATATTCCTTATTTCTTTTGCGTTTTTGTTCTATTACACGATAGTAATATGATATGTTGTTTGTAACATTAGCGTACAAACAGCATATCCTTATAAAATAAACATTTTGGGTCTAAATAATTGGGCAGCCAACCAACAAACTCGCATAGGCAAGTAATTTCAGAGTTGACTTAAGCTGTCGGTAAAGTTAACGTCGAGCCCTGAAGTGGTTTAATGTATTCAACACAAGATCTTAATTCTTTAATTGCAGAAAATTAAAAATGAAGCGTCAATCAAATCCATAACAGAAGAACATTGTGTCATAGAAGCAAGAAAGCCAGAAAACAGAAGCAAAAACAGATATAGAGATGTCAGTCCATGTAAGTATATGTGTTCACACATGAGGTATGGAAACTATTATATTATTTGTCCCAGCGTTAGCAAAGTTTAATTCTGTTTTATTGATTGGATTGCGTCTCTTATAGTTATACTGCTTTCAAATACTTTGTCAGCTGTCTCATTTTACATAACGTAACATTTTAAAATGGTTTATTTATAGCACGTGTTAAGTGCGTCTACAATGGTTTAAAAAGTTGCAGAATTCTGCTTTCAAACGTAGCCAGATTTTAAAAAATACTGATATTTTCACATTATAATGTGTTATTGCTTATCATTGCTACGTATAGGGGAAATTTCAAAAAAATGTGTAATAAACCTACTGTTTCAGATGACCACAGTAGAGTTGTTCTAAATAAGGGAGGGTCGGACTACATCAACGCCAGTCTCGCCGAGGTGCCCGAGTCTAACAGAAGATACATCCTGTCACAGGTGACGCCACATTTCAGATCTGAATCATGAATTTGTACATTTTCTGGCTTCATTTTTCACAGTAACGGCAAGCTATTCTACTCATCTCAGCATTACCGTTAATTAACCTTTTTCGGTAATCTCGTATCTCAGAAACCGCATGACATAATTCAATAAAACTTCACACATATATTCAGTATAGATAGATAGCATGTTATGTCCCTTTTATACTTGATTAATCTTTTGGTTGGTTACTTTTTTTGGTAAGCTCATGTCTCAGAAACCGCATGGCAGAACTCATTAAAACTTCACGTATGTATTCAATATAAATAGATAACTCTGCAACCTATTTTGACGAAGTTATGTCACTTTTTGTACTTCTTGGTTAACTGTATTCGGTAAGCTCATATCACAGCAACTATCTGGCAGAACTCAATAAAACTTCACATATATATGATAACATGCTGCACACAAGTCACATAACCCTGCAATCTATTTTGACAAAGTTGTGCCTCTTTTTATACTTTTTATACTTAGTTTCTTCATTAACCTTTTTTGGTAAGCTCATGTATATCTCAGAAACCGCCTGGCAGAACCCAATAAAAATTCACGCATGTATTCTCAGTATAAATAGAAACGCAAGTCACATAACTATGCAACATATTTTAACAAAGTTATGCCCCTTTGTTGTAACTAGTCAATTTCTTGGTTAACATTTTTTGGTAATCTCATATCTCAGAACCTGCTTGACGGAGACTTTTACACATGTATTCTCTCTCATAAGAGGAACTTGTACAAACAAGTGCCATAAATCTTTTGTGAATTTTACAGAATTATGCCCCTTTTTCAACTTAGTTGCCCAATAAACAGAAAGGTTTGATGTACCGGCTTTAAAAGCAAAACCTGACATTGTAACAAAATCAATGCTCACGTTTTAGATGTAATTGTAAGCTAGATTATTTATTAAAATTAAAAATGATTTTAAATTAATACGACTTTACACCAAAAATGAGGAAAAAAACAATCTTAAGTAAGAATATTTGAATTTGTTACAGATTATACAATGTCTTTTCTATTGACATACAGGGTCCTCTGGAGCACACAGCAGCTCAGTTCTGGCAGATGGTATGGGAACAGGAGACAAAAGCTGTCATTATGCTGAACAGGGTCATAGAGAAAGGCACGGTAAGTAGTGATAGAGAAAGGCACGGTTAGTACACTTGCTGTTATACTGAATAGAGAGTCATACATGAAGGCTGGTTGGTTGAATGATATTTTACGTCATTTTCAGCACATTTTAGGCTATATATGACGGGCGATTTTTAGTGTAGTCAAAACACCCACCATTTCCTTGGTAGAACCAGTACTGTATACCTTCCACATCCGTAAGAAATTTGAATTGACTTTAGAGCTACTGACCTCTGCCCCACATGGGATTGCTCCCTGGCAAAGGCATGTCTGATAGAAAAAGTTCATCCTTCATTTCGTCTCCCTTTGAGGCTGATGTCCCAATATAAACTAATATGAGACGTTAAACCCCATTTCATTTGGTTTCAAACCCCGACCTTGTATTATATGACACATTGCTCACTACAGTTTTTGATAATATATAAGAGGTGAACAAGAAATGTTTTGCAACATTTAAAGATGAATGACCACCCTTTTTGTAGTATTATCAATTAGCAAATTTAACTTTTAAACATCATATGAACATTTCTTGATAGTCTCGCTAAGTTGTATGTAAAAATAAGTATTATTTGCATGATGTAGATACTACTTTAACGACTGCATGATTGCACGGGGAAATGAAGTAAATCTGAATTGTATAGCTGCGCAACGATTGTCGGATAATTGATGAATACATTTACCTGTAGACTAATTTACATGTTCAAAGTTTTCTACGTCATCAAATGAAATCTTATTCTCACTTTTCACAGATATTGCAATGTGTGAATTGTAAATATCTGTTGTTGTGTAGTATTGATTTCGATTGAAATAAGCATAAACATGATAAACATATTGATGAAACAAAGCATGGTCGGAGAACTTTAAAGGACAAAATGCAATAGCTCCCCTCAAACTATTGTTTGATCTACATGTAATAGCCATTGTTTCGAGAATAACTAGTGTCAAACTTATTCTTTGTCGGGTTATCAATAAACTGTTTTGGGTTGTACACTGATCAATTCATATATATATATAACAGTGTTCTCCCCAGAAATGTTCAGTCTTCACACGTAAACCAGCAGTCCCATGCATCAGTCTTCACAAGTAAACCAGCAGCCCCATGCATCAGTCTTCATACATAAACCAGCAGTCCCATGCATCAGTCTTCACACGTAAACCAGCAGCCCCATGCATCAGTCTTCATACATAAACCAGCAGTCCCATGCATCAGTCTTTACACGTAAACCAGCAGTCCCGTGCATCAGTCTTCATACATAAACCAGCAGTCCCGTGCGTCAGTCTTCACACGTAAACCAGCAGTCCCATGCATCAGTCTTTACACGTAAACCAGCAGTCCCGTGCATCAGTCTTTACACGTAAACCAGCAGTCCCATGCATCAGTCTTCACACATAAACCAGCAGTCCCATGCATCAGTCTTCAAACGTAAACCAGCAGTCCCATGCGTCAGTCTTTACACGTAAACCAGCAGTCCCATGCATCAGTCTTCACACATAAACCAGCAGTCCCATGCATCAGTCTTCACACGTAAACCAGCAGCCCCATGCATCAGTCTTCATACATAAACCAGCAGTCCCATGCATCAGTTTTCACACGTAAACCAGCAGTCCCATTCATCAGTCTTCACACGTAAACCAGCAGTCCCATGCATCAGTCTTCACACATAAACCAGCAGTCCCATGCATCAGTCTTCACACGTAAACCAGCAGTCCCATGCATCAGTCTTCACACATAAACCAGCAGTCCCATGCATCAGTCTTCACACGTAAACCAGCAGTCCCATGCATCAGTCTTCACACATAAACCAGCAGTCCCGTGCATCAGTCTTCAAACGTAAACCAGCAGTCCCATGCATCAGTCTTCACACATAAACCAGCAGTCCCATGCATCAGTCTTCAAACGTAAACCAGCAGTCCCATGCATCAGTCTTCACACATAAACCAGTAGTCCCATGCATCAGTTTTTACACGTAAACCAGCAGTCCCATGCATCAGTCTTTACACGTAAACCAGCAGTCCCATGCATCAGTCTTCATACATAAACCAGCAGTCCCATGCATCAGTTTTTACACATAAACCAGCAGTCCCATGCATCAGTCTTCATACATAAACCAGCAGTCCCATGCATCAGTTTTTACACGTAAACCAGCAGTCCCATGCATCAGTCTTCACACATAAACCAGCAGTCCCATGCATCAGTTTTTACACATAAACCAGCAGTCCCATGCATCAGTCTTCATACATAAACCAGCAGTCCCATGCATCAGTCTTCATACATAAACCAGCAGTCCCATGCATCAGTCTTCACACGTAAACCAGCAGTCCCATGCATCAGTCTTCAAACGTAAACCAGCAGTCCCATGCATCAGTTTTTACACGTAAACCAGTAGTCCCATGCATCAGTCTTCACATGTAAACCAGCAGTCCCGTGCATCAGTCTTCATACATAAACCAGCAGTCCCATGCATCAGTCTTCACAAGTAAACCAGCAGCCCCATGCATCAGTCTTCATACATAAACCAGCAGTCCCATGCATCAGTCTTCATACATAAACCAGCAGTCCCATGCATCAGTCTTCATACATAAACCAGCAGTCCCATGCATCAGTTTTTACACGTAAACCAGTAGTCCCATGCATCAGTCTTCACATGTAAACCAGCAGTCCCATGCATCAGTCTTCACACGTAAACCAGCAGTCCCATGCATCAGTCTTCAAACGTAAACCAGCAGTCCCATGCATCAGTTTTTACACGTAAACCAGTAGTCCCATGCATCAGTCTTCACATGTAAACCAGCAGTCCCGTGCATCAGTCTTCATACATAAACCAGCAGTCCCATGCATCAGTCTTCACAAGTAAACCAGCAGCCCCATGCATCAGTCTTCATACATAAACCAGCAGTCCCATGCATCAGTCTTCATACATAAACCAGCAGTCCCATGCATCAGTCTTCATACATAAACCAGCAGTCCCATGCATCAGTTTTTACACGTAAACCAGTAGTCCCATGCATCAGTCTTCACATGTAAACCAGCAGTCCCGTGCATCAGTCTTCATACATAAACCAGCAGTCCCATGCATCAGTCTTCACAAGTAAACCAGCAGCCCCATGCATCAGTCTTCATACATAAACCAGCAGTCCCATGCGTCAGTCTTCACACGTAAACCAGCAGTCCCATGCATCAGTCTTTACACGTAAACCAGCAGTCCCGTGCATCAGTCTTTACACGTAAACCAGCAGTCCCATGCATCAGTCTTCACACATAAACCAACAGTCCCATGCATCAGTCTTCAAACGTAAACCAGCAGTCCCATGCGTCAGTCTTCACACGTAAACCAGCAGTCCCATGCATCAGTCTTCACACGTAAACCAGCAGTCCCATGCATCAGTCTTCACACATAAACCAACAGTCCCATGCATCAGTCTTCAAACGTAAACCAGCAGTCCCATGCGTCAGTCTTCACACGTAAACCAGCAGTCCCATGCATCAGTCTTCACACGTAAACCAGCAGTCCCATGCATCAGTCTTCACACGTAAACCAGTAGTCCCATGCATCAGTTTTTACACGTAAACCAGTAGTCCCATGCATCAGTCTTCACACATAAACCAGCAGTCCCATGCATCATTCTTCACACATAAACCAGCAGTCCCATGCATCATTCTTCACACATAAACCAGCAGTCCCGTGCATCAGTCTTCACACATAAACCAGCAGTCCCATGCATCAGTCTTCATACATAAACCAGTAGTCCCATGCATCAGTCTTCACACGTAAACCAGCAGTCCCATGCATCAGTCTTCACACATAAACCAGTAGTCCCATGCATCAGTTTTTACACATAAACCAGCAATCCCATGCATCAGTCTTCATACATAAACCAGTAGTCCCATGCATCAGTCTTCACACGTAAACCAGCAGTCCCATGCATCAGTCTTCATACATAAACCAGTAGTCCCATGCATCAGTTTTTACACGTAAACCAGCAGTCCCATGCATCAGTCTTCACATGTAAACCAGCAGTCCCGTGCATCAGTCTTCATACATAAACCAGTAGTCCCATGCATCAGTCTTCACACGTAAACCAGCAGTCCCATGCATCAGTCTTCAAACGTAAACCAGCAGTCCCATGCATCAGTTTTTACACGTAAACCAGTAGTCCCATGCATCAGTCTTCACATGTAAACCAGCAGTCCCGTGCATCAGTCTTCATACATAAACCAGCAGTCCCATGCATCAGTCTTCACAAGTAAACCAGCAGCCCCATGCATCAGTCTTCATACATAAACCAGCAGTCCCATGCATCAGTCTTTACACGTAAACCAGCAGTCCCGTGCATCAGTCTTCATACATAAACCAGCAGTCCCATGCGTCAGTCTTCACACGTAAACCAGCAGTCCCATGCATCAGTCTTTACACGTAAACCAGCAGTCCCGTGCATCAGTCTTTACACGTAAACCAGCAGTCCCATGCATCAGTCTTCACACATAAACCAACAGTCCCATGCATCAGTCTTCAAACGTAAACCAGCAGTCCCATGCGTCAGTCTTCACACGTAAACCAGCAGTCCCATGCATCAGTCTTCACACGTAAACCAGCAGTCCCATGCATCAGTCTTCATACATAAACCAGCAGTCCCATGCATCAGTTTTCACACGTAAACCAATAGTCCCATGCATCAGTCTTCACATGTAAACCAGCAGTCCCATGCATCAGTCTTCAAACGTAAACCAGCAGTCCCATGCATCAGTCTTCACACATAAACCAGTAGTCCCATGCATCAGTCTTCACATGTAAACCAGCAGTCCCGTGCATCAGTCTTCATATATAAACCAGCAGTCCCATGCGTCAGTCTTCACACGTAAACCAGCAGTCCCATGCATCAGTCTTTACACGTAAACCAGCAGTCCCGTGCATCAGTCTTTACACGTAAACCAGCAGTCCCATGCATCAGTCTTCACACATAAACCAGCAGTCCCATGCATCAGTCTTCATACATAAACCAGCAGTCCCATGCGTCAGTCTTCACACATAAACCAGTAGTCCCATGCATCAGTCTTCACATGTAAACCAGCAGTCCCGTGCATCAGTCTTCATACATAAACCAGCAGTCCCGTGTATCAGTCTTCATACATAAACCAGCAGTCCCATGCATCAGTCTTCAAACATAAACCAGCAGTCCCATGCATCAGTCTTTACACGTAAACCAGCAGTCCCATGCATCAGTCTTTACACATAAACCAGTAGTCACGTGCATCAGTCTTCATACATAAACCAGCAGTCCCATGCATCAGTCTTCACACGTAAACCAGCAGTCCCATGCATCAGTCTTCACAAGTAAACCAACAGCCCCATGCATCAGTCTTTACAAGTAAACCAGCAGTCCCATGCATCAGTCTTTACACATAAACCAGCAGTCCCGTGCATCAGTCTTCATACATAAACCAGCAGTCCCGTGTATCAGTCTTCATACATAAACCAGCAGTCCCATGCATCAGTCTTCAAACATAAACCAGCAGTCCCATGCATCAGTCTTTACACGTAAACCAGCAGTCCCATGCATCAGTCTTTACACATAAACCAGTAGTCACGTGCATCAGTCTTCATACATAAACCAGCAGTCCCATGCATCAGTCTTCACACGTAAACCAGCAGTCCCATGCATCAGTCTTCACAAGTAAACCAACAGCCCCATGCATCAGTCTTTACAAGTAAACCAGCAGTCCCATGCATCAGTCTTTACACATAAACCAGTAGTCCCATGCATCAGTCTTTACACGTAAACCAGCAGTCCCATGCATCAGTCTTCACAAGTAAACCAGCAGTCCCATGCATCAGTCTTCATACATAAACCAGCAGTCACGTGCATCAGTCTTCACACGTAAACAAGCAGTCACGTGCATCAGTCTTCATACATAAACCAGTAGTCCCATGCATCAGTCTTTACATGTAAACCAGCAGTCCCATGCATCAGTCTTTACACGTAAACCAGCAGTCCCATGCATCAGTCTTTACACGTAAACCAGCAGTCCCATGCATCAGTCTTTACACGTAAACCAGCAGTCCCATGCATCAGTCTTCACATGTAAACCAGCAGTCCCATGCATCAGTCTTTACACGTAAACCAGCAGTCCCATGCATCAGTCTTTACACGTAAACCAGCAGTCCCATGCATCAGTCTTTACACGTAAACCAGCAGTCCCATGCATCAGTCTTTACACGTAAACCAGCAGTCCCATGCATCAGTCTTCACATGTAAACCAGCAGTCCCATGCATCAGTCTTTACACGTAAACCAGCAGTCCCATGCATCAGTCTTTACACGTAAACCAGCAGTCCCATGCATCAGTCTTCATACATAAACCAGCAGCCCCATGCATCAGTCTTCACAAGTAAACCAGCAGTCCCATGCATCAGTCTTCACACATAAACCAGTAGTCCCATGCATCAGTCTTCACACATAAACCAGCAGTCCCATACATCAGTCTTCACACATAAACCAGTAGTCCCATGCATCAGTCTTCACACATAAACCAGCAGTCCCATACATCAGTCTTCATACATAAACCAGCAGTCCCATGCATCAGTCTTCACACATAAACCAGCAGTCCCATGCATCAGTCTTCACACATAAACCAGTAGTCCCATGCATCAGTCTTCACACATAAACCAGCAGTCCCATGCATCAGTCTTCACACGTAAACCAGCAGTCCCATGCATCAGTCTTCACACATAAACCAGCAGTCCCGTGCATCAGTCTTCACACATAAACCAGTAGTCCCATGCATCAGTCTTCACACATAAACCAGCAGTCCCATGCATCAGTCTTCACACATAAACCAGTAGTCCCATGCATCAGTCTTCACACATAAACCAGCAGTCCCATGCATCAGTCTTCACACATAAACCAGCAGTCCCATGCATCAGTCTTCACACGTAAACCAGCAGTCCCATGCATCAGTCTTCACACATAAACCAGCAGTCCCATGCATCAGTCTTCACACGTAAACCAGCAGTCCCATGCATCAGTCTTCACACATAAACCAGTAGTCCCATGCATCAGTCTTCACACATAAACCAGCAGTCCCATGCATCAGTCTTCACACGTAAACCAGCAGTCCCATGCATCAGTCTTCACACATAAACCAGTAGTCCCATGCATCAGTCTTCACACATAAACCAGCAGTCCCATGCATCAGTCTTCACACATAAACCAGCAGTCCCATGCATCAGTCTTTACACGTAAACCAGTAGTCCCGTGCATCAGTCTTCACACATAAACCAGCAGTCCCGTGCATCAGTCTTCACACATAAACCAGCAGTCCCATGCATCAGTCTTCACACATAAACCAGCAGTCCCATGCATCAGTCTTCACACATAAACCAGCAGTCCCATGCATCAGTCTTCACACATAAACCAGCAGTCCCATGCGTCAATCTTCACATGTAAACCATCAGTCTTCATAGATAAACCAGCAGTCCCATGCATCAGTCTTCACACGTAAACCAGCAGACACGTGCATCAGTCTTCACACGTAAACCAGCAGTCACGGGCATCAGTCTTCACACGTAAACCAGCAGTCACGTGCATCAGTCTTCACACGTAAACCAGCAGTCACGTGCATCAGTCTTTACACGTAAACCAGCAGTCACGTGCATCAGTCTTCACACGTAAACCAGCAGTGACGTGCATCAGTCTTCACACGTAAACCAGCAGTCACGTGCATCAGTCTTCACACGTAAACCAGCAGTCCCATGCATCAGTCTTCACACGTAAACCAGTAGTCCCATGCATCAGTCTTCACACGTAAACCAGTAGTCTCATGCATCAGTCTTCATACGTAAACCAGCAGTCCCGTGCATCAGTCTTCACACATAAACCAGCAGTCCCGTGCATCAGTCTTATCCTCCGAGCACTTTAAAGAATCCATTCGCTAGCAAGAGTAGGGCACGGTTTCCTGATTCCTAAGTGTCCTTCCTTCCTCTCTGGGGTGGCTCAAAATAACTTTTTATGATTTTATGAACGTTTAAGAATTCATTTCTATTCAACAGTTGAAGTGCCATCAGTACTGGCCCCTGGGTGATGATGACGATGATGACGTGATGATATTTGAAGAGACGGGTCTCAAGGTCACCCTGCTGGAGGAACAGGCGTACAAACACTATATAGTCCGCACTTTAGAACTGGAACACCTTGAGGTAACTTAATACTGTACTAGTAGAACTGTAGCTGGGAGAATCATAGCTCCTATGTACCGACTAGCTTTGACATATAATTATGAGTATGCGACACGACTCCAGTCACACTTTACGATGAGGTTTCTGAAGACGCTAAGCAATGCCTGCAAATTTCCTGCAAAATTAGGCAGTTGTTGTTAACTGCCTAATTTCAATTAACTAAACCTTTAATGACCATAAAAATCACCAAAGAGATTGATATCATGCCAGTGTAACAACACTATTATTTCCCACTATTGTCACCGCTTTTTGTCCGTCCGTCGTCCGTTAGCTCTTGCTGAAACAACTTCTCCTTGGACAATTTTGACCAAATTTCACATGGATTACACTCAGATCAAATCATTCCAAAATTATACAAATTACTTAGGTCAATGCATTACTTAGGTCAAGGCGACATCCAAGATGGCCGCCATTACCATATATGGTCAAAACCTTAAAAAATCTTCTCAAGAACCGCTGAACTGATTTAGAAAGTTTTTGTTTATAAATGATTGCCAACTCATAGCCTACAAAAGTTGTACAAACGGAGTTCCTAGGGTAAAAAATGTCTGTACCCAGGGGTTCCAAAGTTTGTATACGCAGATTTTACATGTTTTACATAGACATTATTATATAGGGCAATTCCCCAGAAACCGGTTGACCAATTTTGACCAAATTTCACGTGGACGATACTGGGGTCAATGTCTTCCGAAGTTATACAAATTAGGTCAATGCGACATCCAAGATGGCCGCCATTACCATATATGATCAAAACCTTTAAAAATCTTCTTCTCAAGAACTGCTGAACAGATTTTGGCAGTTTTTGTTTTTTAAATGATCGCCAACTCCTAGACTACAAAAGTTATACAAACTAAGTTCTTAGGGGCAAAAATGGCTGTGCCCCGGGGTTCCAAAGTTTTACGTTTTAAATAGACTTATATAGTGCATTTGTAAATGACATCTCCTCAGAAGTGCATGGCCGATTTTGATCAAATAATGATTCTGAGGTCAGTGCCTTTCAAAGTTGTACAAATTGGGTCAATGCTACATCCAAGATGGCCGGCATTACCATATATGGTATATTTTACATAGACTTATACAGGGAAAAATCTTCTCTAAAAGCACAAGATGTAGATATCTCATATATTGTATGTAGCATTAGCTTATGGTCCTCTACAATGTTTGTTCAAATTGTGACATTGGGGTCAAATCTTGCCCTGCCCCAGAGGTCATAGTTTTACATAGAATAATATAGGAAGATCTTTAAAAAAATCTTATTCTCCAAAACCGCTTGGTCAGTTTTGACCAAACTTCACATGGATAATCCTTAGGTCAGTGATTTTCAAATTTATTAAAATTAGTGGAACACCACATCCAAGATGGCGTGGTGTTGGAGGGTGGGGGGAAAACAACATCTCCTCAGAGTCAGAAACTGCTAAGCCAATATTGACCAAATTTCACATGGACTATACTGAGGTCAATGTCTTTCAAACTTTTACAAATTAGGCTAGTGCAACATCAAGATGGCCGCCATTACCATATATGGTCAAAACCTTAAAAAATCGTCTTCTCAAGAACCGCTGAACAGATTTGGACAGTTTTTGTTTATAAATGATCTCCAACTCCTAGACTATAAAAGTTGTAGAAATGAAGTTTCTAGGGTCAAAAATGGGTGCCCCGGGGATCTTTTACCTTATTTCAATCTAATAATCAATTGCACTTGTTAACTACTTTTTCCTCTTAGTAAAAATTCTCAGGTGAGTGACTCAGGGCCATTTGGACCTCTTGTTTATGTTTTCATTTCAAAATCTCTTGCTCTGTCCAACTCAAGAATACAACTGACAAAAAACAAACACCATCAAATGCGTAACTGGAAATTGTCCGCTTGTTGGGTGCATTGGACAATCCCATTTATATAAATATTTTAGATTCTGCCCGAATCACTAGAGATTGTTGAGGTCTCTAAGCAGCTACAAAGATGCAGACACCATTATGTTCATACTGCGTGATCAACATTATTTACATCTTGGTTATTATCAATTTTAGTCAGAACAGACTCGCGAGGTGTTCCACTACCACTACGTCACATGGCCAGATTTCGGGGTACCATCATCACCTATTTCGTTTCTCAGCTTCCTGGAAAACGTGCGTGATCAAGGCGTGCTAGACAATGACGTTGGTCCAGCAGTCATACACTGTAGTGCTGGGATTGGTCGCAGTGGCACATTCTGCCTCGTCGACTCGGCACTAATCCTGGTGAGTTGCGATCATTGTTCTACAGTTTCACAGAGACAGATATTATAAATACATCAGCAAATTACTCTCAAACTTAAATGTTTTATATCAGATATAGATCTGATATTTGATAGTTTGGAAACTACATTGTTCTTCTAAAACCAAAAAAAGAAAGTGTCGATTCTTACGGGTGGCGGGAGGTATACAGTACTGGTTCGGGTAGTTTACTTCTTCTGCAAAAATATTGACAGTTGTTTATGGCTAAATGTGCTTAAAATGACGAAAAGCACGATTAAAACAAAAAATCAAAATAAAGTGCAAAATCAATGGTCAGACAGACATCAGTCTTCACTCTCCAGCTATGCATGTTTTCAGGCTGAGAAGACTGGTACCCTGTGTGGTATCGACATCAAATCGCTGCTACTGACGATGCGCTCATTCAGAATGGGTCTCATCCAGACGCCAGAACAACTCAGATTTTCGTATCTTGCCATCATAGAGGGAGCCAAGAGACTCCTATTGAATGGAGACCCCGGAAATTATGAGGTCAACGAAGTGCTAGAAAATTACATGGATATGTCGGTACGTTTATTTCTAGACAGGTCATTAACAAACTTTATACCTGTTTGAAAGAGTAGGCAGCAACTTAAAAGTATTTTGCCTTTAAACACTTAACTTACAAACATGTTTATGTTGAAAAAAACAAACAAACATTGCAAAAGCAAAAAAACGCAAAAGCTAAAAAAAAAGATCATTTTATATCAAAATTTTACAAGGTTATTGCCTTTGTTTTAATTAAATTTTCATAGAAAATGTTTGTCTTCAACTCCTCAAAACTATTAGGTATATTAATAGCAAGTTCAGGAACCACGTTTTTTTATGCCCCCACTTGGTGGGGTGGGGTGGGGGTGCATATAGAGTTGCAATTGTCTGTACGTACATCCCAAAACCTTGTCTTGTGCGATCCTCCATAACTATTTAATCCACGGTCGCAAAACTTTACAGGAATGTTGACCAGCAAGTGAAGATGCGCACCTGGGTTTTCATATTTACTTTTTACCTAGAACCACAGAGTTATGGCCCTTGACTTAGTCAAAATAGGGGCTGAAAAACTTGTCGCGCCCTCCTCCATTACTATGTAACCCACTGTCAGCAAACTTTATAGGAATGTAGACCAGCAAGTGAAGATGCGCACCTGTTTTTTTATTTTGGACCAAGAACCACAGAGTTATGGTCGCGCAATCCTCCATAACTATTTAACCCTCAGTCGCCAAACTTTACAAGAAAGTTGACCATCAAGTGAAGGTGCGCATCTGGGTTTTCATTTTTATTTTGGACCAAGAACCACAGTTATGGCCCTTGACTGAATCAAAATAGGGACTGAAAAATTTAACTTGTGTCGCATGATCCTCCATAACTATTTAACCCACGGTCACCAAACTTTACAGGAATGTTGACTAGCAAGTGAAGATGCGCACCTGGGCCCTGTTTTATTAAACGACTTACGATAAGTCTCAAATTTTAAAACCATCACCTTTTTCTCCTAAGCATTCAATGTAGACAATTATGTGTGCACGTAGTACGGACATATTACATGTATAAGAAAATGAAATGAAATCACGTTGATTTGAAAAGTGTAATTTATAGTGAAGCATTTAAGAAATTGATTTACGATCAAAATGGACATAAGTTGTTTCATAAAACGGGGCCCTGAATTTTTTTAAAGAAATTCTGATCAAGAGTTAAGGCCCTTGACTTGTCTTAGTCAAAGTAGGGGCTGAAAAACTTGTGTCGCGCCCTCCTCCATTACTATTTAACTCACGGTTGCCAAACTTTACAGAAATGTTGACCAGCAACTGAAGATGCGCACCTTTTTTGTTTTATTTTGGACCAAGAACCACAGAGTTACGGCCCTTGACTTAGTGACCTAAGTGGGGGCATCAGTGTCCTATGGACACATTTCTAGTTTACCAAAAATTAGTTCATGAAACTTCACACACATCTTCATCTAACCCAAGGAATGTTGTGACACAGGTTCAGTAACCTTCATTTTGCCCCTTTTCATAAAACTTTAACCTGCAGCCTAACTTAGCTCATAACTTGGTAAAAATATTGACCTATGTCATGAAATATATTCAGTTCTTCCTTATCACTTATACTACGCCATTCATGATTGACATGTCCAGTAACTTCGAATTCATTTGGCAGAGTTAATTATGTCCCTTTTTAAAGGAAACAGTTTAACATGCAACCTAACTCATTACTTGGGAAAATATTGACATATATCATAAAACTTTATATGTTTTTTTCCTTATCCGTTATTCAGTACAGACCTTTCATAAACTTTAACAATTCAAGATTGTTTCTGCTCAACAGATCATGAAGAATTGCACCATTGTTTTCAGACTTCATAGATTGCCATAAATGGCAGGCCACACAACTTTTCCATGAAAATCCTTCTAATCCTGTAGTTATTTACCCTTTTATCAGGCTAATTAAAGTAATATTGACCTTTTTGTTTTAACGAAATTATTAGTTTTATATATCCCTAATGCACGCACTGGTTGTCGTCTTTATCGTCTAACATTGTTTTGACTTTAATATGATCTCTGTTTTCAGGAGCAATGCTCTTGATGTAGAGTAAAGCAACTTATTGATGTTAATGTTACATTCTATTGATGGATACAGCTTTGATCAACAGAATATGAAATCTGGTCTTATGCATGAGTTATGTATGATACATGATGAAGACATGTCTTCCTCTTTAACAGGGAGGTTGCCCGCAGGAAGACGATAAGCCCCCACCGCCCCCAGCAAGAACAACTAGCCTGTCTCCATCAAAGACACAGGGTGGCCGTCCCCCACCCCCTCCTCCCAGAAGGCTCCATCCAGAAGGCACAGAAAAAGAACGTTCAGAGGAGCCACCTGATAAAATATCTAAACACGATGACACAACTGATTTACCTCAGAAACCTCAACGAGTGGATTCACCCGAGAAGCCCCCTAGGAGTTTCACAGTAGATACAAGTGACATTGATAACGATACAAGAACTCTTTTAACAGAGGATGCTCCAAAGAAACAACCTGTTAATGGTGTTACTGAGGGTATACATGAACTAGATACTGAAAATAATAATCCTATTGTTGATAAAAGTGAGGGCACAAAAGAAGGTGGTGATAACAGAGGTCAAGGTCATGGAGGTGAAGATCATTCGGTGCAGGATAATGTTCTAGAGGCAGCTCATCAGTCCACGGGCAACTCAGTCGGGGCAGGACATAGGTAATCATCTTTTCTGAAATGATAGTTTTTAGCTCGACTGATCTCTGACAGAGCTTATCCGTGGTGCGGCGTCCGGCGTCCGGCTGTCCGTAAACTTTTTTTTGTAGCAACTACTCCTCTGAAACTACTGAATGAATTTTCATGAAACTTTACAGAAATGTTGCCCATGAAGTCTAGTTGATCCTAGCAAAAATTCATGTTGATGTGAAATCCAAGATGGCCACCAAATCTAAAAATAGGTTTTTAAAAAACAAGTTTGTAGCGACTACTTCTTGAAAACTCTTAAGTGATATTGATATGGGACTTTTTCTAAAATGATCAGCATGACATGATGTTGGTCATTGTCAAAAATCGTTTTGATTCAACGTTAAACATGGCTGCCAGCGGCCATCTTTGTTTACATAGAGTTATATAGTAAAAACTTGTAGCGACTACTCCTTTGAAACTACTTGGCGGATTTTCATGAAACTGTACAGGAATGTTGCTCTTAATGTCTAATTGATCCTAGCAAAATTTCAGGTCGGCCTGAAATTCAAGATGGCCGCCACAGCTAAAAATAGATTTTTAAAAAATAAGTTTGTAGTGACTAATTCTTGAAAACTATAAGTGATATTGATATGGGACTTTTTGTAAAATGATCAGCATGACATGATGGTTATCCGAGTCGAACATTATTTTGCTTCGACGTTGAACATGGCTGCCAGTGGCCATCTTTGTTTACATCGAGTTATGTAATGAAAACTTGTAGCGACTACTCCTCTGAAACTACTTGACGGATTTTCATGAAACTTCAAAGGAATGTTGCTCTTGATGTCTAATTGATCCTAGCAAAATTTCAGGTCGGCCGGAAATTCAAGATGGCCGCCACGGCTAAAAATAAATTTAAAAAAAACAAGTTTGTAGCGACTACTTCCTGAAATCAAAATCAATCAGTAGACCTCTTGTTTATCAAGCTGTTTGAAAAATGCTTCATGTAGTCGTAACATGTCCGTCTGTCTGTTAGTATGTTCGGAAATGTTAAGTTTTTGTCTCGCCTTTTGAAAAAATGCGAGACATAGGCGCCGCTAATGTTGGCGGGCTCCACGGCGTCAACATATTGTATTATAACTTTTTTGACCTTGGGAGTCGAATGTTCAAATTTCATATATAGCCTCCTGGTCATTGTCTGTCTTAATGCCAATAACTTCCAGCCCTCCAGCTGACCCTGGGTCCGCGTCAAGGTCACTTAAATACATGTACCGTCACCAAATTTTAACGCAAATATTGACGGTATTTAAGTTTGTGTTGGAATCGGCTGAAAATTCATGATAGATCATCAGAACATTTAACCGACCGATGATCGATCATTAATTGATTAAACGTGGCTGCTATGAAAGACAAATGTAAGCCTTTTTCAAACTATAAGAAAATAATCACATTTCAAGTATGTTCTGGTAATAAAGGAACTGAATGAAACTGACCAACATACATTTTAAAAAATAAGTTGTGATATTACCGACTATAAATATGTGATTACAGCTCATTTTATTTTCTTGTATATTTTAGTACAAGAGAATGATATAAGCCATAACTTTGAACAACCGAGTAAAGTCGATCATGAAAAATTGTAATCGATTAATCAGATCAAAGGCATAACTGATCGATGAAATCGATTAATCGGAACAACACTAATTTAAGTGGCCTTGACTCCGACCCAGGGTCAGTTGGAGGGCTGGAAGTTATTGGCATTAGGAAAGACAATGACCAGGAGGTTATATAAATTTTGAACATACTACTCTTAAGGACAAGAAAGTTACAATGCAATATGTTAGCGTCCGTCGTTCGTCGTTAACTTTTGTCTCGTTAAGACGATAGGGCCTTCATTTTTCATCCAATCTTTACCAAACTTTAACAGGTTGTTAATATCAATAAAAGTTGTCGTCAAGGCGATTCGTTGTCGCCGTATATCTTTATTTTATGTGCAGAAATCTTAGCAATAAGAATTCGTAACAATAAAAATATTAAGGGCATTTCCATGAATGAAAATGAATTTAAACTGACCCAATTTGCTGATGATACCGCAGTCTTATTAGATGGCTCAGAAACCTCTTTAAAAGAAACACTTAATGAACTTTCATTTTATGCTAAAATTTCAGGACTTAAAGTAAATTTTGAAAAAACACAGATAGTTTGGATTGGGGCAAAAAAATACAGTACAAACTCAATAAAAACAAAATGGAAATTAACATGGGGTAGTGAACAGTTTAAATTGTTAGGCATTACTTTTAATGTTGATTTAGAAAAAATATTAAATATAAATTATAGAGATAAAATTACTAAAATACAAAACCTAATAAAATTATGGAAACGTCGATATCTTACTCCAATTGGCAAAATAACGGTCATTAAATCACTGCTTTTACCAATTCTTAACCATTTATTTATATCACTACCTGATCCCAGTAACTCTATTTTAAAACAGTTAACAGATTTATTTTATGACTTTTTATGGCGGGGCCCAGCTAAAATAAAAAGAGATACCATAATTAAACAATATGAGGAAGGAGGGCTTAACATGATCAATATAAATGCTTTTATCCAAGGGCAAAAAGTAACATGGGTAAGAAGATTAATAGCAAATAAAGGACAGTTACACCACTTAACTAAGCATACAATAAACATAAATAATATAGTCAATCTTGGATCTAAATATCCAGAGGGTACACTTAGTACTATTAAAAACCCTTTCTGGAAAGATGTCATAAAATCATATGTCAACTATTTAGAACATAATAGCTGCAAGCTAAAGGAGGATGAGGTTTTAACTTCTTCTATTTTCTACAACCCAAATATACTAATTGGGTGTAATCACATATTTTATAAATCTTGGTATAATAAAGGAATATGTCTAGTAAATGACTTGATAAGAGAAGATGGTAGTTTTTATACATTTACAGAGTTTAACTCCATATATAATGTAAATAGTAACTTTTTGAATTATAACGGAATTGTTAAGTCTATAAAATTGTGGGTTAGCAAGCTAAATATAGATTCATTCAATCATAAATTAACATATCCTATTATACCATCAAATATCCAAGCATTAACTAAACAGCAAAAAGGATCTAAACATATTTACAACATCCTCAATAATGACTATACTCAACCTACTTCAAAAGCAAAATGGTTGGAATTATTTAATATTGATAATGAATATTGGAAAGAAATATACAAATATCCATTCAAAAAAAACATAAGTACCACCTTACAATGGTTTCAAACAAGAATCAACCACAGAATTTTAGCAACTCGTAGATTTTTACACAAAATTAATATCAAAGACAATTCAAAATGTCTTTTTTGTAAACAGGAAGAAACCCTTACACATATGCTGTGGTCCTGCCCTGAAACACAAACAATTATTAATGAACTTAAAAGATGGCTCTTTAATAATGAACAGGATTTTAATATTGATGAAAAAACCTTTATTTTTAACACAAACAAAAAGTACACATGGGTACAGTTATATCTTCTCTTAGAAGCCAAATATTATATATTTTCATATAAACATCTAGAAAAAAAACTTTCAATTATAACTCTAAAACATAGAATTAGAGAAGTGCTACAAGTACAACAGACAATAGCCACCAAAAACAATGACCTAGACAAATTCAATAGCATTTGGGACCCATATAAAGAACAAATTTTAAACCTTTAAGTCCTAAAATCTCAAGAATACCATCCCATGGACAAACATATTTTTAAACTTGTGTTAATATATAATAATAGAGTTGGACCAGGTGAAGAAGGCAATACCACACCCAAAACCTTATCTTCTATAAATAATCATAATCCTTAAATAAGTTAAAAGTTGACTATTTATTGTTCCCAATATAAATTGTTTGATAAACGTACATTATCATATGCCGTAAGCCAGATGTATTATATAAATGAATAAGGTGAAAATATGTGGTGTGAGAGTGTTTTCTATTTGTATATATGTATGGGATGATTGTACAGTGTGCGGTGGGAACCCCGACCCACAACACACTTATTTACGGGGATAATAAATGGGTTGACCACTATGGCAACTGAAAAAAAAAAAAAAAAAAAAAAAAAAGCTCGGAAAAATTTGAAAACCAGCCAGATCGGACCAGTAACAGCGGAGTTATGGCCCTTGATTTAGTTAAAAATGCTATATTGCTATGTTTTGCCACGTTAGACGATAGGGCCTTCATTTTTCATCCTATCTTTAGCAAACTTTACCACATTGTTAATATCAATGAAAGCTCGGACAAGTTCGAAAACCAGCCATATCGGACTAGTAACGGCGGAGTTATGGCCCTTGATTTAGTTAAAAATGCTATATTTTGCCTCGTTAAGATGATAGGGCTTCATTGTTCATCCGATCTTTACCAAACTTTATCAGATTGCTAATGTTGTTGAAAGCTCGAGCAAGTTCGAAAACCAGGCATATCGGACCAGTAACAGCGGAGTTGTGGTCCTTGATTTAGTTAAAAATGCTATATTTTGCCTCGTTAAGACGATAGGGGCTTCATTGTTCATTCGATCTTTACCAAACTTTATCAGATTGTTAATATCAATGAAAGTTCGGACAAGTTCGAAAACCATTCCTATCGGACCAGTAACAGCGGAGTTATGGCCCTTGATTTTGTTCAAAATGCTATATTTTGCCTCGTTAAGACGATAGGGCCTTCGTTTTTCATCCTATCTTTACCAAACTTTACCACATTGTTAATATCAATGAAGGCTCGGACTTTTAACAGCGTATTTATGGCCCTTGATTTAGTTAAAAATGCTATATTTTGCCTTGTTAAGACGATAGGGGCTTCATTGTTCATCTGATCTTTACCAAACTTTATCAGATTGTTAATATCAATGTAAGCTCGGACAAGTTCGAAAATAATCCATATCGGACCAGTAACAGCGGAGTTAATGCCCATTGATTAAGTTCAAAATTCTATATTTTGCCTCGTTAAGACGATAGGGCCTTCATTTTTCATCCGATCTTTATCAAACTTTATCAGATTGTTAATGTCAATGAAACCTCGGTCAAGTTCGAAAACCAGCCAGATCGGACCAGTTACAGCGGAGTTATGGCCCTTGATTTTGTTAAAAATGCTATAATTTGCCTCGTCATATGATAGAGCCTTCATTTTGCATCTGATCTTTGCCAAACTTTAGGAAAAAAATAGGGTAGGTAGGTAGGGATTTATTTTTATTTTATTTTTAGCTCAACTGATCAGAGATCAGCGGAGCTTATGCCGTGGTGCGGCGTCCGTCGTCCGTCCGTCTGTCCGTCTGTCCGTCTGTCCGTCTGTCCGTCTGTCTGTCCGTAAACTTTTATTTGTAGCGACTTCACAGCTGAAACTACTGGATGGATATTCATGAAACTTTACAGAAATGTTGCCCATAAAGTCTAGTTGATCCTAGCAAAAATTCATGTTGATGTGAAATCCAAGATGGCCGCCAAAGCTAAAAATAGAGTTTTAAAATACAAGTTTGTAGCGACTTCTTCTTGAAAACTATAAGTGATATTGATATGGGACTTTTTCTAAAATGATCAGCATGACATGATGTTGATCCTAGTCAAAAATCGTTTTGATTCAACGTTAAACATGGCTGCCAGCGGCCATCTTTGTTTACATAGAGTTATATAGTAAAAACTTGTAGCGACTACTTCTCTGAAACTACTTGGCGGATTGTCATGAAACTTTACAGGAATGTTGCTCTTGATGTCTAATTGATCCTAGAAAAATTTCAGGTCGGCCGGAAATTCAAGATGGCCGTCACAGCTAAAAATAGATTTTTAAAAAATAAGTTTGTAGCGACTACTTCTTGAAAACTATAAGTGATATTGATATGGGACTTTTTCTAAAATGATCAGCATTACATGATGTTGATCCTAGTCAAAAATCGTTTTGATTCAACGTTAAACATGGCTGCCAGCGGCCATTTTTGTTTACATAGAGTTATATAGTAAAAACTTGTAGCGACTACTCCTCTGAAACTACTTGGCGGATTGTCATGAAACTTTACAGGAATGTTGCTCTTGATGTCTTATTGATCCTATCAAAATTTCAGGTCGGCCGGAAATTCAAGATGGCCGTCACAGCTAAAAATAGATTTTTAAAAAATAAGTTTGTAGCGACTACTTCTTGAAAACTATAAGTGATATTGATATGGGACTTTTTCTAAAACGATCAGCATGACATGATGTAGATCCTTGTGGAAAATTATTTTGATTCGACGTTAAACATGGCTGCCAGTGGCCATCTTTGGTTACATAGAGTTATATAGTAAAAACTTGTAGCGACTACTCCTCTGAAACTACTTGACGGATGTTTATGAAACTTCACAGGAATGTTGCACTTGATGTCTAGTTGATCCTTGAAAAATTTCAGGTCGGCCGGAAATTCAAGATGGCCGCCACAGCTAAAAATAGATTTAAAATAAATAAGTTTGTAGCGACTACTTCTTCAAAACAATAAGAGATATTGATATGGGACTTTTTCTAAAATGATCAGTATGACATGATGTTGGTCCTTGTCGAAAATCGTTTTGATTTGACCTTAAACATGGCTGCTTTGTTTACATAGAGTTATATAATGAAAACTTGTAGCGACTACTTCTTTGAAACTACCTGACGGATTTTCATGAAACTTCACAGGAATGTTGCTCTTAATGTCTTATTGATCTTAGCAAAATTTCAGGTCGGCCGGAAATTCAAGATGGCCGCCACGGTTAAAAATAGATTTTCAAAAAACAAGTCTGTAGCGACTACTTCCTGAAATCAAAATCAATCAGTAGAGCTTCAAGGTCATTGACCTCTTGTTTTATTTTTTTCTCTCGACACGTTCCAAACATAGGTCAAACACAGTGTTTTAATACTTTTGTAATACTTTGCTTAATATGTTTGTTTGGTTATTGGCTCTTTATACAACCAGGACAATATTTTAAAAAAATGTAGCATGTCAGAGCAAATAAATTCATTTGACTAAAATAAAAATGCACATATCTGTTTTTAAGTCCTTTTTGAAAGTGAAATATATTAAAAAGAAATTGACAAGAGGGTTGCAAAGATGCAAAGTCTGCACTCGGTATAAAAGTGAACGGTGTCCCATCCACTTCTGGAGAACATTGATATTTAAACTATTAAAATTTATTATAATATTTCACCCTTAATAACGTACATAGTTGAAAGAAAACGGCTTCACTTTTATTTAAATATGTTCATGATCGTGTCACATGTTTAAAAAATACCTCGAAGTAGCAATGCAAACGCATTTTTCAAATTAGAAAATATTGGGAAACTGATTAGTATTTTCTAAATAGTATCATCAAAATAGTCCATTGAGGAAAAAAAAGTAAGTTTATGAACCACCCCACATGCAAAAAAAATATTTTTTGTGTCCAACAATTGCCAAAATGAATATATCAGTTTTTCTGAAAAAAGCAACCTAGCTGATAAATATTGTTTTTTCCTTGCAATGAAGTCATGCAGATCTTTATTTACAAAGTAATGTGTCAAATGAATGTTTCTTTCCCTTTTTCTTTTAAATATGTGCTACTATTTTCACAAGTTGGTGTTAAACCCGTCATCTTTGCTATGTAAACAAATGAGTACTCGCGTTAGATGGCCTACATGACTTATCGTGACAATGTCAAGGTCAAATTTGAACAATTCTGAAAAATGAGTAAATTAGCCTAAAAAAGCCAAAAGTTCTTTCGTGATGAATGATAACATGTGTATGAAATATTTAAAGTGTTATTTCACTAAAGAATTCATGAGAATTATTAGTGGGAACAAGTTTCTAGTCCGAAATAAGACTCGAAAAAGACGATCTTGTTTGTAGTACCACGCATGCGCATTACAGTCACATGACAAGAGTTGTCTTTTCTGATGTTAGCAGGTGTTGAAAAATGCGCAAATACACCACGAGTACGTCATTTTTTGTGAGATTAAATATAAAACAAATTGAAGATTAATTATTGAAGTACTTTATTTGTACATAAACTAGAGCGTAATCATTCGATTTAATACTGAACTTCCAAAAACCGCACTTCGTTTCCATTTATTTTTCATCTACCAATAAATAACAAAAGCCGTGAGGTCAATTACGTAATGTATGCAGTGTTTTCTTCCTATAATCAACATAAAAAGTTCCACTTTTTAGTGTCTTAGCACTTAAAAGATGCGTAATTTGACGTACCCAACTCCAGGTTGGGATATTCCTAAATTCTAAATATAGCTTACGCGGCGCCACCTATCGGGTTTTGCATTGCTACTCGAAGGGACTTCCATCTCCCATATGCTTATAGGCGAAACACTGAAATGAACTGGTTTTTAAACCAGAATCGTGGTGATTTTCTTGAAATATATCTTGGTTTACGACTGCCTTCATCATTTTTTTTTCCGGGCCGTGAATACATCTTTCGAAAGTAAACGCGAACACAGTCGCCGCCATGTTGTATTATGCGTTGTTTCGTACTCGTGGCGTTTTGTACTTCGCGGTGTTTCGTACTCTTTACCGAACGTACCCACGAAAATTCGTTCTCAACCCGAAAAAAATAAATAGGGTCGGAGATTCGGCGGTAAATAAATAGGGTCGGTCGAGTTACCTGAACCACACATATTATTTTGTTTGGCCCTACCAGATTTTATGATTTTCTTTTCTTTTTAGCTCTACTGTTGTCTGTCGTCTGTCGTCCGTTAACTTTTACCTTGTTAAGACGATAGGGCCTTCATTTTTCATCTGATCTTTACCAAACTTTACCAGATTGTTAATATCAATGAAAGCTCGGACAAGTTCAAAAACCAGCCTGATCGGACCAGTAACAGCGGAGTTATGGCCCTTGGTTTAGTTAAAATGCTATATTTTGGCTCGTTAAGACGATAGGGCCTTCATTTTTCGTCCGATCTTTACCAAACTGTACCAGATTGTTACTATCAATGAAAGCTCTGACAACTTCGAAAACCAGCCAGATTGGACCATTTACACCGAAGTTATGGCCCTTGATTTTTTGAAATATGCTATATTTTGGCCTCATTAAGAAGAAAAGGCCTTCATTTGTCCAGATTTCATTTAAATTTTTCAGGGATGATCAGCACCAAGCCTAGTTGTACATATCGTCACCGTGTTCCGGTTGAATGCTTTTGGCGGAGTTATGTCCCTTTAAAGGTTTTAATACACAAACTTTGTCCTGACTAGTTTTCCTGAACCCCTGGCCGGATTTAAAAGAAACTTTTTAGGGTTGATCAGTTCGCGGTCTAGTTGTGCAAATCTTTGCCGTGTTCCAGTTGAATGATTTTTGGCATAGTTATGGCCCTTTAAAGGTTTTAATACACAATCTTTGTCTGAACTATTCTCCTGAACGTTTCCCCACATTTCAACGAAACTTTATAGGGATGATCAGCACCAAGCTTAGTTGTGCATATCATCGTTGCATTCAGGTTAACAGATTTTTGATGGAGTTATGGCCCTTTAAAGGTTTTTGATACAGAAACATTTTCCGGGCTAGTTCTCCTTAACCCCTGGCTGGATTTTAACGAAACTTGACAAGGATGATCAGTATCAAGCCTAGTTGTGCATATCATCGCCATATTCGGGTTGAATGATTGTTGTCAGAGTTATGGCCCTTTAAAGGTTTTAATAGAGAAACGTTGTCCAGATTAGTCTGTTCTGAACTCCTTGCTGGATTTCAACGAATCTTAATGGGGATGATCAGTACCAAGCCTAGTTGTACCTGTCATTGCCGTGTTCTGGTTGAATGAATTTTGGCAGAGTTATGACCCCTTAAAGGTTTTAATACACTAACTTTGTACAGACTAGTTCTCCTGAACCATGACCTCTTAAAGGTTTTAATACACTAACTTTGTACAGACTAGTTCTCCTGAACCTCTGGCTGGATTTCAACGAAACTTGTTAGGGACAATCAGTACCAAGCCTAGTTGCGTATATCATCACCATGTTCTGGTTGAACGATATTGAAAGAGTTATGGCCCCTTGCGCATAAACTTTATCTTTAGCCAGTAGAGCGTCCACAGGCCCTCTTGGGCCTCTTGTTTGGTTAAGGTTTGCGTTAAAGTTCTTATAACTTTGTAGTCCTTTGAAGTAAAGTGTTCAAATTTCATATACAACATCACAGATTATTGTTCTTCTTATTACAGTATGTATCTCCCTCCAACTGTGTCAAGGTCAGTTGCCTCTTAAATACATGTACCGTCTCTCAAAATGTGTTGTGTGTTAAATTCTTATAACTTCTTTGTTCTTTGGAGCAGAGTGTTCAAATTTCATATATAACCTCCTTGACATTGTCCGTCTTAATGCCAATAACTTCCAGCTGTCTAACTGACCATGGGTCGGAGTCATTGCCACTTAAATACATGTATCGTTTTCAAAAACTGTGTTAAAATGTGCGTTCAATTATTTTACTTTTTTTTCCTATAGAGCAGAAGGTTCAAATTTCATATATAACATCACTGGTCATTGTTCTTATTCCAGTAACTTTCAGCCTCAAACTTACCCTGTGTCAAGGTCAGTGGTCTCTTAAATACATGTACTCTCTCCAAATTTCACAATACATATACCATCTCCAAATTTTATTACATTTAACAATATAACATGATGAAGTACAGATTAAATATCTAAACTCACTGCACATAATTCCTGTTATTTTAATAACTTCCAGCCACTGAAATGACCATACAGAGAACATTATATTAATTATATTTTCTGATATGCTTAGATTAAAAAAGAATGGAAGTCAACAAGCTGGTATTGAAACAATTATACAGAATAGATACACATTTCACGTGACAGCCACTGATAAGCTGTGCGATTAAAATGTAAACACCTGCACTCTTCATTGTTATATATATCCAAAATGTGTAAAGTTTCTGGAAATAAATGTGTTTAAACCAAACAATTAATTGCAGCAATTACATGGCAACTAAAAAGAACCTATGTGATGTACATTTCCATGTGAATTGATGATTGGAAAATAGAAACCAAACATCTCTAGTTAAACGCTGACATTTATTTTAAAAAAAGAAGATTTTAGTAACAATAATGATTAAGTGACAATGACAATAAAGACAATTTTATGTTTAAAGGTTTCGCACTTAAAATGTTAAATGTAGACAAACATTACACAACATTCAAGTTTGCTAAAATAATTTTTCTATTTAAAAGGACAGTGTAACTTTCAGCTTATAAAACACAAAATAATTAAGTTGTTATACATGCGGTCCATGTATTGGAGTCTATCCTCCAAGAATATTAAAGAACCTTAGGAATCTATTTGATAGTAAGAGTACGGCAGGTTTCTGGATTCCTCTGTATCCTTCCCCTCTCTCTGGGCTGGCTGTAAATAACCTATAATGTGTTGATGAGCCTTAAAGAACATCTAATTTGATTCAGTTCGAAAGTGTTTTGTATAGAAAAAAAATAAATTTAGTTTACAAATGCTTTAAAAATGCAAAATATGATTTAGAAATTTGTGATTAAACCTCTAATATAATGATTTGAAAAACTCAAACCTGGCCTTTAAAACTAGTTCATGCATCACAAGCAGATACCAGCATTAATTTGTGATAACATGTTCATGATAAAACATGATATATGCTTAAATTAAAATGTCAATTTGTGAGAAAGAAAAAAAAAAACAGCCTCAGTGTAACATGATACTTCCCAATTATAATGGTGGATAATAGTGGACATTTTTGCCTGCCATTTTCAGCATTTTCAGATGAAATTAACTTTTTAAAGGGACACTGTCTATAAGTGAAGCCTATATTTAGCTCCTTTTATGGAAAACTATGAACGCGGCCCTTTTGAATGCAGACAAAGGTACTTGATGTTGCATAAACCCCCGATTTTATCAAGATGAAGGTCATTTGAAACATGTTTGGTGGACACGTCACTTTAGGCGAGACACCATGTTGCGCACAAATCTTGTGTTTACCTCAGTTTCTAAGAGTAAGACACTATATAGTCTACTGTCTTCAATTTGTATAAATAAATACATAGTGAAATCCAATAACTTTCAAAGTATCAGGTCTAACAATGAAATGACAGGCGTATTTGCTCCACTATGCGGTGCTCTTTGTAGTTTTGTATCAGTGTATCAATACAATTTGTTTTACCAATATATCATCTCACAGTTATTGTCTTATATGCTCAAGGTTTGGTTGTGTTACACTGATAATCCATCTTTTTCAATTATCAGCGAAACTCAACTTAGACAAAGAAGGCGAGAGGAAAGAAAAAAAGCGACTCAAGAAATGATAGAGAAGATGAAGGAGAAACAACGACAGAGTGAAACCTGGAAGAAGAAGAGGAACTACTACAGACCAATAGCTATAGGCTTGTCCCTCCTCCTGGGCAGTTACTTGTTATATAGGTTCTACTGGTCATAACTTAAACACAATGTAACAACTAATGTAAAAATTTGGTTATAACTAGGACAGAATGTAACAACTGGTCAAAACTTATACAGTATGTAAACAACTGATTATAACTTAGAATGTAAACAACGGTCATAACTTGGACAGAATGTAAACAACTGGTCATAACTTGGACAGAATGTAAACCGCTAGTCATAACTTAGAATGTAAACAACTGGTCTTAACTAGGACAGAAATTAAACAACTGGTCATAACTTAGACAGAATGTAAACAACTGGTCATAACTTAGACAGAATGTAAACAACTGGTCATAACTAAGACAGAACGTAAACAACTGGTCATAACTAGGACAGAATGTAAACAATTGGTCATAACTTAGACAGAATGTAAACAACTGGTCATAACTTAGAATGTAAACAACTGGTCATAACTTAGAATGTAAACAACTGGTCATAACTTCAGACAAAACGTAAACATCTGTGCTTGTAGAAATGGGATTGAGGTGTTTGAGGTAAACTGATTCATGCAGTTAACCTTTTTTTTTTGATGAAAGGTTGTGAAAAAATCTATTTGAAAAAAAATATTCTGAATAAAAAAATTGCCATGGGTATCTGATTCAGATTTCAATTTCAACCCAACTGGTATGACTGGAATCTAGACTACCAAGGTTATGATCAAAAGATGTATTAGGTTCTGGAATTTCCCTGTCTGTGTCTGACTTTATGTGCACTTTATGCATTGACCTTGTCAGATTTGATGTTTCTACCCTTAATTCAAAAATGATGTAAACTGTAAATTTTTTGAAATTTTTTGCATTATTGATGCATGTGACTTTTATTCAAACTAAGGTTTTCCTTATATGGTATGCAAAAACTTGCTCCATAAGCGCTGGGTAAAACCAGATTTTCTAACACTGCGGATGTCATTTTCTGGTATGCAAGAATATATTTTATATGCTGGATACCACGAAATGAAGAAGAAAAGGTCTACTGAGTCAGTTAGTTTAACCTACACACATATGACCGCTTGTTTATATTTCATTTTGGCTTTTTTTGTCGTGCTCATTAAAGGTCTTCATCATAACTATGCGTGTGTAAATGTGGCTCCACATAAATGAAGTGTCTACTGCAGGATTTGCAGCAACTCTGCCATTCTGCAGGTTAGAAGGTTCTAGGCCCAGTCTTCATATTTTTTTTATCTTGAAATCTTGCACCATATAACCTTTCTTGTGTTGGTGCGTGGTGACGATGAGGGTTTTAACAGTGGCAGTAACTCTGTTCCTTTAGCGATTGTGAAGTTTCCGATTCCATGACTCATATTTTTATCGCGATGTAAATGCAGCTTGGGTCCAGAGAGTGCATATCCATCTAGGCGGACCATAATAAGTTTTGGTGCTGTGAAGTTGTAAAATCCTAATCAGTCTTGAAATAAATTTAAAAAATACTGTTTCATTTGATTTGGTCGTACATTTCAGTTATCAGAGCAAAATTATTATTATTATTTCAAAGTATAATAACATGTTAAAGGGATCAAAGCAAAATGCCGTGTTAAATATAAAGCTGTTCGGATATTAGAATTTCTAACTATTTTTTTTCTTAGAAGTCACTATTAATGAACAAACATGAAGTCCCCAGGCCTTGAAAGTATTTTGTGATGAACCATAAAAGTATATGTATTCATGTTGCACTTCAACAGATCTGTCATAGTCACATAGAATTGTATGTACACTTCAACAAGTCTGTCATAGTCGCATCGAATTGTACAAAATGTGACAGTAGTTTATACAAATGCAAGACTATTTTTCTGCTGCTGGCATTTGAGTGATATTTGACGCTCAGTCTAAAATATGTGAAATGTTTGGGCCTTAGTTATTTTTGTCTTCGAACTTAATATGCCAGTGTGTTTATTCACCAGTTGAATCTTGACCCATCTCTCGTACTTATTAATAACTAGAGAAATGAAAAACGTACTTTTAAGACGAGACAAAATGTTACGCTTGCTCCATGGGGTATTAAACGCAAAGTATTTAAAATATCCGTAATCGTCTGATGTATTCATTGTAATGAAGTCGCTCATGAAAGTTTGTTTCTTGAACAGTTGTTTTAAAGGGACACGGCAATCTTGATTTTTAAAAAATCGCGGCGTCCGGTTAGTTTTTCTACATAACATGCATTATTTCAATCATTAATGTTAATTATAAGAATAGTATAAATCAAATTGTTTTGGTATATTACTGACTTTTGATAATATTGCACCAAGAATATATTTCAACATTTGGTAAAATAACGATGAAAATTGAAATCTCAAAAAATTAATGATATGCAAGCAGGTTTAAAGTCAAAATGTCGCTGTATTAATAAATCGAGAAGCTAATTTTGATGTTTGATAAAAACTTTAAGATTGCCATGTGTCCCTTTATAAAAGTGTTTTTTATAAACAGTTGTTTGAAGAAAGGTAGTTAATATAAGCATTTGTTTGAAGAAAGGTAGTTATTATAAGCATTTGTTTGAAGAAAGATAGTTATTATAAGCATTTGTTTCGAGAAAGAGAGTTCAGGAAAATGATACACTAGTTTCGTATAAAGGGTACCTTCTGTTTGGTTTCGTAAAGTTTCTCATAATGTTTCTTTTCGTAACACGTATCCACGAGAATCTTTGTTGATCTAAATGTGTGCACGGAGGGGTTTGTTTTCCACTGTCACATGTAATGTAAAGCAAGCAGTATCAAAAGCAACCGAGTTACTATGTAATTTCCATCTCTTGCAGATAAAATGATAACCGTGTGACTTTTTAATTGGCTAGGTTAATTGTTGCGCCAAGACAAAAAGTGTGTTTTGAGACTGTATATGTAGTTGTTAACAGTTTTAACTGTATTGCCATATATGAATTGATAATTACCGTAAAATTCCTATTAAATACCTCTCCTCTCAGGCAAATAATCAGTTTAATCCATCATAGGACACACATTTATATCTATATAGCAACTGTTATAATGATGTAACAGTGTGTCAGCCAGCCAACTGTGCAGCCATCTTTTGCACAACCGTTTTTGAAAATCAGGGCCAATATTTGGTAGGTGGGATAGGGTAAAAAAATGTTGGCTTAAAAACACTTCCCACCTCTTATTTTCTCAATATTGTTATGCCTTATATACATTTATAGAACAAAGATGATCTAAAATGTACCTTTGTCACCTTTATCTGGAAGATGAGCCTGGCATGTTCATGCCTGTTAGGCGCCATATAACCTGTAATGTGTTGGTGCGCCTTAAAACCCCAAGTCAATTCAATTCACCTTTATCTGTAAAATAAAAAATCCCAAAGACTCATCTGGCTTTAGCAAAAAAACATTGCACACCCTTTTTACATATTTGCACAATTTCTGCTAATACACTGAACTGTAATCACCAGTAAATACAAAGTTTTAACTACAATTTTTGGAAAAGTAAAAAGTAACGCCCCCGGGGGCGTTTAATAGAGATTTTACGGTATGTAGAAAGTTGTACATACCTACTTGTTAATGTTTGTTGAGATGATCGTTGAAACACATCAGGGTTTACGTTAGATTGTTATTTATAGATCCCGATTTAGTGTCGTACGATTACTATTAAGGCCATGTATTTTATAGAAATCACCAATAAGATTCATATTAAATCTTGCATCGAATCATGTATTGATTATTTCTTTTTTCTCTCCCTCTCTGTCTCTCACCTTAATTCAACTGCATATGATATATGCACCTAGAAGTCAAATCTATGATTCATATTTCATGGAATAATATTTTCTCTCCTCTTTCTTAGGTGAAAAACTATGCATGAAACAAATATAGAAATCATAGGCGGTATTCATCCACATATACGGACCTTCTAAAATGGAAGAACATAGTTTTGTATTGCCATAAAACACATTTAAATAAGCTGAGATTGTTTTATTATTGTGTTTCATCAAAAATATCCTCAACAAAAAAAATCCCACCTTATGAGATTCTGGATCTGCCAGTATATAGATGGTTTTAATAATAAATACATGCATGTTTTATGCATGGCTTTAAAAAATAACATGAATGAAGCATGTATTTAAAGGGACACACTGCAATCTCGAGGTAGTTATATATTACAATTAACACCTTAATTTATTAATCCACATCATTTTGACTTTAAATCTGCTTGCTTACATTTAAATAAATTGTAATCAGATTTGGGAATTTTCATCTGCTCTATGTTATTCTACCATAGGTTAACAACATATAATACTGGGGCAATGTAATCTGACAACATATAATACTGGGGCAATGTAATCTGACAACATATAATACTGGGGCAATGTAATCTGACAACATATAATACTGGGGCAATGTAATCTGACAACATATAATACTGGGGCAATGTAATCTGACAACAATTAGTGATATGCCAAAACAAGTTACTTTAAACTTCTCAAATAATTATTAATTTGCAAACAAGCAAGTTATTTAGAAAAAACTAATGAGACGGCGCGAGTTGCAATTGCCGTGTGTCCCTTTAAAAACAAAATGAAATACACATATTTCAAATAAAAAGCAAGCATCGATCATCTTTCTGTTATCAGCCTGATCTAAATCATGTAGAGTCTTTATAATGATGCATGTATAAATCATGACTAGTACATAATTATGCATGTATGAATCATGACTAGTCTATACGTATGCATGTATAAATCATGACTAGTATATATTTATTCATGTATAAATCATGACTAGAATACACGTATGCATGTATAAATCATGACCAGTATATAAAAAGTATGCATGCATAAATCACGACTAGTATATAATTATTCATGTATAAATCATGACTAGTGTACAGTTATGCATGTATAAATCATGACTAGTATATAATTGTGCATGTATAACTCATGACTAGTGTATAGTTATGCATGTATAAATCATGACTAGTATACAATTATTCATGTATAAATCGTGACTAGTGTACATTTATGCATGTATAAATCATGACTACCGTAGTATATAAGTATGTATACATCATGACTAGTATACAATGATGCATGCATAAGTCATGACTAGTGTACAATTATGCATGTATAAATCATGACTAGTGTACACTTATGCATGCATAAATCAAGACTAGTGTACAATTATGCATGTATAAATTATGACTAGTGTACAGTTATGCATGTATAAATCATGACTAGTGTACAATCATGCATGTATAAATCATGACTAGTGTACAATTATGCATGTATAAATCATGACTAGTGTACAGTTATGCATGTATAATTCATGACTAGTGTACAATTATGTGTGTATAAATCATGACTAGTGTACAATTATGCTTGTATAAATCATGACTAGTGTACACATATGCATGTATAAATCATGATAGTGTATAGTTATGCATATATAAATCATGACTAGTATATAATTATGCATGTATAAATCATGACTAGTATATAATTATGCATATATAAATCATGACTAGTATATAATTATGCATGTATAAATCATGATAGTGTATAATTATGCATGTATAAATTGTTACTAGTGTACAATTATGCATGTATAAATCATGGTAGTGTATAATTATGCATATATAAATCATGACTAGTATATAATTATGCATGTATAAATCATGACTAGTATATAATTATGCATGTATATAATTATGCATGTATAAATCATGACTAGTATATAATTATGCATGTATAAATCATGACTAGTATATAATTATGCATGTATAAATCATGACTAGTGTACACTTATGCATGCATAAATCATGACTAGTATATAATTATGCATGTATAAATCATGACTAGTATATAATACCATATAAAGTCATAAGAAATATGTATTTCAACGACTCATTTTCAGTATAAACCTAATCGTGTAGAACTAGCACGTTTTATACAGCGAAACCTTAATTTATTTCCACTGAATTAATTTGTTTTTACTGTCCTGTTGTTATTCTAGTTATTAGTCTTTAGTGTTTCAGTGACATCCATCCATTTCCAGATTAGTAATATTTGAGACAAAATCATCAGAATAAGATAAATCAGGGACTCTTGTCAGATATTTCTCTGCCTATGCCTCAGCTATTAAATCGTTACACCCCTGTTTCACTTTGTGAATTGGGGGCTATATAGGAATCACGGTGTCTCTAACATGTCAGCCTGTAAAACATTTTTGTCCGTCGCGTGACATATTTGTATTACTAGCATTTCTCAAACAGTTTTGAATGTGTTATTTCCAAACTTCATATACTCGTAACAACTGATGACCTTACGCAGAGTACTCAAATGCAAAATTGTCAAAACCAATCAGATTTCAGTAGTAGTTTCATATAATATTTGATCCCTCAGGGGCCTAGGAATCTTTATGTGAGGAAGCTATCCAGCTGGCTTGCGGAACGTCGGTGGTTCTACCCAGGTGCCCGCCCGTGCACGAAAATTGCCCGGAGGGGCACCTGGGGTCTTCCTCCACCAATGGAAGCTGGAAAGTCGCCATATGACCTTAGGTGTTGGTGCGACTATAAAATCCAATTCAATCAATCAATCATATAATATTTTTTAAAATATCTTAACATTGTATGGATTAAAAATATTTGCATTATATAAAGCTCGAACCCTGAACCTTTGGTTCAGTAGACACATAGTAGACGACGCTCTAACCGTTTGTCGCGGTATTAAATAGTATATAACACATGCCACAATCTGCAATCTGATTGGTTCCGATAATTTGGCTTGTGAGCGATCTCTATGTCCCTCTACATCACCCATTGTTGATTGCCTAATTTATTCCAGAATTATGGTCCTTTGTTTGACTTTGAATAAAAATGTGGGGTATTCATCACCTTCAGTGATAGTTCTAGTTGAATTTGGGTCTTTAAATGAAGCATCAGATATAATATTTTCCTTTGTGTACATATTAAACGTAAAATTGCACCAGCTTTGCTTATATTACGTATGCCTTCTTTAATAAAAACCTGTATTAAGGGACCACTAAATGGAAGCACATATGTTTATTAGCACAGGTGGTTGATTAATACTGTGCATTTTAATTTACAACTATTGGGACTGAGACGGTGAAGACTTTAAAGTAGTCTTCTCTTGATAAAAGTGGTTTCATGACCAGGTTTGACTAGTTACGTAGACTGGTGTCATGTCAGCGCTTGTTTGTGACTAAAGCTGCTAGATATTACTCATTGGTGTGAACCTTGTTATGTAAGTCAACGTTTTGTATTGAACTTGCTTTGAAAGATTCTTTAAAATGACAAATTAATGACACTGTCAGTGTTACACTGTCGGGGTTCAAAAAAAAGCAAAAAGACTCCATTTTGTTAAGTTTTGAAAATGACCGCTTAGATGCTGTTGAAGCCTATATAATCGAGAAATAATGAGCTTTACCATTTTTGGAATTTCCCAGGTATATTATAATAAACTTATTAAAGTTGAAATTAAGTCTTCAGCATCAAAATGTTGTTTCACCTGTGTTTGTGTTGCATCTTGCTCATATAAAACATTATCCTGTGCCATAAATCATTACTATCTAAAACACAAGGAATTTCCTCAGATTTTACTTTGATTGTAAACTTGTAATTATACCCCGGCTTTCAGGAAGTGAAGTGGGGGCTATATACGAATCACACTGTTCATAGCGTCTCGTGGCGTAACATCTTTGTCCCGTCGCGTCCCAAAACACATTTTTATTACTTGCATTCCTCAAACAGTTGTGAATGGGTAGTTCCCAATCTTCATATACACATAACAACTGATGAACTTATGTCCTCTACACCATTGTTGATTGCCTAATTTATTTCAGAATGATGGCCCTTTGTTTGACTTAGAATAAAATAACTGGGGGTATTCATCACTTTCAGTGATAGTTCTAGTTGAATTTCCACAATCACTATGTTTTTTTCACCAGCAGAAAAAGGTCAAACCATTCATGATTGGAGTATTTTAACCCTTTACCCGCTAAGCACGAATATAATAGCCTTTGCGTCGATTGTAAACTCAGATCAGCCTGCGAGTAACTCGTTAATTTTCCACAAAACACCCCTTGGCCACATAAATGGAATCGTCTTAATTCAAAGAAAGAATAGTCCATTATATATATGTAGCGGGTTAAGGGTTCAAGAAACATTGAGAAGCTTAAGCTTAAAGTAAGACACGGCAATCTGGATTCTTTTAAAACTCGCAGACCCGTTAGTTCTTCTATATCATGTGCCTATCTGCCAATCATTGTTAATAATTACTGGAAAAGTTCAGTTGAAGGAATATAGTTTTTGCATATTAATTATTAATTATAAACTTAATAACTTAATATTTTTTTAAATTATATACATGCAGGTTTAAATTCAAAATGATACTGGATTAAAGTAACTCTTGGTGCAGATTTTAATGCTTGTTATATACTACAGCATTGCCGTGGCCCTTTATGAACTGGTCATTAAAACAGAATCTTGGACCATATACATGTATGTGAAAATCTTAGAAGCGTGCGCTTTAACCAAATGGTGGTCTCTCACAGGGACACGTTGGTTCGCCCCTGGTTCTCCGGATTTCTGCCACACCGAGCAAACTCTGTCCTCCATGCTATCAAGAGTGATATGTTTAAGTTGTGTAGCTTGCTTCTTAACTTCGTAAGCGATGTTAAATGCTTAAAGGGACACCTGGCAATCTGGAAGTCTTTACCAAGCATTAGCCTCTTGATTGATTATTCCAGTGCAAATAATTAAATACAATTTTAAGTTTCAACTTTTCTTCGTTATTTTACCATAAGTTTGAATGCTATACCAGTATATTATTGGTGAAACAATTAGTAATAGGCAAAAACAATTTGCTTTATACTATTAGTAAAAACTATTGTTATTGATTGAACAAATGCAATTGATGTAGAAAAACTATCGGGATGCCGCAAGTTTTTAAAAAAAATCAAGATTGCCATGTGTCCCTTTAAAAACAAAATTGAACAGTAGCTACCTGATTAGGTTTGGTAGATTGAGTCATTTCTCAGAGCTTAAAGAATCAGTCTTACTCATGGCCATCTCGGTTTGTGGATGCACAAAACTGTTAACGAAACATGCTCTGAGAATTAAATCAACTAAAGAAAAAAGATAACATTAACGGTGCTAGATTGTAGATGTGTCATTTTTTGTTTGCATTTTTGTTTCATTTTGTGTTTTATTGCTTTGTAGATTAGCAAATACAAAATATGGGAGTAATTCTTCAGTAGACGGAAACAATTAATATTTATGTAAATGTGTTTGCTTTAAACAACATTTTCATAAGAGATTATTTTAGCTTTCCTTAATCAGTCTGGGTTGTGTTGGTGTTTGCCTTTCTCGAAGAATATTCAGGAAAGTCAAATATTGATTTGAAGGCACTTGGTAAAAAATCCTGTAATCCTATTGGTTAACATTAACATGTAACAGTGTTTTACCAGTCACAATCAGTCCTGTAATGTTTAACTGTTAGTAAAACTCTCCAAAACATGGAAATGCATTAGAAAAAGAATTCTAGTAACACGTATTGTAATTTTGACTTTTTCGACAGTATACCAGGCGTTTAATGTCACAAATCATGTTTAATATCTCCGCTGATATACCGTCCGTAAATTAAAAAGAGTTAACCCAATATTGATGAGGTTATACAAAATAGAATGAGAAGAAATCCACAACATAATCTTGATGTAGATGACTTGAAAGACCGCAAGGCAAGCACGAAAACAAGCTGTACAGTTCATATTCCTATGAACACCCAAATCTATTGTTTTTCTAAATAGTCAGTTATTCATAATACGTTACTATGGATATGTGAAATGCTTTTTCATGAGCAAAGAAAACGTGTTAACCGTTATTGAACTTTTGACTTTTGCGACGGTATAATATCTGTCGTTTAACGGTTGCAATTGTGTTTACGCATCGCCATTAAACAAAATTGTGTTTACACATCGCCATTAAACAAAATTTGCCAGCATTAAACAACTGATGTACCGTCGAAATACGACAGTAACTCTATATTATTTTTAGAGGTTTAATTATTATGTTCCTAATCTTTCTTGAGGCCTTCTTTAAGATGTTTATTATCAACTTACTTCAACTTGCGCCGGTTTCACCAACATACTGAAGCAGATACTTAAATTATTTTTAAGCTTTACTTGGTGACTTAGTTATTTTTTCAAGTATTTAAGTAAAACTTAAGAAATTGTTGGTGTTACTGGCACCACGTCATATTGTTGAGTAACTGTCGGTATACAATGTTTAGTTGCTTCATTATTAACTGTGACTAACTCTCCTTTATATTCTTCTCTCTGACTGTAAACTATGGTTCTCGTTTTGTGTGTTACAGTGACATAACTATTATAGATTTTAAGTTGTATTTTAAACATTTTCGAATAATAATAATTTCTATTATATCTTTCTTTTCTTTATAAAGCTTGTTTCAGGTCTTGCATTGTCTTTATTTTAATAATAGTATGCATTTAATAATACAGATATACCTGTTTTTAGCTCTGCTGGCCAAAGGTCAGACGAGCTGATGCGATGGCATGTTGTCCGACATTCGTTAGATAATTATTGATTACGCGATAACTTTATCAAATGGTTATGGATTTTTACCAAATTTGATTTGAAAGTTTGTTACAAGCGATGAGTTTGAAAATAAGCAAGATCGATGGATTTGTTACACAGTTTTTGCCTTTTTTTTTTATTTCTTTTGAAAATATTGGTAATTCAGCTTGTTTACTCCCGGTGTGGTAGCTGGGGTAGAATACAACCACTGCAAATCCCACTAGAGGCAGAGGGGTATGACCCCTGCTTCATGTTCATTTGTTATTTTTTTATCATGCTCATTCAAGGTCTTCATCATGACACCTCATACGCAAATGTGGAAACGTGGCTCCATCGTAAATGGAGTGTCTACAATAGAATTTGCAGCAACTCTGCAGTTCTGCAGGTTAGAAGGTTCTTGGCCCATTCTCCATTTTTTTTATCTAGTTGTAAATGGAGGATGAGCCTGGCATTTTCATCCCTGTTTGGCGCCATATAACCTTTCTTGTGTTGGTGCGCCATAAAACCTCAATTCAATTCAATTCAGCTTGCTTACACTCTAAATTTATCTCTGATTTGACTTAAAGGTTTGTACAATAGCCTGAAATGTGCCGAAAAATGTGCTGAAAATGGTGTAAAACACTTCATCCATCCAAATAACCACTCTAGCCATAATTTGGAGGACCCCCACTCACCTATGACGGGGAGAATAAATGGGTTAAAATTGAAATTAAAAATGTAAAAATTGGGCGACCATATTTTGCGCAAATTTCTTGTTGCATAAGATAATTATTGAGCATAAAGGGCAATAGTGTATTATTAAATACTTGGTTATACTTACAGATTCTGAAAGATCCTCTTCTGGTAGAAGGCTTGAATCAGCCTTTTGGACCAGCTCTTCAGTAATTGCACCGTCTGTCTGTCTGTCTGTCTGTCCGGATTCTGTCTGTCCGTCATTCCGCAGCTCGTGTCCGGACTGTACCTTCAAAACCATGCATGGATTTTTGATTAACTTGGCACAAGTGATCACCATAACAAGACGATGTGTCGCGCGCAAAACCAAGGTCCGTACCTCAAAGGTCAAGGTCACACTTGAAGTTCATAGGTCAAAAACAGGGATGCAATTTCGTGTCCGGACCGTAACGTCACAAGCCCTGCCGGGATTTTTAAATAACTTGGCACAAATGATCACCATAACAAGACGATGTGTCGCGCGCAAAACCCAGGTCTGTGGCCCCAAGGTCAAGGTCACACTTAGAGGTCAAAGGTCAAATTGTGTCCGGTCAATAACTTTTGCATGCCTGGATGGATTTTCAAATAACTTGGCACAAGTGCTCACCACAACCAAACGACATGTCGTGTACCCAAGGTCAAGGTCATACTTAGAGGTCAAAGGACCCTTCGGGGGCATTTATCACTTACAGTGATATTTCTTATGTTTGTAATTGTAGGTCGTGCCCGGTCATATCAAAGTCCCTCTATATTGACATTTTATTGGTAGGTTTTACCATAACCTGTCTAAACTCCTTTCGAATGCATATGTTGATTACGATTCCACTATTTTGGTTGGTAACACGTTCCATATATCGTTCCATATATCAACGATATGGAAACAAGGGGAATACTTCCTCAAATTTAGTCAAGGTCTTCTCGTATATAACGTTTATTGATGCCCCTTTATGACAGACACCATACCTCTCTTCCACTCTTTCACTATAAAACTCATGTTAACAAGTAGAGCGTCCTTTGGTCCTCATGGGCCTCTTGTATTAATTTTTAATCTCAATATATTTTGTATATAAAATAATATGTACAGCCTTCATCAATCGTTATCTATTGTATAATAAAACTTCACTACAAGAATAATGTGTTTGTTGTTCTGCCAAATAACAGGCATATAGCCGAACCTTTTATAGGGAGCTGTTGCAATCATGCTTCTGTCCGTCCCACAACGTCGTTCGTTAACTTTTTCTTAAACGACTTCTTCTTAAAAACCGCTTTGTTGATTTTGACCAAAATTCGCGTGGATGATCCTTAGATCAATGGCTTTCAACATTGTTAAAATTAGGTCAACAAGATATCCAAGATGGCTGCCATTATTAAAAATAACCGAAATCTTAAACATTACTAAAGAACAAATTTCGACCGTTTTTTTTTGTCGCCATTAAAATTGCGATTCATGGGGATCACTGTCGTACGTCCGTACGTCCGTTACGAAAACTTAACTTTGGCTATAACTTTCTCATTTCTTGATATTTCTTGATCAAACTTTCAATATATACTCATCATGACAACATCGACATGACCATACTAAATTATAAAGGTCAAGGTCACACTGAAGGTTATTACATGGGTTAAATACTCAAGGTTGGCTATAAATTTCTCATTTCTTGATATTTCTTCATCAAACTTTCTATATGTACTCATCATGACAACATCGACATGACCATATGAATATATAAAGGTCAAGGTCACACTGAAGGTCATTATATAATTTTAACTTAACATTGGCTATAACTTTGTCCTTTCTTGATATTTCTTCATCAAACTTGCAATATATACTCATCATGACAACATCGAGATGACATACTAAAATATAAAGGTCAAGGTCATATGGGTTAAATACTCATTTTTTTCTTCACAAAAACTTAAGGTTGGCTATAACTTTCTCATTTCTTGATATTTCTTCATCAAACTTTCAATATATACTCGTCATGACAACATCGACATGACCATACTAAAATATAAAGGTCAAGGTTACTCTGAAGGTCATTATATGGTTTAAATACTCATTTTGTTTTTCACGAAAACTTAGTCAAGCCAATGTTTCAAGGTCATTTATCTGGGTCCAAAAAACCTTGTTATACTGACAAAGCGATGGCAGGCGACACACGTGTTCCGCGGAACACCCATCTAGTGTTTTATAAATATTGATGGGTAAGGTCATCAATCTTGTTCAAATGACTTCCCCGGGGTAAAAAAATGGTCACTCTCCAAGGTCCAAAGTTTGTATAAAAGATTTCGCATGTTTTACAGACTTACACAGGGAACTACTAGAACATCTTACGAAAACACAAGGCATAGAGCTCTCATATATTACAATCATGTAGCATAATCTTACGTTCCTCTTCTCATGTGTCCATGGGGTCAAATTAGGCCTATTTGAATTGACATTGGTCAGTTTTACATAGAGTTATATAGAAACATATTTCAATCATTCTTCTCTAAAACTTCCAAGAGTGTGTGGTCTAATATTTTGTATGTAGCATAAGCTATAGTCCTCTACCAAGTTATTTTCAAAGGCTGACTGACTGTGGGGTTAAATGTGGCTCCGCCTAAGGGGTCACATGTTTTACATCGACATATATACTGAACCAAATGGCTAACGCACCAGTAGACAATACCTTTAATGTATGAACTTATTATATGCCGACTGGTACCATTGCAGATTTAAATGATTCATTTTAAATTTACAGTCGTCACTGGCAAGATATTGGTCGTTTTATTGATTGTTATTATTGAGATATTAAAGGCGTTAGCTGTTTGGTTCAGTATATATATATATACACTTTGTTACATGAAATTCATAGATGTTGAAGTGTCAAGCCATTTCAGTATTGTGTTTAATGTTAGAGATTGCAACGTTTAAAGCCTAAATTTGCTCACCTGCTTGAGCCAAATACGCATTCTGTCGATAATGAAACTTTAAAGGGGTAACCGTAGGTGTGTTCGGTGCTGTTTAAACCTTCTTTCCGAAAGTGCAGGCCTAATGTCGACCTGTAAGGGCAGGCCTAATGTCGCCCTGTAAGGACAGGCCTAATGTCGCCCTGTAAGGACAGGCCTAATGTCGCCCTGTGAGGACAGGCCTAATGTAAGGACAGGCCTAATGTCGCCCTGTACCATTCCATTAGCAGTAGCATATTAAACGTACAATATATAGCGCAAATACCCATATGCGTTTCTTTTTCCTTTCAGTATATATATAAATCTACATAAAATAAGGGGGGGAAAAATTCAATGGACCTATATACTGAACTGAACTGAATGTTGTTTAACGGCTCATCAACACAGTATAGGTTATTTAGAGCCGCCCCAGAGAGAGAGGAAGGATACATAGAAATTCGGGAACCGTGCCCTACTCTTATTATCGAATATATTTCTATGGTTCTTTTACGTGCTCGGAGGATAGACCGATACACGGGACCGCCCGGTTTACGGACCTATGATATATACAGATATATATATATATATTGTACCAACCACTTACCAACGGAATCAAACCATACACACGCACGCACGCACGCACGCACGCACGTTATATTTTATGTAGATTTATAGAAGAATATATATGTATTCAATAAATCTACAAGATTTCGCTATTTCAATTTACTTGGTAGACAGACGACCATAAGCTTAGGCTACATACACTCTTTTAGTTTCAGAAAAGACGATTTATATATATATATTTTTTTATTGTAAGTTTTGTTCACTGGTTTATTTTATGTGTTTGCCTATTCTCATATAATAAGTGTACGCTCTTAACCACTCTTAACCGCTATTAACCGTTATAATAATGACCCATTCTATGGATGGATCGAGAAGTTGCGAATGACCCTCTGACATTAACTCGCGGTATAAAATAGATTTAAATTATTGATATATGAACTGATTATGATTTATACAAGTATGACGGAAAATCGAATACTATTTTTTTCTAGTGAATAATAATCGGCCCCACTGCGATCGTAATTAAACGATAAAGTTCAATCATAATGATCCATATATTTTATATGAAAGAAGTTTGTACTTTCGTTATCGTTTTAACATTTTTCTTACTAACCGGAAGTTTAAAAGCCTAGAATTACGCTCAGGATTGATTGACACCTGTTTTTAAAACGGGAAACCCTGTTTACCATAGCAACGTGCATGGTTTATTGTTGTGCAATATTGCATTGTCCGTAGTTTCACCTCTGGATAGCATTTTGTTATTTTTCATAAAAAACGTTAGCATTTTTCAACCAATTATTGCAATTATATTTTGCACAAACCGCGCTTAAATGCAGACTGGATAACTGGGCTTAATCTTAGCTGGGCAAAGTACTTCACTCTTCAGTGGGAGTCTGTTATTGAGAAATGGGAAAACAGTATATCTGACAGATATGTACAGAAATGGTAAGTTCAATTTAAACATGACAATAAGTATGTATTTAGTTATGTATTTATAGTACACATATTACACAAATAACTTAAATTCAGTGACAACAAGGTTATGCCAGGGGATAAAGATAGTCTTCAAAATGGCTGTTTCAAGTTACTCAGTCAGAACGAAAGTAAACAGATTTAAATATTTGACAAATTTCATGCTGATCATAAAACACAGATCCTGTTTTCTTAGTCACTAGACAGAGTGCTGGGGTTGCAAAATCTAACAACATTGGCAAGCGTGCACCTGTAGTTTATGTGTAGTATAGCGTCGATTAATCCTGGTAGCAGGCACCAGAAGTTTTAATGTAATATAGCGACGTGAAAATATCTAACTCAAGAATAGTCTTTAATACGTATTTTATTAAACTACTATCTAATTATATTTCATAATAAAACTATACACAGTTAAAAACCAGAGTAAATATTCAACTTTGATTAAATGTACAAGTTACAATTCGTAAGCAGTTCTTACGTTCAAAAGTGCGAGCTTAGCCGTCAAAATGAATCTGAATTAATATCTATCAATCTGTAAGTATCTCTGACCAGTCTATAAGAATCTCCACCAGTCTATAAGGATCTCCCGAATGAAGGCAATCTCGTATCTTATATAGCGTGACTATGTCCCACCTTTGAACTGTCACGTGTACCCTCGACCATGAACTCTAACCTCCGAAATTGGTTCTAGGACGCCAAATTTGGGGTCGATCGTACAAATCTCTTTTTGGAGTAAACAAAATATTTAACTTACTTTCCAAAATGCTGATACAGGGTATTTATATAATTCTCCCAAAGTTGCACCAGTCATTCCATTGTTTCAACAGACTGACCTCTACTTAACTAAAGGTTATTGTCATACTGTTACTAAATATATACTTAATTGGATTAATTAACTTTCATGCGCATCAGTCATGAACTTTCAGAGGAAATGGTCAAACCCAGGCCTCTACACAAACAACGTAATTAAGCTACTTCTGAGACAAATGACAGAGGCCGTGAATGAATGTTGGTCACCTAGTTTTTCATGTACATGTTATGATCAGCCATGGGTGCAATATAATATCTTACTTTAAGACCCCACGAAGCTCACTATAACACATATGAATGTAACAGGGTACAGGTAAATGGTGAATAATCATCGATAACCGTGTGTCCTCGGTAGCTCAGGTTTCATTCCCGCTTGATGCAAGTTTTTTCACAATCTGTTACATTGTGGGCTCTTTCGGGATCATCCTGAGAAACATCAATAGTAATTCTTTTGTATGCATAGCTATTCAGAAAGCGGGTGATGGTGTATTTTACCGGGTACAGGTAAATGGTGAATAATCGATTTCAAACCGTGTGTTGACAGGAAGAGCATTAGCACGGTAGTCAATCCACCATATGTTAAAATATAGTATTGGTGCAATAAAATAAACTTGCAACAACAATTTGCTTTGAACTATTCAAAGAAATATTAATACTGATTTGCAAATATGTCAATTACCTACTACTGGTCCTTAGGGATCTTCAAGCCCAGTTGTTTTGGCTTTAATCCGCTAAAGCCGGTGCTAGTGGGCGTGAGAGGGGTTGTACCTGATAGTTCCTCTCATGAACAGACTCAGTTAAACCGTGTCAGCTACTTTTCCTTATTTTTAGCGTTTCTTTGTTCCATTGGATTCCCTTTTCAGTATTTATTCACATTCACACAAACGTTTGTTTAGTGCTATGTGGCGGCTGTAAAAAGTTGCCCCGACTACAGATCAATAGTGTTATTACTAACTGGTTCTTTGGGATCATCAAGTACAATCGTTGTGGCTTTAAAGTAGAAGACTGCTAGCCGGTACTAAGGGTCAGAGGTGTTGCAACGTGATATTACATCTCATGATCATACTAAATTAAACCGAGTCTGCTACTTTTCTTTCTTGTTTGTGTCGTGCCCTTAATGGTTTATTCTCTTGTTGCTCTGGCTTCTGCCAAGTCACTGAGTACCTTCATTGTGGCTTTCGAGGCTATTGTTTTTTTGTATTTACACGAGCATATTTGTGTTTTACTTATATTGTCTATTGGTGCTGCCTTGTTTGTTAGAGATTAGATCATGGCGGGTATTTCTTTATTTACACTGTCCTGTTTTAATGGGATGACAGTAGGGTAAGTGTGAGGTTTAGATGCAACTAGAACCGGTTTAATCCCCCCCCACACACCCACAACCCCGCCCTCCCCCCTACACACACCCACACCCACACCCAGTGGCCTACATTGCCACTGACCGTTCCAAGGCGGTAACCCTATTTTCAACCCTTTTGTATTTTTAATGTCGTTTGCATTTATTATTATTTTTTCCTTCTTGTTTTTCTGTTTGCGTGTTTGTTTCTGTATTTTGTGGTTGACTGTCGTCCTTGAATTCTACTTTCCCTGTCCGATCTTTTTATATTTCTTTGTTGCTTTCAAGGGATTTCTTTTTCAGTATTTATTGACATTCAAACTAGCGTTTGTTTAGTGCTGTGTGGCGGCTGTAAAAATCCACCCGACTACAAATCAGTAGTTTTACTACTTACTGGTCCTTTGGGACCTTCAAGCCGGTGGTAAGGGTGCGTGAGAGATATTGCAACTGATATTACCTCTCATGAACAGACCCTGAGACGCAAGGGTCATGATTAAGATCGTTAAAGAACATGACAAGAAATGGCAACATTAATGCTAGCCCTCTACACCCTTGTCAGGATGGATTGGCAGTGGTCCTATTGACCAGGAAACAAAATGGCCGCCTGAATAAAACCATTAAAACCCTTAAACGAGCACAAAACAGCGCTTGCTTTCACAATACTGATCTGACAAATATCGGAAATATTATCATAGTCTGTCAGCATGTACCTATATAAATCAATTGGCCTGCCAAAACATAGTGTGTCAGCATGTACCTATATAAATCAATTGGCCTGCCAAAATGTGTATGAAATATCGTTATTGTGGTTGATATGAATGCATTATTATGCCTTGGCTATTACGCAGGATATATCATCAGAAATTTAAAATATATTTTGTTGTTTATTTGAAAAAGTAACATCTGTTTATTCCAGTGTCATTATTTCAAACTTTTATTACAGGCTTCAAAAAGTAGTTCCAAGCTCCTGGTAGCCTCAATCGACTTCGGGACAACATTTTCTGGATGGGCGTTCTTGTTCAAACATCAATATGACTCAGACCCAACCAAAGTTCACGCCAAAAACTGGAACAATGGCACGAACATATCGTCCAAAACACCAACAACAATATTAATCAAACCAGACGGACGGACGCTAGAAGCCTTTGGATACCAAGCTGAGGATAGATATGCCGCCCTTGCTGCAGACGACAAACACCATGTCTACTACTACTTCCGGAGATTCAAGATGATGTTATTCGATAAAATAGTAAGAAATAAACGTCGGGGATTTCAATATATTTGTACTTATGTTTTTAAGAGTAAACCATTATATAACAGGCAATGGAAATACGGCAGTTTGACATAGTTTCAAGCATTAAATATTTGCATCAATTTATTTGAAAAATTGTTCTGATAATGGAGGATACATACTGTTTATCAGTTGGCCCTTTCAAGGATTTGCACGTATACGTGTTAAAGAAAGTAACTCGCCAAATAACGGCACAATACACTACAAAACCGATAATCAAAACTCTGTCCAGATGTGCAAGTAATAATGTATATGTGACGATTAAAAGGATTTTCACGGGTTCTTAAAATATCCGTCATTGAATATGCGTAAAATGAATTATGAGCTAGTAACTCACAATTCAACGCTCCATATTTTTTGTGGAGGGGTGGGGGTGGGGGGGGGGGGGCGGTGGGGATGGGTGGCCTGGCTGGATAACGCCATTTATATTGTGTCTATATAGTTTAGATTCTCAAAATATGTAAGTTATATATATACCTCGTAGTCAGTAGGTTAAGAAACGGTGTACATATGTTGTAAAATGTGCTGTTGTTGTCGGGATAGCTACTTTGATGAAGTATATCTCTTTATTTAATCGGCAGCATTTGTATTTGGTACAAAACATCGTATTGCCATGGAAAATCATTAAATTGTATGCAAAATTATAAAATATATAGGCTCCAATAGAGTCAAGCAACATTAAGGCCCTTCATCCGTTTGTTTCTAATCTACATATCATGAGAGTAAAATGAAATCTACTGACGTAGACCGCTAACTGTATGTATGGGATGGGGTTAGACGTCACTCATTCATATCACGACGTTGTCTAATTGTAACAGTGAGCTCTATGCTAAACTTTATAGTGCTGCAACACTGGAATATCACTCCGTAGCCACAGTCACGGTATACACCAGACCGACAAGTCCTAGAAATAACCGTTAATATGTGAACGTCAAGGGAGCTACTAGTACCATTTTTAGAAAGTATGACCGGCAGGGGATTGAACCCACGACCACATGCAAGGCAGATGCTCTACCAATAAGGCACCGCCGTGGTACTAGACAGTTAACAAACACGAGCAATTGTACATTTAACTTTTGAGATGAACTACACACGCACGCATATTCTCTCGTATCCGTCAGTCTCGGTAGAAAACCTTATATTTCAGAATCTCAAACGTGACCTTACTCTTGATGACCAAACTGGAAAGAAGCTTTCAGCAATGACCGTTTTCAGTCTAGCAATTAGCTGTCTTAGAGAAGATCTGTTGAAGGAATGCAAAAAGCAAATTGCAGATGGCGATTTTAAAGACAACGAAATCCACTGGGTGCTGACTGTTCCAGCAATATGGAATGACGCAGCCAAACAGTTTATGAGAGAGGCGGCAGTGAAGGTTAGTATTTACCATTACTAGGGGAACAAGTCGTACATGTAATAACCTAATTGTACACATCTGATCTAGTACTTTTCATTGAAAAAAGTTGTAACTTTTGTCTTATGAGTATCAATAGCGTTTCCAAATGTAGACGTACTATTTTTAAAGAAAACTTATTTTGTAGTTCTCAAATTATCTGATAAAATTGTAATTTTAGTTCTGTCCATACATAATTTTAATAGTAATTTTTTAGTAAAGCTCAGGTCATCGTAATTCAACTTAGTTCTTCTATTTTTCATTGTTGAATCAATGTCACAATGTGTGTATTCACAGGCTGGAATTCCTCGGAACAAGCTGTCTATCGCCCTTGAACCCGAAGCTGCATCTTTGTTCTGCAAACATCTCTCCGTTCACAACACCACGACGATAGATGGCATGACAATAGATACATTCTCCGAGGGGGCGAAATATATTATCTTAGATGCTGGAGGTAAGTAACTGTGCATGAATGCTGGGTTGACCAACAATTTATTTGATTTTGAACATCTTAACTGCTCCAACATTAAAGAGTTATACAAATTATAATAGACCGTAACAAACCCGTCTGATCTATATTATGCGATTATTTGTTATTATCACTTTTTTCTAATGGTTTGACTCTTTTATTTTACAGGTGGTACAGTTGATATAACCGTTCATGAAGTACTAAAGGATGGTGCTCTGAAAGAGCTAAGCAGAGCCAGTGGAGGTGCTTGGGGAGGCTCCAACGTCGACGACAAATTCAACCAATTTCTCATCAAAATATTCGGTGACCCGATCATGGTGAAATTCCGCAAAGACAGTATGGACGACTACATCGATATATTCCGAAACTTTGAGGTGAAGAAACGAAACGTTACCTCGGATAACGAAGACACGTATCAAATTCGATTGCCTTTAAGCCTTGTAGAGATATTCCAAGAAGAGACAGGTGAAAATATCAAAGAAAAAATACAAAGTATTCCATTCAATGGCAACGTATCGCTTTTGAAAGGCAGAAAGCTTCAAATCGATGCTGCTGTTATGAGAGATTTCTTTACCGATGCTCTCAACAACACCGTTGAACACATTGCTAAATTGATACAAGAACCCAACGTCCGAGGATCCAAATTCATACTGATGGCAGGTGGATTTTCTGAATCCCCAATACTTCAAGAGACAATCAAAGCTAATTTCCCGCAAATGAATATTATTGTTCCACCTGAGGCAAGTCTTGTGGTTCTGAAAGGTGCGGCAATATTCGGACACCAGGAAGATGCCATAGCAGAACGAGTCAGCAGATATACATACGGAGTCTCAGCAAATGCACTATTCATAGAAGGTTTTCATCCAGATGAATATGCATTTTTTGACAAAGGATTAAAAAGATGCAAAAGCGTGATAAATAAATTGATCGAAATTGGTGAAACAGTTACGATTAACGACCGGCGAGAATTGCCATTTATAATGGTTCCTCTAAAAGAAGCTTCTACATCGGTTGCCCTTCCCCTTATTGCATCGACTTCGAAAAACCCAATTACTCTTTTCGATGCTGCAATTATTCCTGTAGGAATGCTAAACGTACAAGTTACCAACATGTCTGTACCATTGAACCACAGAGAGTTTCATCTAAGTGGCATATTTGGACAAACAGAAATACACATGGAGGCTCTCGAACTGAGCACCGGCAAGCTTACAACAGCTACGTTTGATGCTCTGTGACAGTCTGGAAGAAGCAATATTAAACTTGATAATAGCGTAATTATTAGGCTTTTTACGTAGAAGTGTTTTACAATCGTCATACAAAAAACACAGGAGGGTTCAAACCACTCACTGATACATTGCCTGTCAATATTGCCCCGACGAAGACAATGTCGCAAAATGTATTAGATCGACGTATATGAACGCTTCATTACTACTTGTTATGTCCTGTTGTTCCTATTGTTATAAATTTAAGGGGTGACATTTGTGAACTTAGTACCTTTATCAGTACTTATTAGTAGTCTTCTTACATGGAAGTGGATATAAAACAGGCTAAATTATATTTGAAACACTTGATAAACGATGTGACTGATTGTGGCGTTCGTATTAACTATGTTTTACATATGAGCTGCGGCATACGCAACCCCACAATATTCTACTGGTGTTTTAAACATATTTATTTTACATCGATTGCGAAACAAGTTCTTACAACTTAGATTAATCACTCTCGATGGCTTCCTGGGTAGAACCAGTACTAAGCAATGTGGATTAATTATCTTGCTCAAGGATAAATAACGTCGCCGCGACGGAGGATCGAACCCACGACCTCTCGATCAGGAGTTCGGCGCTCTACCACTGGACCACGCACTCCACATTCTACTGGTCATAACTTAAACAGAATGTAAACAACTGGTCATAACTTAGAATGTCAAAAACTGGTTATAACTAGGACAAAATGTAACAACTGGTCTAAACTTATACAGAATGTAAACAACTGTTCATATTTTAGAATGTAAACAACGGTCATAACTTGGACAGAATGTAAACAGCTAGTCATAACTTAGACAGAATGTAAACAACTGGTCATAACTTAGAATGTAAAAAACTGGTTATAACTAGGACAAAATGTAACAACTGGTCTAAACTTATACAGAACGTAAACAACTGTTCATATTTTAGAATGTAAACAACGGTCATAACTTGGACAGAATGTAAACAGCTAGTCATAACTTAGACAGAATGTAAACAACTGGTCATAACTTAGAATGTAAACAACTGTCATAACTTAGAATGTAAACAACTGGTCATAACTAGGACATAATTTAAACAACTGGTCATGACTTAGACAGAATGTAAAACAACTGGTCATAACTTAGACAGAATGTAAGCAACTGGTCATAACTTAGACAGATAATAAACTACTGGTCATAACTGCAGGTAAAATGTAAACAACTGTGCTTGTAGAAATGGAATTGAGGTGTTTGGGGTAAACTGATTCATGCAGTTAACCTTTTTTTTTGATGAAAGGTTGTGGAAAATTTGATTTGAAAAAAAGAGGATTTTTTGATTCTATTTCCGAATAAAAAAAAATTGCCAAGGGTATCTGATTCAGATTTCAATTTCAACCCAACTGGTTTGACTGGAATCATGACTCTACCAAGCTTATGATCAAAAGATGTATTGGGTTCTGGAATTTCCCTGACTGTGTCTGACCCATGTTTGTTTGTTTTTCGCTACAAAAAGATGGCACTTTATGCATTGACCTTGTCATCAGATTTGATGTTTCTAACCTTAGTTAAAAACTGATGTAAACTGTAAAACTTTTGACATTTTTTACATTTTTGATGCATGTGACTTTTATTCAAACTAAAGTTTTCCTTATATGGTATGCAAAAACTTACTCCATAAACGTTGGGTAAAACCAGATCTTCTAACACTGCGGATATCATTATCTGGTATGCAAGTATATATTTTATATGCTGGATACCACGAAATGAAGAAGAAAAGGTCTACTGAGTCAGTTAGTTTAACCTACACACATATAACCGCTTGTTTATATTTCATTTTGGCTTTTTTTTGTCATGCTCATTAAAGATCTTCATCATGACTATACGTGTGTAAATGTGGCTCCACATAAATGAAGTGTCTACTGCAGAATTTGCAGCAACTCTGCCATTCTGCAGGCTAGAAGGTTCTAGGCCCAGTCTTCATATTTTTTTTATCTTGAAATCTTGCACCATATAACCTTTCTTGTGTTGGTGCGTGGTGACGATGAGGGTTTTAACAGTGGCAGTAACTCTATTCCGTTAGCGATTGCATGCCTCATATTTTTATCGCGATGTAAATGCGGCTTGGGTCCTCAGAGTTCATATCCATCTGGGCGGACCATAATAAGTTTTGGTGCTATGAAGTTGTAAAATCCTATTCAGTCTTGAAATAAATTTAAAAAATACTGTTCCAATGGATTTGGTCGTACATTTCAGTTATCAGAGCAAAATAATTATTATTATTTCAAAGTATAATAACATGTTAAAGGGATCAAAGCAAAATGCCATGTAAAATATAAAGTTGTTCGGATATTAGAATTTCTAACTATTCTTTTCTTAGAAGTCACTATTAATTAACAAACATGAAGTCCCCAGGCCTTAAACAGACTTTGTGAAGAACCATAAAACTGTATGTATTCATGTTGCACTTCAACAAGTCTGTCATAGTCACATAGAATTGTACAAAATGTGACAGTAGTTTATACAAATGCAAGAATATTTTTCTGCTGCTGGCATTTGAGTGATATTTGACGCTCAGTCTAAAATATGTAAACTGTTTGGGTGTTACGCTTGCTCCATGGGGTATTAAACGCAAAGTATTTAAAATATCCGTAATCTTCTGATGTATTCATTGAAATGAATTGAAGGCGCTGATGAAAGTTTGTTTCTTAAACAATTGTTTTAAAGGGACACACGGCAATCTTGATTTTTAAAAAATCGCGGCGTCCCGTTAGTTTTTCTACATACATTATTTCAATCATTAATGTTAATTATAAGAATAGTATAAATCAAATTGTTTTGGTATATTACTGACTTTCGATAATATTGCACCAATAATACATTTCAACCTTTGGTAAAATAACGATGAAAATCTCTAAAAATTAATGATATGCAAGCAGGTTTAAAGTCAAAATGTCACTGTATTAATAAATCGAGAAGCTAATTTTGATGTTTGATAAACACTTTAAGATTGCCGTGTGTCCCTTTAAGAAGGTGTTTTTTATAAACAGTTGTTTGAAGAAAGGTAGTAATTATAAGCATTTGTTTCGAGAAAGAGTTCAGAAAAATGATACACTAGTTTCGTATAAAGGGTACCTTCTATTTGGTTTCGTAAAGTTTCTCATGATGTTTCTTTTCGTTACACGTATCCACGAGAATCTTTGTTGATCTAAATGTGTGCACGGAGGGGTTTGTTTTCTGCTGTCACATGTAATGTAAAGCGAGCAGTATCAAAAGCGACCGAGTTACTATGTAATTTCCATCTCTTGCAGATAAAATGATAATCGTGTGACTTTTAAATTGGCTAGGTTAATTGTTGCGCCAAGACAAAAAGTGTGTTTTGAGACTGTATATGTAGTTGTTAACAGTTTTAACTGTGTTGCCATATATGAATTGATAATTACCGTAAAATACCTATTAAACACCTCTCCTTTCAGGCAAATAATCAGTTTAATCCATCGTAGGACACACATTTATATTCATATAGCAACTGTTATGATGATGTAACAGTGTGTCAGCCAGCCAAGTGTGCAGCCATCTTTTGCACGACCGTTTTTGAAAATCAGGGCCAATATTTGGTAGGGGGATAGGGTAAAAAGTAAAAAAATGTTTGCTTAAAAACACTTCCCACCTCTTATTTTCTCAAAATTGTTATGCCTTATATACATTTATAGAAATAAGATGATCTAAAATGTACCTTTGTAACCTTTATCTGTAAAAAAATAAATCCCAAAGACACATCTGGCTTTAGCAAAAAAAACATTGCACACCCTGTTTACATATTTGCACAATTTCTGCTAATACACTGAACTGTAATCACCAGTACTAAGGCCACACCAAATTAAAAAATAGGTCCTCGGATTCTTAACTTCAAAAATACATACGACAGTACGAAAGTGTACGGGCCATATTTTTTTACCATACGGAATCTTTTTTTTTTTAATCTTTCCACGAAAAAATCATTTCAGTATCAAAAAAAAAAAAAAAAAACAGTTTGAGCATGCGCAACTAGAATAATACCATCTATAGTTTTCCTATTTAAGCATGTTATAGCTTTTTTTTTTACAATACAAATGCACACAGCTCTTTCAATGACATACTTGCTAACTAATTCAAGATTCTATACACTTATTGTATACAGTTTTTTATATATGGAAAGAAAAGTTATAAATAGGTATTATGACCATATTATGGCATTTTCTACACTTCAAGAGTAAGTTATTCTACTAGCAACACCTGAGTCAGACTAGATTTCCAACTTGTCCTAGACCTTCGTTACTTATAACATGACCTAACATGTATCCAAGTTTGAATATGATAATCTGACGCAAAGAAGAGAGAACTAAATTGAAAGTTTATGACAGACACAAGGTGATCGCAAAGCTCTTCTAGTCTTAAACTATTAGAGATAGAAAATATATGACAAGACTGAAGTTATAATATAATTATAATTTTGAAATGCACTTACACTGATTACCATGTTATATGTAAATATGGTATACATTTTTCAATCGATCTCTATATTTTACAAGACACTGCAGAAGAGTTTCTAAATGAACTGCAAGTGACTTATTTTGAGGTGCATTCATTGATGGAAATGAGATGGGCATAATAGAGAAAGAGAGAGGATAGAATAGTGAGAATAGTGAGAAAGACTAGTTTACCCCAATTTGAATTCAGTCAGTTTAAGAACACCTGAACGCTATCTAGAAAACATTTTCAAAATATAGTATACGCGCATAGTACGTGTAGATTGTTGAAAAACAACAGAGACAGATTATGTAAACCTATGTGTTTCTCGTATATATGTTTGAATATATATTATTATATGTTTTCTGTTACAGTATATAGGATTGCGAGTGTACGATACCATGTACTCCAACAATCGCAAAAAACAAGACATGGGATAATGCGAAATAGTAACCAGGACAAAACGACATGTTTGATGGGAAATAGTGACCAGGCCAACTTGAACTTGGAATAAGGCAATCTACTGAATCTGAATACGGCATCCAATTATAAAGTTATACGAGCGCTCGACTGCGCATTTCTTTTTTCACGTTTAACTGTTACATTAAAGGGGTGCATCAGGTTTTTTCTAGAAACATCTAAAATTATAAAATTGTTACAGTTCATGATAAAACACTTATATCAATCAAAATATGATGTTAGAACCATTTTGTTAATGTCTAAACTTTGAAAACACCGTATAGCTAGGACGGAATCGGACGTAAAATGCTGAAATTAATCCTGGTGCATCACCTAGGATAGCACGTATTACTGTGCAGAATGAATGTCTTTGCAAATAAGAGATAATTTTTAGGCTCATTCATTATGTTTTGGCCATCTAGAATAGAAAATATTAAGATTTGCCAATTTTAAGTCGGACACCTAGACCCCCATGAAAATCCGATTAACAGCAGCATATTGTACATACAATATATACCGGAAATTCCCGAGTTGCGTTTCTTTTTCGTTTCAGTATATCAGTATATACTTATAGATGTCACTGGTTCAGATTTTTCATCAGCTCTCTATCTCATTTTAACCAGTGTTGTCGTTACTTCCCTCACATGAATGCAAGAAACGACAACTCTGGGTAGAGCTGAATCTGTTAAGTCACCCATAGCCCTACATAAAAAACATCTACTACAAATTACAACCAAAATACTGGGAGTAACATTAATATATTTGGTGAATCAATTGTCATTTTGTATTGATAAATGAGTTTTTGCGTTTGTGACACATGTCTATTGGTAAAACAGGTTTAAAGCTAACAATTTGGCTCTTTTCTTAACATTTGCCTCATTTTTGATAGTTTGGGTACTTACTTAGTTGTGTGTTTTTGGTGTTTTTGTGTGGATGCTTTTAGTTTTATTTCTTATACTTTTGAAATATTTGTATGTGTAAACTGTATATAATAAACATAATGCAAGTGAGAATATATTTTAATCTTTCTTTATACCTTGTTAAATTAGAATGTGGTTGGATTGATTTTGCGCATTGTGAACTCATTTGAGATCGTAAAAAAACAAAAACAAAACACATTGAATTTGGTGAAAATCTGAAACGTTATCTAAAGTTACCGCGTTCACAAGTTTTTGTTTTTCAGTAATCAATAATCAATAATAGCCCCCCTGTAACGAATGAGTTACTATGGGTCATTGTCAAACTCATCAATGATCTTATTAAGAAACATCTCTACTCATCAAATTTGGTAAAAATCCAAAACTGTTTACTGAGAATAGTAAGCTAATGGAGGGACAAACAGCGAGATCTCATAAGCTCGTCTGACCTACGGCACGATTTGGAACTACTGTTTATATACAAATTGTTGGTATCCCAATGTGTACTAACTGTGCATCTCTTGTCGCAGATTTGTTTTTGTATTGCTATAAAAGAGATTTCATGTTGAGCCTTTGACCAGATATTCATATGTCATCGACGCCTTTAATGATCCCTCGGTATCTGGATGATATATTAAACACTGACAACCATGCATTTTCTACTATGGTAATTTGGTAAATATTATATACTCTAAAGAAGTTCAACTTAACAAAGATAGTATTTCTGAAGCTGTCGCTTCTTTTCTCCATTTACATATTTCAATTTCTTTTAATTTAGATATCGTTAAAGTTCGCCGGCCATATTTCGTTTCATGAACATGTTTATGTTTATTTAAATCAAAATCAATACACAAAAATATATATTTACAATTCACACATGAAATATCTGTGAAAAGCGAGAATAAGATTTTATTTGATAACGTAGAAAACTTTGAACAGGTAAATTAATCCGCAGGTAAATGTATTCATCAATTATCTGGCAACAGTTGTGCAGCTATACAATTCAGATTTACCTCATATCCTCGTGCAGGCACGCCGTGGTAAAAGTAGTATCTGCGTCATGCAAATAGTACTTATTTTTACATACAATTTAGTAGCGGATTTAAATATGATTGAGTTTCTCTCCGGGACAATCAAGAAATGTTTATATGATGTTTAAGAGTTAAATTTGTTAATTATCCCTACATAGACGGGGGATGTTCATCTTTTATCATCCCTACATAGACGGGGGATGTTCACAGAGCAGCATTTTATGGTGCAACTGTTTCTCAACGTATTGTTTTTCTAGAGCTTGTAGTCGAGCTGAAGATCGGACTACACCAATAACTAACCAATCAGCGGGCAGGGAAAAAGTTCCAGGATAAATTCGGAGCTATTACACAAAATCTCTTAATTTTGATTGGTTGTCAAGGTAATCAAACCAAAAAATCTTGCTAAAAAATTAAAATTCAACTTTTGAAGAGTACTTATAAAGGTTAAATCATACATTTGTGCAATGTATTCATAATGTGTTGCATAATCAAAGAAAGAAGTATATTTTACATTTTCCTCATGTTTCTACATGCAAGTAGGTGGGTCAGCACCATCCGACCCAAACAGCTTTTTCAAAACATACTCAATGTATGGCTTCTGTATGTTTTTTTGATAAAACTAAAATAGGTCTTTCAAAACAAGTAATAAAAAATATAGCTTCCTACATTAGGGAACTCAGTACAGAGCTTAGAGCTATAAGGTAGGCCTATGGAAAATGAATTGGTGTAGTATGACCTGAATACTTTGATATTCGTAACTTTTGAACTAAAACGGTATTCCATGAGGACTACCTTACCATGAGGACTACCGTTGCCATAAACTTCGTAAAATTATATCATCTTAACCCTGATATAAAAGTAATTTAAGAACTCTTCTGCGACAAGAACTATCAAAACCGGATTTCTATGGTGACTAATTGACAAACTTCGTAAAACACTTAGTCATGATCACTTTCATACAATCTTTGCTAAACATGTTAAAATTGTATCAAAACAGGTTATGACCCTATCATTTTGCAACGCACTGCATGTTTAGTGGTTGAGCTATTTACAGTTCGCCACTATGCATTCCTCTTTTTGGTTTATTCTCTTGAAGCTCTGGCTCCTGCTAAGTCACTGAGTACGTGCTGTGTGGATTTCTATGTTTGTATTCACATATTCATGATCATCTTTGTGTTCTTTGATATCTCTGCTTAGTTTAGAGGATATAGCATGGCGAGGATTTCTTTATTCACACTGTCTCGTTTTATTGGGATGACAATAGGGTGGGTTTAACCGCTCCCCCTCCCCCACTCCAGCGACATCTTTTACGCTGACCGTTCAAAGGCGGTAGCTCTATTGTCCGTCCTTTTGTGTTTGTGTCGAGTGATGTCATATCTTTCCTTTTATTCATCTTTGTAATAATTATTTGTTTCTATGCGTGTGTTTGGTTGACAGTGGTCCTTGAATGTTACATGTCCTGCTTGACTTTTGTATCTGCCGTCGTTGATATCTTGTTGACAGTGGACATATCAATACTTGTTGGAAGGACTGCTGACTTACTGATGAAGGTTTCATACATCTTGCACATAATGGCCATTGATACTTGAAAAGTCCGAATAAATTGAAATTAATCTGGATCCTGAACATGCAGTTACTGATTATGGAACATATGAGTCCTGGAGTAGCAGTGAATGCACGTGGTGTACCAGCTTGAACTATAGATTCCTGAATGGCCGTGTCCCAAGACAAAAACGATAGGTCAGGGAAGAATGAAGAAACTTTGACGAATCATCTGATACATATGTATTGTAATCGTGTGACCCTAACCCTCAGGTGCTTTGGTTTGGCATGTAGGTATGGTAAAAACTGGGACAATGACCTGCGACAATCTGGGAAAACCTGGGTCAACCTCGGACAACTTTGGACTGGGACAACCTGGGACAATTGGGACAACCTAGGACTGGGACAACCTGAGACACCTGGGACAACTGGTACAACCTAGTCCAGGGACAACCTGGGACAACCTGTGACAACTGGAACAACGTGTATAAAGATCTGTGACAACCTGGGATAACGACCTGGGACAACGGCCTATGACAGCCTGGGATAACGACCTGGGACAGCGACCTACAACGAGCTGGGACAACCTGGGACTCCCAGTCTGTTTTTAGTCCATATCTACTACATATATAATTCAGTTTCATTACAGAGTTAATCAAGCATATGTTGCTGAATAATAAATAGATTTTAAAGCAGAAATCAATTTTATAACGTGCTGGAAAAGTCCCATGCTTTATTGGGTAAGTATTTGCAAAATAAAACTAACTGCTAGCAGGTAAACACTTCAATAATATATCGACGTTTTAATTGCATGATGACGTGCAGTGTTTGATAATAAAGAGGACGAACCAGTGCGAATACCATGTTCAATGGGGGGATTCGATAAATTGAAGCTAATACGTTTTAATACATGTAAAGTGTAATTTATTAAAGTTGAATTATTTTTTTAATCAAATCGGAGATTGAATTAAAGATAATCAAACCGTTACCCATGGAGCACAAGTGGAAATTGCGTTTCCTGGTTACTCTTGGAGTTATGTATTGTGTGAGTTTATTGTTGTTAACCATTGGGTTCTTCACACCTGAATGGGTGTTAAGTTACAGCGAAGAGGGCTTGAATTTGTATCAAGATGGGTCCACTGGTCTCTATTGGCATCAAGATTTGTACACAGGCGCCTGGGCATGGAGCTCTGACCGGTATACTAGATGTTATTCCGTGGGGTTGGTAAGCGGAGTTTGCAGGTACCCGTATGGCGATTTGGCTATAGGTGCGTTAGAATTTTCTTTATATGTTCGTATGTAATTTTAAGGGAACCGATATATCTGAACACGGAGATGAAGGTTTGGGTGCGGGGTGGGGCACACGTCGTCAGATTAACCACACATGAGCATGATGTATGTTTATGAACAGATACCTTTGTAAACGATAGTGTGTGTCGCCCAGCGTGTTTACTTGAAACTAACCTGCCAAATAACAGCAAAATAACACTACAAACCCGTTTATCAAAACTCTATCCATGTGTTCAAGTCATATAACAATGGATTTTTGCCTATTAAAAGTAAAGAGTATTCACGGGTGTTTAATCACAGGTTAACCGGGGCTACATTATAAGAATCATTTATGGGTATCCGGTGAAGATAGGTAATTCCAACCAGAGGTATAAGTGATTTTATCGGAACCGAGGCTCTGCCGAGGTTCCGATTAAAACACTTATACCGAGGGTTGGAATTCCCTTTCTGAACCGAATACCAATGATAGATTCTTTTTCTTGCATATCAGAGACCTGTTGTGCGTTGACGCCGCCCGCTACTAACGTTTTGCATGTTTTCCTGCATACCGAATGTTGGCGCACGTGAATTTTATCTCGACCCTAGGGTGAGATGGAAATATCTAACCCTGGTAAAATTACGGATATCCTTGTCCGGTATGCAAGAAATTTTCATCTCACCCTAGGGTCGAGATGAAATCACGTGAATTTTATCTCGAACCTAGGGTGAGATGGAAATATCTAGCCCTGGTAAAATGACGGATATCCTTGTCCGGTATGCAAGAAATTTCCATCTCACCCTAGGGTCGAGATAAAATTCACGCGCGCCAACATCCGGTATGCAGGAAAGCATGCAAAACGTTAGTAGCTGGCGGAGTCAACGCACAACATGCCTCTGATATGCAAGAAAAGAATCTATCATGGGTATTCGGTTCAGATAGGGAATTCTTGCATACCGGACAAGGATATCCGTCATTTTATCAGGGCTAGATATTTCCATCTCACCCTAGGGTCGAGATAAAATTCACGCGCGCCAACATCCGGTATGCCGGAAAACATGCAAAACGTTAGTAGCTGGCGGCGTCAACGCACAACATGTCTCTGATATGCAAGAAAAATAATCTATCATGGGTATTCAGTTCAGATAGGGAATTCCAACCCTCGGTATAAGTGTTTTAATCGGAGCCTCGGCAGAGCCTCGCTTCCGATAAAAACACGTATACCTCGGGTTGGTATTCCCTATATTCACCGGATACCCATGAAAGATTCTTATATTCCAACCCTCGGTATAAGTATTTTAATCGGAACCTCGGCAGAGCCTCGCTTCCGATAAAACACGTATACCGAGGGTTGGAATTCCCTATCTGAACCTGATACCCATGAAAGATTTTTATAATATATAGCGTTGGGATTCTCAAAATATTTAAGTGTACATATGTTTTAAAATTTACCTGTTGATGGTGGCACTAGCTACTTTGAAGCTTAAATCATGTCACAGGCTGCAAGGCGTCGGTATATTGGATTACATCATGTCACAGGCTACTAGGAGTAGTATAGAAACTGGTGGTACCAGGCCAGTTTTCCCTCGCGGGGAATGAGAACAACTAGTGAAATATGCCAGGGGGTACTCAGGCGTTACTCTCATTTACACCACTAAGATCTAAATGTAAGACACGCCTAAATCAACACCTCAACATATTTCAGCAGCTTTCTCAAGCAACCCCGCTCTGGAAAACTCCGCCCCATACCACCAGTTTCTATACTACTAATCAATCCGGTTTGCCATTTTAATAACATAACATTTGCAACTCGTTAGGAGAGCGCAATTTTATTTTATGTCTACTTTCGTCGAATCTACTTTCGGCGAAGTTTTTCAGTAGCATTTGCAACTCGTTAAGCAAAGTCAGACGGAACCGGGCAGTAGTCTTCATCATCGCTCTGCATATCATTTTACTTGTATGCTATCTTGTCCATTATATAATATGTACCGTTTATCATCATAAGCTGATAAACTTTTTTTATTTATTGCATAGCTACTTATGTTATGCTTTTGTGATCTAATAACTTTCATCTCATGATGAGCTTCTGTTGCTGTAAACAAAATCTTTTGTAATCATCATGTGCTATCTGTTTTTTAACAACACACTTTTTAACACCCTTGCATTTCTTTGCGTTAACCTCGTTATCCAGCACATACGAGTATAGTTTACTTCGCAACCCAACAAATTCAGCAATGGGTATTCCGCACGTTTCATCTTTCATCTTGCCAATAACTTTTTTATTATCATTAAAATGAAACTGACTTTTTGGATCATAATCACAATTATCAAACAGTTCTTTATCCTTGTAGAAGTCTGCGTACTCATCTTTTGGTTTTTATTTCATAACACAAGGAATCGGTATCAGTAAATAATAACTTAGCTTTTTTATCATAATTGTTTTTGATATAGTTGTAATGGAAATCATACATCAAATATTTTGACAAGTCTAAAATACACATGCCAACATAAATAGGACGATTTAAAACTAATCGTTCTTTTATTCTGTTTACAGCAAATACATTTTCATTAAACATTTTACAAGAAATAAATGAAGGTCTTGCCGCATATTTTAAAAAGGACCACCTCGTCGTGAGTCAATTTAACATTAATTCTTTTTCTCAAGTTTTCCATAGTTTTACCAAAAACTGAATTGTTCATCAGTTTGAAGAAATCCTTATTAAAGCATTTTTACCAGCTGTCCTCTTGGTAGTATTAAAATCTATGTATGTCTTTAACCACTCTGATTCGTCAAACTGTAGTATTCGATGTATTTTTGTCACCTTTAATCCAAGCGTTTTGTACAATTCTAAGTTTCTAAAATGCACGACATACTTTTCTTTATTTTTCAACGTCGTAACAAGTTTATTAACACTACAATTTCCTAGATTAAACTTTTGTTTTAAATTTTTACAATAGTCTGACAACCACTCATCTTTTATATTTAAACTTTCTGGGGCGAGAGGATAATCATTATGCGAGTCATGTAGTTTTTCGGGATACTCGATATCGCACTCAACAATGTAATTTGATTTTCCTTTTTCAAACTTATCAACCCACTTGAAGTTGCCAGTAGGTAACGGTTGACACATGGCCCACCCGTACAAGTTATTGGCATCAAGATATATGATGTACTTGCTTTCTTTTTTCTTGTCATAGTTTTTCATATATTTATTGTTAGCCTGTGAGTATCTATTTGTGATATAACTCGTGCCGCCTCTTAATCCTTTTTCCACAAACAAATATTGATCAATATCAGTGATTAAGTCAAGTTGAATACCAGTCATCTTGAGGCACGCATCCCAGGCTAACCCAGGACTACTGAAGTAATGGCAAGGATCTAATTTGTAATACTCAATGCACATTTTTCTAAAGTTTTCAAAAACATCTGTCAGCAGCAGCACATCAGTCTTAAGATACAGATCATGATATTCTCCCATGTTTTTAATCTTAAATGTTTTCCATATTTTTTTAGCGTGTTCATAATCCGCATCTGAAATGTGCTCATCATTTAATTGAGAATAAAAGCTATCTTTGCCAGGTAACTTAGTATCCCCGAAGCGTTCAAAACTGTTCATGTAATCATAAGGATAAACGCCTTTTCTTTTTAGCAAGTCTAACTTTTTACCACTGTATTCTTGAGATATGTATTGAAACGACGGAACGTTTTTTACTAGAGTATCTAATGATTGGGACATGAACTGGAAACTATCAATAAATACTAAACTTTTTCCTAGCATGAAAGCCATATACTTTTCCATGTTATTCGGTATAACATTTATGTTTTGTTTAAACTTCTCGATGTGCTGCATTATGAAGTGAGAATCATATCCCCTCAAGTTATGAAACATAACAGGTATTTTTCTAGTCAACCTGAAATTAATATTACATATGTCATGAGCGCTTCCTCTGTACTTTCCAGTTATGTGGCAATGATCTCTAACTTTTCTAACGGAGTTTTCATATGCTACTGTGCGACTTGGGTCATCTTTTTAAAGAGTTATTGAAAAACCATTACCACAAATATGGCATGATTTAGATTTTTGGAATCTAGCTTCTTCTTCCTGTGACATCACCAAATCTTTCTTAAAATGCGTATTCATAGTTGATCATCAATATGCTTTTTGTACTTTGTTATTCTTTGTGGTTTATTATTGACAGGGAATTTATAAGCCAAATGGCACCATCTAAAGCACTCATTATCTTTTTCATTTTTTATATTTATTAATCCTTTTTTAGAATTAGCAAGTTCTTTTGGTAAATCCAAATAAGAGCTACCTCGTAGAGGCTTATACTTTATTCGATTTATATAGTGTGCATCTACTGATTCAATTTGCCAACGACTTCCCAACTGAAGCCACTTTCCAATTCTATTTATAATTTCTTCTCGTGCTTTGTCTAATGCTTCTGATATTTGATTTTTATTTAATATTATTGCAGCCTTTGAGGCAAAGTAAGCTGTTTTGTATATAATACCAAAACCTCCTTTATGTTCTTAATCATGTGGTACTTTTTTTTAAAAGTAAGTTTTATATCAACGCTTAATTTAAATCCACCTGTTTTTCTTAGTTCTTTTTTAAGAAAGTTCACAACTTTTGATTGTGTTTTTTGTAGTTGTCTGAGCGGATCATTACTGACAACATTTACTTTAAAAAATTGCTATACTGTTTTGGGGATGTTTCAATTTCTCGGATACTCATTATATAATATTACATGAGATTATTTCTTTAAGCCCCTATTAATTAATTATTTTGAAGTAAAATATTTATTTCCTGGTTAGATTATATTATTTATTTTTTTATTTATCCATACATAATAATTTTAATTCCTCGTTCAAGTAAAACATCATAGTGGGCAATAAAAGAAACTTTGTATAAAGTTTGATGGTAACTGGTTGCCTCTGAAATTGTTTTTTGCACAAAGAACGTAGTTTGTTTATATCTCCTTTTTTTATTTTCCATGATAATTTTAGTTGTTGTGTCATTGTTATGATTCTTTCTGTCAAATCTTGAAAGTTTGAAAAAATTAAAAGCTCAGCATCTAATTTACGCGCATCGTCAAAATCAACCGTTTGGGCATGTGCTATTTGATCTTTTTTAAAGTTGTTGATTTCAATTTTTACTTGTTCCATTATAATATTACATAAGATAATATTTGTTAAGCCTATATTTAAATATATGATGCTATAGTATAATATAATGAATTGCAAATATTGTGAAAGAGTTTTAGATATTATTGATCCTCCTGGGGTGTGCATAGATTGCATCTTATTTCACATGACATTGAAGCTTTGTAAATATTGTACCAGAGCCAAGCTGTGTTACAAGTGTACATACGCATGTGTGAATTGTAACGATACTTGTGAAGTTTTCGATAACGAGCGTGTTTGTCTTAATTGTGGCACTCACAATGGTTATAATCTTATCCCAGGTTACAACTACAGTCAAAAGAAAACTATTTACCACAGAAAGTATTATTTAGATAAATACTTGGTAGAATATGATTTGTCTTCTAAAAACAGACAAAGATTTGAAGATTTGTTTTACAAAATTGTAAAGATTTTGGATGAGCTAGAAGGTCGAAAAAGATCAATTAAATTTGAATACATTTTTCAGAAAATATTTAAAATATTAAAAATAAAAAAATAAACAAAACCAACCAGAGACAAGTATGATAGGATATGGAAACAAGTCAAATTACGACTGAATGCCATGACCGTTTAACTTGAATCTTTTCATATGCATTTCCAGAGGTTCTGTAAAGTTATCATTCTTTTGAATCTCTAATATTTTATTGAAGGTAATCCTAATTACCTCTTCGTCATTTTCTAGTCCTGTTGTTGTTTGGACATATGATAGAAGTTGTTTAAAACTCCTATGATGTGTTTTTAACAAAGTCTTTTTTTCTGCTATTCTTGTTTTACTCACTAAAACAGCAACTACTGGAGGAACTGCGCCAACCACAGCTATGAAAACAGGAATTGCTGGAACTAATTCTAGGAGAGCACCACAACCAATTATTCCACTGGTAATCTGTAACGTTGTGTTTATAATCCCACACAATTTATAACTGCGTCTGTATGCAGCCACAAGTCGCGTCAAGTGATCAATTAATTCTTCTTTGGTTTTCATGTATAATAACAGTTAGACTATAATTTAATTGAGATATTTAGAAAATAGTTGTTCGTGTTCTTTGGGTGATATTTTACCTATTTTTAATAATTCATCGATTATGCTAATACCTTTATTTATTAACTGCGGACTATTATTTCCTGATTCGATACTTCCACATACCAACTCTAGATCATCCATCAACTCTTCGGGGCTATTGTAATATTCAACACAACCTCCTAAAATCTTTTTTGAACTTTGAAGAACCTTTGTGAATTGGTAAATCAGATAATTCCGTTAGTTTCTTAAAAGCATTTTGAGACAGCTTTGAATAATTGTTTCCATTGTTGTAACGCTTTGTTATCAAGTCTATAAAATCATCATCTACTTTCATATCTAGCACAACTGCTTCTCCTTGTTTGGCAATAAGTTTGTGATGACCAATAAGCTTAGGTAAATCAATTTGCAACATTCCATAGCGACCATTTTTGTCGACTTTGTAGGAATTTTTATTTTGTTGCATCCCTTTGCCAGTCTTTTGTATAGTTTCGCTAGCTGTTTGAATCCGCTCAGGCAACTTTTTTATATAAAAACCCAAAGCATTTACCTCATCTGCTTTTTTATTATGTCCTTCTGTAAGTGAAGCTATCTCTTGTTTGACGCCATCGGGGTCCTTGAGTAATTTTAAATATTTAGTTTTAGTCGCAATGGTTGTTGCCTTTTCCCGCCCATCTTTGAGTTTTTCTTCGCTGAGGTTGTCTATTCTTGTCCTTAGACCTCTTATCTTGGGAACCATTTCCTTGTGTATCTTATCAGCCCTTTTAATATATTCATCTTAATCAGCATTCCCATCAGTAATACCTGGTATTTCAGTTGGCATTGGCAAGCCATACTTATTAGGTACGTCTTTATTCATACCAGCATCTAAGTCAATATCATACACCGGTTTGGGTTCCTTAGGCCTCGCAGCAGGTTCTGCCCATTCTTCTCCTATTTCTTCATCCCCGGGATCAATTGATGTACGTTTTTGTTTGATTTCTGCAAATAGGTCTGTCTCGGGTTCGGCAGCTTTTGGCTTGAGCACTCTGTCTGAAGCACTTCTTAATTTTGGCCCAGACTTTATTGCCTGCTCTAGTTCCTCTCGGTAACCAGTCGACGATGGTTTAGGATCTGCGGTTTTCTCGGCAGCTGTTTTTTTAAAAGCGTGTGGCGTTGGTGGCGGTGGTGGCGGCGGTGGTGGCGGTGGCGGTGGTGGCGGTGGTGGTGCTATGGCTCCACGATCAGGCGGGGCAAGTAATTGTGGACGTATTGCCTCAGGAAGAAGAGCCAACTGTTGACGTATTTCCGGAAGGGTAATCAAATGTTCAGCCAGCCGCCTTGTTTGCTCTGTTATTTCACTAGTTACAGGTTTAAATACTTCTGTGTATAAATCACGACTAGCTCCTTTTTCTAGTCTTTTTTGGATAACTCTATTCTCGTATTCTTTGACAAGCTCACTCGCTTTTCGCTTTTTATTTGCTAATTCTTTCCATTTTAACAAAGACATGTATAATATAAGGTTAGATTAAATTAAGATAAGTTAAAGTAAGTTAAAACAAGTATTATCTAAGTAGTATTATAATGCAAATTCCAAACTATGATATGAAAACAGAAAACGGTAATTTTAAACAGATATGGAACTTCATGCAAGACTGTTGTTTTAGAATGTTAATTTGCGGTAATTCAGGATCTGGCAAGACATACACACTAGTTCACATGTTGCTGAAACCTTTGGTTTACTACGACAAGATTTACTTGTTTGCTAAAAACTTAGAGCAGTCCAAGTATCAGGTCTTATCACAAAAACTTGAAAAGATAGCAAAAAAGAATAAAATCCCAGTCGAAGACATATTAGAATGTTCAAATGATGAAGTTATCCCTGTGAATGATTTTGATTCTGATGCTCAAAAGATAGCTATTTTTGATGATTATGTTTGCGAGCGTAATCAAAATGATATTATTAATTATTTCATCCAGGGAAGGCACAAAAATTGTTGTGTAATTTACTTGTCACAATCTTATTATAAAACTCCCAAAGACATTCGTTTGAACTGTTCTCATTACATCTTCTTCGCGAATCCGGTTAATCGCGAGCTGGGTATGCTTTCCAAAGAACAAGATGTCAGCAAAGAGCAGTACAAAAAAGCGACTGACAAGCAGTACGACTTTCTGTATCTGGATCGCCCTAGAAAGTTAGTAAAACGTAACTTCAACGGTGAAATTTAATCTAATCATATTATATAATGGGACTTTTTTATGATCTTGGCGAGGAAGTTACTACTGGCAGTGTCAATATTACAAATTTTGGTATTGTGCTGTCTGAGTATGTAAAACAAAAACATCTGGTTAATTATCTTAACAAAGGCAGAAACCAGGAAAATGTTTTGAGAAGTGAGCTTAACATGGATAATAATAAAATTATCAATGTTGGTAATCCAGAAAAAGCAGGTGATGCAGCAACAAAGCAATTTACTGTAAGAAGAGTAGCAAAAATCATACGTGATTATAATATTGATAAAATTCCGGACATGATGAAAGATTTAACAACAGGTGTTGATGATAAACTAAGCCTGATACAAACAAAGTTAAAAGCAAACCGTGAAAAAATGATTGAAATTCAAAATGGATTGGAAGATGAAATAAAACTTTTGAGTGATGCTTTTAAAGAGCTAGAAAAGAAAGAAGATGTATTGGAAGAGAGTGAAAACTACAAGAAATTAAGTGAACAAATAAGAGCTGGTGTTCAAAATATTAATGCACGGATTGGGGAAATCAGCAAACTAATGGTTGATAACAATGAACTAGAAACTGCTATTGCCGATGCTTCAAAACAAATGAGAACTGCTTTTACTGCCGAAGTAACACAAATTAAAATATTAAATGAGCAGATAAACACCAACGTTGCTGATATCGGCAAAGAGTTTGAAGATATCAAAAAGAAAATGGTTGACGGCAAGTCGCTGGAGACTGCTCTGAACAAACTGGTTGACACTGATAAACTTGAGACTGCTATTGATGATGTTTCAAAGCAATTGAAAGCTGCCCAGGACGAAAGAAGCAAAGCTTTTGACGGCGAAATAGCTTCTATCAAGGAGTATAATCAAAAGTCTGATAGCCGGCACACAGCAATTATTGGTATAATTGATGGGTTGAAAGTAAAAGTAGACTATTTAAGTCGGATTCTAATTCTTGAAGCTACAATAGATGATGGAATGAGCATTATTAGAGATAATTTTGGACTTAGGAATGTTGTATCATTCCCAACGCGAAAACCACTTGAAAGAACCAAACATAGTGTTTTTTTCGAGGTGTTTACTCTCGTAACCAACCCATTTATAAATACTGACGAATATGCTACGGAAGTAGACGAAGGCATGAGAATTGTAAAATCCGGACGATATGTAGTTGAAGCAGATCTTACATATACAGTTACAAATGCAGACATTAGTATAGAATATTTTAGTTTGTTTAATCTAAGTGATAGTGAGTCATATCGACCAAAAATAGAAAATGGTAAACGAATACTAAAACAAACAGCTGAAGAATATCTTCCGAAATCACATTTTTGGATCATCTTCCCAATGATAATATCTTCCACCACGCAAGTTTTCAATTTTGAAAAATCAAGTTTTAAACTGTACTACAAAGGTGATTAATTTTATCCATCCTATATTATATGGAACAAAAAATTGTATTATCATCAGAAAAAGCTTCAGTAATTAATAGCTCAAATACACCGAGTAATTTTACAACTGTGTTTGACAGACCATTAGTATTAGGCAGGAACAAACAATATGGTATTGGACTCGATAAGATTAATTCCATGACTTACTCGTGTTATAATATTAGAGAAGATTTTAATAACAAAGTGATAAGATACCACAATGGAACAGATTGGAAAAGTATTATTTTTACAAATGGAAATTACAGTTATGCTGATATCGATAATTACATAAAAGAAGCATTGACTGTAAACAATGATTTAACTGATGACAAGCCTGTCCCGATAAAAACTGAGTTTGATTTATCAAGTTTCAAATGTTTAGTTACCATTCATAATAACTTTGTGCTTGATTTGAGAGAATCAAACTTTCACACCTTGATCGGGTTTGACAAAGATGCAGTTATCAGAGAAACTAAATTTGGAACTGTGACACCAAACATAACAAATTCTATCGACACATTGTATATCCACTGTGATTTGATAAGTAATTATATTGTTGATGGATCATACGGGGATGTTATTTATGAAATAAGTACAGCTGATCTTACGAGATCACATCCTTTCAAAGATGAACCGATAAGAGTCGGGTTCTGCGAAGTAAACAAAACGATCATTAACAGTATTAATATTTACATTACCGATTTTTCTGGTAAGATTATTAATCTTAATGGTGTCCACACATCATTTCGATTTGTTTTAAAGGAATTAATGTAACATAAGTTATATGGCATGTTTAAAAAAAGTTTATGACACTAGCACGGGAACATATACTCAAGTTGATCGATTAACTGGAGCTGGTATATTTGACATTCTTTCAAAAGTCGGATCAAAGATATTCAGCGAGTCTGTGAAAACAGCAGGCAAGAAAGCATTAGAAACTGCTGGCAAGCAAATCATAGAAAGCGGTTCTAAAAAACTTGGAGATGAAGTAGGAAAAATGGCTGCTGATAAATTAGTTTCAGTTATTAAACCTAGTAAACCAAAATGAGAGATGATTTTAAAAGAACTTACAAAGGCTGATAACAAAAAAGAATTTGTAGCTGAAACTGAAGAAGATGTAAATGCAAAAATTAATAGATTACTTTCCGGAAGGGGAATTCATGTGAGAATTAATCGATTAATTAATAAAAAATAATCTAATTACTAGTATATAACGATGTTTCGAAGTAATCAATATAATACTAGATACGAGAATGTACCTATTCAGTTAGATACCCCCGTGACACAACCAGGAAATAATACCAGACAAATGAAAAGTGGTTATCAGTTTACATTAAATGACAGAAGTTCTTACTTTGATTGGTATAACGCATATTTTGAAATCAGTTTTCGCGTAAACAAACTTGCTAATGGAGACAATTTTGCAGCCGCCGATGAAATTGCTCTAATTAACGATGCAGCTTCATTGATTGATCAAATGCAAGTAAAGCAAAATGGAAAGATAGTTTACGACGGAAATAATCTTCACAGATTTGTTAATATCAAAAGCTTGCTTGAAATTTCTGACGACTATGCAAAGACAACCGGAACAAACGAATATTTTTATTTAGATAGTACAGATATTGCAGAATCTCGAGATGATCAAGCTGGTTATAATTCAGGATTTGCGATTCGTCATGCTTTAATCATAACTAATCAAAACGTTGACTCCATAATCCCATTAAACAAATATTCCTTTTTTGAAGGTTTGAAAACAAGCATGCTTCCTCCTAGTCAGATTCAAATCAGCTTGCAACTGACAGATGATAATGTTTTAATTTTCAAAACTGGCGATGGTAATGGCCGAGTAGTTATTAATAAATTAGTTTTGTGGATACCCAGAATGGTATTTAACTCAGATGGTTTAAGTTATGTAATGACAAATCATATGACATCAACAAGATGGACTTAGCTGCGTGAAATGATACAAGAAAGCGGAAGTACTCAACTAACAGAATCTGTATTTAGAATAACGGCTGGAGTCAAAAGTCCCAAACACGTGTTTGTGTATTTGCAAAGGGCTGACAAGAGTTCTTCTCAAACACAAAATCCTCACCTTTTAGATACTTTTAAACTAAATGCTGCTGATACTAATTGCTATTTACAATCAGCTAGATTGGAAGTTGGAAATGGAGTCTATTATCCAGAAACTGAATACAGTTATGCTAATATCATAAGAATATTCAGAGATGTTATTAATTATTCTTACAAGCAAAATGATAAAAACATCGGAACTTTACTCAATGTGGGTAATTTTAAAAATCTCTTCGGAATGATATATTTCGATTTGAGTTACAAGGAAAATGAAGTCAGTGTTGATCCAAAACAACTAAGTTTGAGATATAAACTAAACAACGTTCCTACCACTAGATATAAAGTTTATACTCTGGTTCTCTATGAAGTAGATGTAGTTATTGATACTGTCGGAAATGAATTGGTAATAGTTTAATCTAACTTATAATATATATGACTTACGTAAATTATTCAGTAAATTTAACAGATGGGCAGAAACAAAGTTTAGCAAAGGCTTATGAAAACAAAAGTGAATTAACACTCAGGTTAAAAAATAACCAACTAACTGGGAATTTTCCTTTGCTGCTAACAGCTACTCAAATTAACAATATTAACAAAGCTAAATGTGATGGACGGGGATTAGATATAAGTATATCAAAATCACAAATGAGGTATTTTAGGCGCATTAGCTGGTTTGTTAACTAAAACAATTTTACCAACAGTTGCTAAATTTGCTCCAAAGATATTAGGGCCTTTAGCAACAGGGGCACTTAGTGGTCTGGCAAGTACTGGAATTGGTAAAATATTTAAAAATGGAATGGTAACTGTTCCTGCTGATAAAAAACAAACACTTCTAAAATCAAATAAATTAACAGCTGCACAAAAAAACAAAATAGCAAAGTCAAAAGGTTCCTGCACGATTAAACTAACACAAAAACAACTGCAAGACGTACTGGCATGTGCTTCTAGTAACAAAACGGTAACTGCACCTAGGGTAAAAAACAGCAAGACGTAACGGCAACTGTTCCTAGTGATAAAAAAACAAAACTTCTAAAATCAAATAAATTAACACTTGCACAAAGAAAGAAGAAAGCAAAGTCAAAAGGTCACTGCCCTGTTAAACTAACTAAAAAACAACAACAGGACGGAGGATTTCTTGGAATGCTTGCATCATTAGGAATTCCATTGATTGGATCTCTTATTAGTGGTTTAACTGGAAAAGGTTTGCAAGTAGATAGAAGAGGACAAGGTTTGCAAGTAGACTCACAAATCAGGCCATACAGAAGTATCCCATTCATAAAAAAAAATTAAATTTTAAAAATGAACCTATATCTAACTTAGGTATAATGAAATGGGTTAAGCAGCTACGTATACAGAACTTCAGTGGGGTGTACAGCAAAAACAAATTACCAGCAAAACAAAATAAACAAGAATGTGGTATTATTAATCTTGATGATCATATTGGACCCGGCACACACTGGACTTGTTACTATGATAATTATTACTTCGATCCGTTTGGCTTGAGCCCACCAAAAGAAGTTTTAGCGTACATGCCTGATATAAAATACAACACTGTTCAATACCAAGATAAAACAAGTGTGGCTTTCTAGGCTATTGTTTTTTTGTATTATATTTACACGAGCATATTTGTGTTTTACTTATATTGCCTATTGATGCTGCCTTGTTGGTTAGAGATTAGATCATGGCGGGGATTTCTTTATTTACACTGTCCTGTTTTAATGGGATGACAGTAGGGTAAGTGTGAGGTTTGGTGCACCCTAGAACCGGTTTAAACCCCCAGTGGCCTACTTTGCCACTGACCGTTCCAAGGCGGTATCCCTATTGTCAACCCTTTTTGTGTTTGTGATGTCGTTTGCATTTATTATTGCTTTTGCCTTCTTGTTTGTCTGTTTGTGTGTTTGTTTCTGTGTTTTGTGGTTTACTGTCCTCCTTCAATGCTACTTTCCCTGTCCGATCTTTTTATATTTCTCTTCTGTGTGGATATTTCTGCCTATTCTTCATTAAAAAGTTACAAGAAGGAAATAGTACGTATGATATTCTTTACAAATTATTTAAGCCTTACAAACCAGTGGAAAATGAAAACATCATAACATCATATTTTGTAAACGAAGTTTAATCTAATCATATTATATATGAGTTACTGTATAAAAGAAAAAAAGGTTACTGAAAATAGTAATCCTAAGTATGTTCTAGCAAAAAATGGTAGAAAAATGTTAAGAGCAACTTGTGCATCTTGTGGTATTACTAAAACAAAGTTTGTTAAAAACACAGAAGGTGGTAATATTGATATTCATAAAGCTATGCTTCCTCTATTACCTAAAAAAGGGTTAACACTTCCTGGTTATAAATATTGCGGTCCTGGTAATCCACTTGATATCGGGGAACCAGTAAATATATTAGATGCTGTTTGTAAAGATCATGAGTATTGTTATGACGAAAATCCTAGTAATAAATCAATGTGTGATAAAAACATGCTTACTGGTTTGAAATCTAGTAAGTCTAAAACTATTGGAGAAAAGATCGCCCCAGAATTTGATATTAAAACCAGTTATTAGTACAAAATATAAACTTGGTCTTGGAAACTCAAAAAACTAGAAAAGGCGTTGAAATGGACTGACAAGTTAGCAGATGAACTTCATAAACCTATACGAAGAAAGTTCACTCAACGCCATGTGATTGTTAATGAAATTGATAAAATATGGTCTGCTGATTTGGTTGATATGCAATCGTTTTCAAAGTATAATAAAGGTACTAAATACTTGCTTACTGTTATTGATTTATTTAGTAAATTTGCTTGAGTTATTCCAGTTCCAAATAAAACTGGTTTAGAAATAACCAAAGCATTCCAACAAATAATCAGTACAGGAAGACAATGTAAATTGCTGTGGGTTGACCAGGGTGTGGAGTTTTATAACAAGACGTTTAAGCAATTCCTTGATGATAATAATATCAAAATGTATCACACTTTTAATTTCGGAAAAGCTGTAGTAATTGAACGATTTAACAGGACATTAAAAGAAAAGATGTGGAAATATTTCACAGCAAACAATACAAATACATATTTAGACGTGCTTCAGGCGATGGTTGATATGTATAATAATACAAAACATCGGAGTATTAAAATGACGCCGACTGAAGCTAGTGACGAGAAAAATAAAGGAACAGTGTATTTCAACTTGTATGGAAATATGAAGTTTAAAATAGGGGATAATGTTAGAATCAGCAAATATAAAAGAACGTTTGAGAAAGGCTATACTTCAAATTGGACTGAAGAAATATGTGTTGTTGATGAAATTCAAAACACAAATCCTGTGACATACAAAATAAAAGATTTAAACAACGAAAACATTGACGGAAGTTTTTATGAATTAGAAATGATAAAAGCAAAGCAAGAAATACTCAGGATTGAAAAAGTAATACGACGTGATTACAGAAAGAAACAAGCATTGATTAAATGGAAGGGTTATAATGAGGATTTTAATAGTTGGGTCTCATTTAAGGATATTGAAAATTTTAAATAAGGGCTTAAAAATAATAACATATAATATTATTATATAATGGGACAAGAAAGATTAGAAAAGGTTTGCAGAAAACTTAACAATTTAAAAGATAAATATAGAAGAGAATTGATGAGAGGCAGACAACTCCAAGTAGAATATGAAGTAGTTCGTGATGATTTTATGGGCACTAAAAAAAGACGATTGCTGGTCGAAATGGATAATTATGAACGCGAGCTGAATAGTAACAGAGAAGAGCTTCTTGAACTGAAATACAAAATAGCAAAGTGTAGGAAAATAAAATACTCCATGGTAAAAAATGATATGCAGAGCGATGATGAAGACTACTGCCCGGTTCCGTCTGACTTTGCTTAACGAGTTGCAAATGCTATTTAAAAACTTCGCCGAAAGTAGATTCGACGAAAGTAGACATAAAATAAAATTGCGCTCTCCTAACGAGTTGCAAATGTTATGTTATTAAAATGGCAAACCGGATTGATTAGTAGTATAGAAACTGGTGGTATGGGGCGGAGTTTTCCAGAGCGGGGTTGCTTGAGAAAGCTGCTGAAATATGTTGAGGTGTTGATTTAGGCGTGTCTTACATTTATATCTTAGTGGTGTAAATGAGAATCACGCCTGAGTACTCCCTGGAATATTTCACTAGTTGTTCTCATTCCCCGCGAGGGAAAACTGGCCTGGTACCACCAGTTTCTATACTACTACTAGGCGTCGGTATATTGGCCTACATCATGTCACAGGCTGCTAGGCGTCGGTATATTGAATATACAGTATAACTTGAAAGGTGGAACGTATTATGTTAAAAGACAAATATATGAGTTTACCCGTGTTACTTGCATAATACAATCACAGACGAACACGTTGTTTCATTGTAGTTTAGAAAAAAAAAATCTATACATTTTATTTAAAAATAAAATGGCTTGAAGGTATGTTTAACAGTTTATAAGGCCAGTGAGAACTTGGATGAACATATGCGTTACAGGGTTATTGCCCTTGATTCTGTCACAGTTCAGCGTCTTTACACAATAACTACGTTATAAGAAAATAGTATCCGACTGTCATCAAAACAAATGTAGGAAGACCCTTTGTTCTACATTCGGCAAATGTCATACGCGACAAATACATAACAGAGTTATGGGTCTTGAATATACCCAAATTAAGTGAATTTCAATAAGCAACTACTTAACTATTGGATTGACCAAGGATTTGTCCATAAATAATTTATGGACAAATCCTTGGATTGACTTACACACAGTTAAATTTAAGGTCATGAACATTGAGCAAATCAGTATATGCGTTACATAGTTGTCGCCCTTTACTATGTAAAATAAGAGGAATTATTTTAGTGACTATATGCCCTAACTATAGTAAATAACACAAGTAAATGCCTTTCACAAAACGTGTTTGTGTTGTATTATTGAAGTAGACTATACTCTAAACTGTATGAGCATCTTTGTATATTACAATTGTGAGTGTTTCCCGCCTTTAGGTTATGGACTGGCACTTGTTGGAATAAAGTTATACTTATGGTAGCAACACTCTTGTGTTCTATCCGTTTATCTCACTTGAGAAACTCCACTTGAAAACACAATATGGTGTCAGAAGTGGGATAAACGGATAGTGACTGCATTAACGCACTGACGTTGTGTTATGTATCAGGATATTTGGTGCTTCCAGTGGATCCCCTTTTCAGTATTTATTGACATTCACACTAGTCTAGCGTTTGTTTAGTGCTGTTTGCCCCGACTACAAATCAGGAGCGTTATTACTGGTCATTTTGGCTTTATCAAGCCCAATCTGTGTGGATTTAGAGTAGAACTCATACTGGGGTAGAATACCTACGAGGATGTAAGAGGTCTTGCATCATTTATTACCTCTCGTGAACAGAAAACCGAGTGTTTTACTTTTCTCTCTTGTTTGTGGTTTCGCCACGCGAGGTGTAGGTTTAGACAACACAATCACACAGAGATTTGACAAATTTGAGCATATAGTGTTGGATTGTGAGAAATTTGAGTGTGCTCAAGTTTATGTAAACCCAGCTGAGCGTCTGCAGGCTCTATTTGTCCCTCTTGTGCGTTTTTTTCTTAGTAAATATTTCAAAACCTGTTTTTCTGCTATGTAGGCACGACGATGCAAATGGCGTTTTTTATGACCATGACCGGACTGATCCTGCTGTACAGTAATGCCATAATGCTGGTTGTGGCATACATCTTCAAGCTGTTCCGGAACCCAGTCTACATATCTTTCTTGGCCATATCGTTCGGTGTCCTATATCCTGCCGGATGTAAGTATTTATTTTTAATTGTGTTACACTAACATTTCATTTTGACATTGTTGTTTTGGAAAAGGTATTATATAACTTAAACTGCCTGTATAAAGTACTGAAATTTAGAAACTAGCCGCTACTCGTTAGAGGCCAGTTTCCGTCCAAGCCCAGTTCCCGTCATTCTCATTTAAAAAACGTTTTCACACTGCAAATTACTTACGCGATGTCACTTATTGTCAGACATTTATAAGTGAAGATTGGAAACAGGAAAAACAACCAAAAAGTAAATAAGCGGTAAAAAAACGAAACGGATTTCTCCGAAAAATGTGTTTACTTCCAAATATGGCGTTGGGATAATAAACTATTAAAAAAATAACACTGTAATTACGTCATATCGTGATTATATAGTTTAACCAAAGAGAAGCAACTCGTACAACCTGTATCTGTTTGATTTACACATAGTTACCCATCTTTACAGTGTAAATGTCGTCGTTGAACATTTTACATTGACGTTACCAGGCGCATTGTTATAACAGCCGAGGTGACTGATGGAACAATGCAAACATACCATTTTTATAATGAAATTGTTGAATAGACTTGCAAACAAATTTCTAATTCATAACAGTTTACTGTATCTTGACCTAGTTGAATCTACCACTCGATAAAATAGATGACGGAAACTGGGCTTGTAAACAAAATGATTTCTCAGTTTTAGTCTATTTATAAAAAGGTCACATGCCACTTCGATAATTTATATAAAACACAATTATTTTGTATAAAATTTCCAGGAAGAGGTAACCTAATAGAAAATAGAGTAAAAATGGTCAGGATACATAGATTTGTCTGAAAAATTAGTTTATGTTTACATAAGTGACGGAACGTGGCCCCCGACGAGTACACAGAATGGACCAAAGTAGAGAAGATTCAATTTTAGCGATGAAAATATTAAGCACGAATCTGCAAGATCTAACACTATATGGCCCACAAACACCTCAAATATGCTATAAGTAATGTTTGGTGCAGCCTAGAACCTGGATACCCCCCCCCCCCCCCCCACCACCCACCCACACACACACACACACACCCCACCCCGCCGGTCTATTTTGTTATTGAGCGAGCCAAGGCTGTAGCCCTATTATAAACTCTTTATGTTTGTGTTGTCATATCTTGTCTTTTATTCATCTTTGTAATATCTGTGTGTTTTAGGTTGACTGTGGTCCTTGAAAGCTACGTGTCCTGTTCCATTTTTATATCTACTTTGTTTTATTCTCATTTAAAACTGGTTATTGACTTAATACATGTTGGATGCCTAAATGAAGTAGTCAATCTATATAATAAAGAAGTATTCATTGTTTAACAAACTCAGGTTTCAATCCTTAGCTTGACAGCAATTATATTTCTACAACACATATTTCAGCCATCCTGATATTGGTGGCGTCCATCTATGTGGAAGCATATGACGGGTGGCAAAGTGGTTTCTCCGTGATTCTTTGTAATATAGCCGGGGCCCTTATGTTGCTGTTTGTAAGTATGGTGTTATCATGTTTCTCCGTGATTCTTTGTAATATAGCTGGTGCCCTCATGTTGCTGTTTGTAAGTATGGTGTTATCATGTTTCTCCGTCATCCTGTGCAACATAGCCGGGGCCATTATGTTGCTGTTTGTAAGTATGGTGTTCTCACGTTTCTCCGTCATCCTGTGTTACATAGCCGGTGCCCATATGTTGCTGTTAGTAAGTATGGTGTTATCATGTTTCTCCGTCATCCTTTGTAATATAGCCGGGGCCTTTATGTTGCTGTTTGTAAGTATGGTGTTATCATGTTTCTTCGTCATCCTGTATAACATAGCCGGTGCCCTTATGTTGCTGTTTGTAAGTATTCTGCTATCATGTTTTTCCGACATCCTGTGCAACATAGCCGGTGCCCTTATGTTGCTGTTTGTAAGTATGGTGTTCTCATGTTTCTCCGTCATCCTGTATAACATAGCCAGTGCCCTTATGTTGCTGTTTGTAAGTATGGTGTTCTCATGTTTCTCCGTCATCCTGTATAACATAGCCGGGACCCTTATGTTGCTGTTTGTAAGTATGGTCATGTTTCTCCGTCATCCTGTGCCACATAGTCGAGGCCCTTATATTGATGTTTGTAAGTATGGTATTATCATGTTCTCCGTCACCCTGTGCAACATAGCCGGGGCCCTTATATTGCTGTTTGTAAGTATGATGTAATCATATTTCTCCGTCATCCTGTATAACATAGCCGGGCATATGTTGCTGTTTGTAAGTATGCTGTTATCATGTTTCTCCGTCATCCTGTGTTACAAAGCCGGTGTCCTTATGTTGCTGTTTGTAAGTATGGTGTTATCATGTTTCTCCGCCATCCTGTGCAACATAGCCGGGGCCCTTATGTTGCTGTTTGTAAGTATGGTGTTATCATGTTTCTCCGCCATCCTGTGCAACACAGCCGGGGCCATTATGTTGCTGTTTGTAAGTATGGTGTTATCATGTTTCTCCGCCATCCTGTGCAACATAGCCGGGGCCCTTATGTTGCTGTTTGTAAGTATGGTGTTATCATGTTTCTCCGCCATCCTGTGCAACATAGCCGGGGCCCTTATGTTGCCGTTTGTAAGTATGGTGTTATCGTTATATGTGTGTCTTCGATCTATATTGGAATAAGTCAGCTATGGCAGATGATTTGTTGCATTTCCTGCGTTGTACGTCATCTATAACAGTGTTGGCAGAGACAGCCCAATCTCCGTGGATGCCAGTACTAAGAGTGTTAATGGTACTGTTATAGTGGTGGCATATATGGATGGTGGGGACTGCCCAATCTCCGTTGATGCCGGTACTAAGAGTGCTAAATGGTACTGTTATGTAGCATATTATATGTTTGCTACTTTCTATTTTAAAATGAAAAGCATGACAATTATGTTCTAAATGACAATTAAGTCTGTCATTGTAAACCTGAACTGTGATGTGCTTAACACTGTGATATTAATAGTAAAATATGTTGTGTACTTGTAAATGTTCTGAAGTGTTATAAATAATTAAGTATTAATTTGCTAGTCGTTCAACAAGAACAAATTATTCGATAATTTACAATAAATAATGCGTATTTTACCACATTTTTAATTAAAATGTTGCATCCTATTGCCAGTGTCTTAACCACCCATATAAGGACCTCATTGGAAATAAGCTTTGCTTTATGGGCTATCATTGGGTTAAAATATCCCTTTGAATGTAAATTATTTATTTATTTATTAATCTTATTCAATGGAGTAAATGAATATTTTATATTATTTTCAAAATCAGTAATTACACATTAAAAAACAAACCGGAAAGTGCATGACCATAACTTCTGTGATACAGCACTAATAAAACTGTTATTGATAATGTGATAACTGATAGAATTTTCTGTGATAATTGATAATAGTCAGATTTTTAATTATATAATATGTTTATCTGCAATTTATTTTCTCATCTTACCAATTGTTTGTTATATAACTTGTATAATTATGGATATTTTACCTGAATAACATTGAATTAAATTGAATTGAACGGTAGGTATGGGGTTATCATATGTGATGTACATAACGGTAGGTTTTGTTTGATGCATTGCCTGTGATGTATAAAGGCAGGTATTGTGTTATCATATACGTGTGACTACAGCACCTGTGGTTGGTTTGTTGCATTACCTGTGATGTACGTAACGGTAGGTATGGTGTTATCATATACGTGTGACTACCGCACCAGTGATTAGTGTGTTGCACTGTCTATGATGTACGTGATGCAACAAACCAATCACAGGTGCGGTAGTCATACGTACATCATAACACATACCCACCGTTACGTTCATTACAGGCAATGCAACAAACCAATCACAGGTGATGTACGTAACGGCAGGTATGGTGTTATCATGCACGTGTGACTACCGTAATGTAGGTGTGACTACCGCACCAGTGATTGGTTTGTTGCATTGCCTGTGATGAACGTAACGGTAGGTATGGTGATATCATGTACGTGTGACTACCGCACCTGATTGGTTTGTTGCATTGCCTGTGTTGTACATAATGGTAGGTATGGTGATATCATTTTGTAATCACATGGCCTCAGCTATTGTTGTACGTAATGGTAGGTATGGTGATGTCATTTTGTAATCACATGGCCTCAGCTATCGTCACGTGATTCGTATGGCGCATCATTGACTGTGCGGACTGCGGAGGTCGTGAGGGGTTAGTAGTCCTGTTGTCTTCCATTAATTGCATTATTCTGTTTTCTGTTACAGTACATAGGTTTGCGAGTGTATGACGCCATATTCTCCCACAGTCTTGGTAAAAAGAAACCCGAATATTCTGGAAACTTGAATGCCACAACAAGAATGAAGAATGAGCCGAATCCAGATCAGGTTCTCCATGAACACGATATACCTGACGACAAACAATCAAAAAACAAATAGATGGCGCCAGCTTGAACTTGACAGACTAGTTTATACATTAGTGATCAGCACAATACGCTCCTACGACTAGGGGTACACTAGCCACTTTTGATGTTGATGATGCTGATAAGCCACTACCGACTTATTACAGTTTTGTCACAGAGCAGAATGTATATGTTTGACCTGTTAATTACTCGTATTACTTCATGCGCACAATAGTTTGAGATATCAGTATGCTTAATTAATTACAACAGTTTCGTGCAAGCAAGTACCCTGGTTAGCTGCACAGGTTGAAAGAACGTGTTGGGACTGGGAAAAAAATCTGAAAAAAAAATCTTTTTTTTTTTTGACTACATTTGTATATTGTTTGTTTTTTCAAATGTTTGTTTTTTTTCAATTATTTTTTTAGTCCCAACACGTTCCTAGCTGTACTGGCCGATGGCGAGTTGTCCGTCGTCCGTTTTTAATGTTTGCCTTCACAAGACGTTAGGGTCTTCATTTTGCATCTGATCTTTACCAAACTTGGCCAGATTGTTAGTATCATTAAAAACCATTAAAACCACGTAGATCACTTTTAGTTAAATATTTTCCCTCGTTAAGACGATAGGGGAGGCTGAAACCTACCCCCACCTACACACACGTCCGCCCACTTTTGGTACGCAGTATTCAGGGCGTTTTAGGCGGTATTCAGTACGCACGAGCCTGGTACGCAGTACTCGCACAACACACTATTTAGTATTTAGTACTCACAATGTATTTTTAAAACCAAATATTTATCATTTAAATGTAAAAAAAAAAATCATAAAATGTAAATAAAGGTCTAATTTTGATAAACGGGCCTTCATTCATCTAGCAGATTCCGGCTGTTAGGTGTTTTAGGTCCCACATTATAGTGCGCTTTCGACAGTTGAACACAGTTAAGTCCCTTTTTGGTGGCTACTAGAAGTCGGGACGATGTTAAATAAAGTTAAAATATAGGGTGTTTTCCAATAACTCTTATTGATACTTTTTTTTAGAAATGGTTTATTTCACCGCAGAATGAATAAATCTATTTGTACACACAAAAAGATAATCAAATTTTGTTTTAAAAAGTTTAACTTTGTAATTTAGCAATAACTTAACTTTAGGGGTAGGCAGAGGGATAGAATCCCCACAAATTCACGTTCATTTTATCATTTTTTGTTCATGCTCATTAAAGGTCTTCATCATGACTCCTGCATTTTTCAGGTGCCATCTTGCTCAAATCACTAGAGCAGTGGCAGAAAAACAATAAACGTGGCTCCAGCGTAAATGGAGTGTCTACAATAGAATTTGCAGCAACTCTGCAGTTCTGCAGGTGAGAAGGTTCTAGGCCCATTCTCCATATTTTATCTCGATGTACATGGAGGATGAGCCTGGCATGTTCATTCCTGTTAGGCGCCATATAACCTTTCATGTGTTCGTGCGCCTTAAAACCCCAATTCAATTCAATACAATAACTTCCGGGACTGTTATCAAAAGTGATTATCATATATGGACCAGTCTTAATTAAGCTTTAACGTTCCGGGATTGCATGAAAATGTGCTTTAACATATACATGTTTATAGTTTTTATAAAACGATTTAATTATCTTATGTTTATTTTTATTTTTTCTTAATATTTTTTATTTTAATATTTAAGTAACATATCTAGGGTTTGACACATTTGTATAGGAAATATAATATAATAGAAGAAAAAAGACAAAAAGTAACAAATATACAGTTTGATAATGTTTAATAATGTTTAATAATGTTAAATAATGTTTAATTCGTCATTTTATTAGTAATAATGATACAAGCCTGTTGGATCCTTTTCTTTGTTTTAGATTTTTAATCTTGTATAGGTATGATAGCAGAAAATGATGATACTGTTGTGTTAAAAGACTAGAAAAAATGCACCTATTAACATTTTCTAAAAGAACTATGATGTCATTTGTGCTAAATAGTATTAAGTACTCGGTCTCTAAAATAAGTATTCAGTCAGACACTCAGACCGCAAATTAAGGAGTATTCAGTACTCAGCGGGGAGGTGGGGTTACATCCTCATAGGGCCTTCATTTTTCGTCGATATTTACCAAACTTAACCAGATTATTGATATCAATGAGAGATCAGACAAGTTCGAAAAACAGCTAGATCAAATTAGTAACATAGTTATGGCACTTAAGCCTTAAAGTTAAATATGCTATATTCTGCCTTGTGAAGACGATAGGGCATTCATTTTTCATCTGATCTTTACCGAACTTGGCCCATTTGTTGATATTAATGAAAGCTCTGATAAGTTTGAAAACCAGCTATGTTGCATTTGTAACACCAGAGTTACGCCCCTTGAATTATTTATTATCCATCCGATATTTACCAAGTTCGACCAGATTCTTGATATTAATGAAAGCTTGTTCAATAACCAGTTAGTTTTGAACGGAAACACCAGAGTTTTGACCCTTGGTTGAATGAAAAGTGCTGTTTTTCTTTGTTAACACTGTTTGTCCTTCATTTGTTATCCAATCTTTAACAAACTTGTTTAGATGTTAATATGATTAAAAGCTCAGACAAGTTTGAAAACCAGACATATTCGACTTCAGGAGAGTGTGAACACAGTAGAAAACTAGCCATGTCGGACTTACGGCCCTTGATTTATTTAAAAAAAACATAACTTTGCTCATGGATATATATGTACATGTATGTAGACCTATGCTTTGCTTTTTCAACGCTCTAGCTCCTTCATTTTTAATCTGATATTTACCAAACTTCGTCATACAGTGTTTATATCAATGACAGCTTCAGAAAATTGAATAGAGTGAAGTGCTATGCTTTGCTTAAATAACATATAGGTCCTTCACTTTTTATCTTTATCAGACTTGTTTAGATTGTTTATTCAATAAAAGTTTAGAAAGTTTGAAAACCAGTCATATCTGACATGCCATCTTCCGCCCCCACCCCACCCACTTGTTACAAGATCCATATTAGCAAGTACAGTGTCCACAGGCCCTCTTGGGCCTCCTGTTGTTTATAAAGTGTTTAATATTTTATGGATTACATTTATTATTCACAAAAAATGGATCCGTTTATCCATTTGATGTTAACTGTTGTTGTTCTTTTAGCAATTAGTTATATAAATACAGATATGTAACAATTTGATGACTGATATTAAAACTCCCCTCCGCAAAGCTTGAATTGGGGTTTTACGGCGCACCAACACAAGAAAGGTTATATGGTGCCAATCAGGATGAACATGCCAGGTTATTCCTCCATTTACATCTAGATAAAATATGGAGAATGGGCCTAGAACCTGCAGAACTGCAGAGTTGCTGCAAATTCTATTGTAGACACTCCATTTATGATGGAGCCACGTTTCCACATTTGCATATGCGGTGTCATGAAGACTTTTATCATGATAAAAAAATGACAAAATGAACATGAAGCCTACCCCTCTGTCTCTAGCGGGATTTGCAGTGGTTGTATTCTACCCCGGAAACTACACGCAAAACTTAACTGAGGCTGCACGCCAAAACAGTGAGTTACAAAATCAATAGCTGACAATTTTCAATAACACCAACGTTCACTGAACACCAACTATGTGATGTGATATTGTTTGACAAAGATATAATAATGTAATATGGAAATCGAGATGTAATATGGAAATCGAGACTTTAGGACCATCTATTCTGGGAATGTATGTGGACGCAACATTTCTGGAATGAATGCCGTTTATGGATGGAGAGAACAGACATGATTACCGAATTGAATAAATATAATATTTCTTGGAGAACGAGATAAAATATTCACTTACATAACCATGTTGGGTAAACAATTCATATATAAATGTAAATATAAAGATGAGATACCGAAATTTGAAGCGTTCTTAAGAAAATGTAACAATAGGATTAACATAGAAATGTACACTGCCCTTAAAAATGATACTCTTAATAATTTTGAAGAAACTTGGAGAAAACTATTAACACCATGTGGGCCGGCCAACGATGCTCTCTAGCAAACTCATTATCTATTATCTTACACTATTCCCTTCTAATACTACCTTTTTTCCCTTTCCTTCCTATTACACCTCTTAAAATATAGTCATACAATATATTTATTATGATTTAAACAGTGTTATGCAATTTCACTGTTATGTGCTGTTTAAATTTGTGTTGTAATTGTTTTTTAATGTAATGCTGTATGCAAAAAAAGAATAAAAAAAAAAAGAAAAAAAAAAGATATAATAACTCCATTTTAGTTATAACTGTTTAAATCAATATATAACGCCAGGAGTAAATAGACATCTTCACTAACTGAAACAAAATGGTGGACACAATAAGCAGACCATAAAAGGAAGGTCATTATTCACCAATGCCGACGGTCTACCACAAGGTTTATGGTAAATATGAGGAATCAAAACACATTTAAGGATATTTCATATTTTTATTTAAAACATAAAACTGTTATATAGGTCACAATAGCAAGTGAAACATTTTGAATGACTATTCTGGATTATGAGCCCCTTTTCTCAAGCCACTGTATTTAATCTGAAGAGATGATTAATGGACAAGTTAAGGTTATATCTCTTTTGAATTTTAGATCTAATACATTTATTACTACCAAAGCCAAAATGAGAAATTATATACAGTTACATGATGTAAAAGGTATAATACTATTAGCAATATATATTTTGAAATTTGATTTTCTGCATGAAACTTGGCAATACTGTCGATGTTACATAAATAATATCAAATTGAACATCAGTAACTGTACAAGATCACATATGTATGTGTTACAAATATATAAAAAATGCACCACATAATATTTAGGTAAACTAATCTGCAAATTAAAAACTTTTTTTCCGGTTCAACAATGCCTCATGACATTAATGGAATTGAAATAACAAACAATCAAAAAACTTAAACTATACATGTAAGCTTTCTTTTCTCTTTGGTATTTTATCCATGACTTATGGCAAATCAAGTTAAAACCAGACAATACTGTTAAAAGCTGCCGTAGGACTCATCTGCATTCTGTGAACAAACTACCTCCATAACAGGGTGGTGTTACATATTTCAGCTGCATGCTGGGAACAAACTACCTCCGTAACAAGGTGCTGTTCCATGCTGGGAGCAAACTACCTCCGTAACAAGGTGCTGTTCCATATTTCAGCAGCATGCTGGGAGCAAACCACATCAGAACAGGGTGTTGTTACATATTTCATCTGCATGCTGGGAGCAAACTACCCCCCTAACAGGGTGTTATTACATATTCCGCCTTCTGGGAGCAAACTACCTCCGTAACAAGGTGCTTTGCTGCATGCTGGGAACAAACTACCTCAGAACAGGGTGTTATTACATATTTCAGCAGCATGCTGGGAGCAAACCACCTCAGAACAGGGTGTTGTTACATAATTCATCTGCATGCTGGGAGCAAACTACCCCCATAACAGGGTGTTATTACATATTCTGCCTTTTGGGAGCAAACTACCTTCGTAACAAGGTGCTGTTCCATATTTTAGCTGCATGCTGGGAGCAAATCACTTCAGAACAGGATGTTGTTACATATTTCAGTTGCCTTCTGGGAGAAAACTACCTCAGAACAGAGTGCTGTTACATATTTCAGCTGCTTGCTGGGAGCAAACCACCTCAGAACAGGGTGTTGCTCCATATTTCAGCTGCTTGCTGGGAGCAAACCACCTCAGAACAGGGTGTTGCTCCATATTTCAGCTGCTCGCTGGGAGCAAACCACCCCAGAACAGGGTGTTGTTACATATTTCAGCTGCATGCTGGGAGCAAACCACCTCAGAACAGGGTGTTGCTCCATATTTCAGCTGCATGTTGGGAGCAAACCACCTCAGAACAGAGTGTTGCTCCATATTTCAGCTGCACGCTGGGAGCAAACCACCTCAGAAGAGAGTGTTGCTCCATATTTCAGCTGCATACTGGGAGCAAGACCATCTCGGAACAGGGTGTTGCTCCATATTTCAGCTGCATGCTGGGAGCAAACCACCTCAGAACAGGGTGTTGTTACATATTTCAGCTGCATGCTGGGAGCAAACCACCTCAGAACAGTTGTGTTGTTACATGTACATATTTCAGCTGTATGCCGGGAGCAAACTAAACCCGTAACAGGGTGTTGTACCATACTTCAGAGTGTAAGAAGTGTCCAGAATCTTGATGGATGTCACTGACAAATATGTTCAAGCTGGTAAGACACAGCAATCCATACTTTCTACTAACAACCTGAATGACAATGGGGAAATGAAATGGCATTTTACGTTCCATAATTGAACTTCCATTAAAACATCATATATAAGGTTATATTTGGGACCTCAGAGGGAGAACAATGGGACAATACTGGCATACAAATCACAGTTAAGGTGCATTTACCAACACGCCAACAACAAAGTCACTGCCACCAAGCAAACTAAAGGTTGAAGTATATCTCACATCAATCCTTGGTAGAGGGCTGAACGTCAAACTGTGATAAATGCATATGAAGTATGAAGACTAAGCATAGTTTGGTGTTTAGCACTTGTGATATTAAAGTATTCAATAAACTGTCGAGTTGCAGAATCTTCAAATTTAAAACACGATAAAGTTAGTTAAAAGCAGAATAAAATATCTCTCCCAACTGCCGACATTATACATCTCTCCCGATGGCTGACAGTATATTGAAAGCCTCCAAATAGTCACACACTTTCAGGAAATCGAACAATTAAAATTCCTCGTGACATAAATGTATCATGTTACCCTCTTCTCCATTTAAAATCTTAGGAAACACAGCACCATCTCTTGTTAGCAAATCTCTAGAAGTACAGCACTATCCCTTTATATCAAATCTCTTCAAGTACAGCACTATCCCTTTATATCAAATCTCTTCAAGTACAGCACTATCCCTTTAAATACAGCGCTATTCTTTCAAAGCAAATCTTTGGCAATACAGCACTATCCCTTCAAAGTAAATCTTGGGAAATACAGCGCTATCCCTTCAAAGCAAATCTTGGGAAATACAGCGCTATTCTTTCAAAGCAAATCTTTGGCAATACAGCACTATCCCTTCAAAGCAAATCTTAGGAAATACATCTCTATCCCTTCAAAGCAAATCTTGGGAAATACAGCGCTATTCTTTCAAAGCAAATCTTTGGCAATACAGCACTATCCCTTCAAAGCAAATCTTAGGAAATACATCTCTATCCCTTCAAAGCAAATCTTGGGAAATACAGCGCTATCCCTTCAAAGCCAATCTTAGGAAATACAGTACTACCCCTTCTGGTTTTCAGGATAAACAGCACATATCCTCCATGGAAACCTTAATATCTCCATCCAGTAGATTCTTGACAACCGCCTTAACGATATAGCTCGTTGTTCCATGTTTTACATTTGGCAAAGTGTTAAAGAAGCACAGCATGTCGTCCTGTTTTTCGTAACCTTCTAGTCGACTTCGATCTTTTTGGAACTCATCAAATGCATCCTGGATTGTCTGTTTGGAAAAGATAAAAGTCTTGTGAATAACTGGTTTTTGAAAGGAAACAGAACTTAAATCTTTTAATTGATGCGAACAATTATTCTTTTTTCATAGATAGGTATTCAATTAGTTAATCCACCACCAACCTTTAGATATCTAACATACATCTTGAAAAAAGCATTACAACATTACAAGGCTCTTTTTGTTTATTCTTATTGGTTTTGCTCTATAATTTATAAAAAAAACACTGTACGTGCGTATAAGGGTTTTTATCACATAACTTAAGGTGTGGGAGTGGAATAACACCATTCTATATTCTCGATATACCACTAGTTATATAAGTATGCAAATGAGCCTAGTACGCTCTGTCAAAAAAAATCGATAATGACTATATGATCCAATTCCCACGGTTTATGTCGGTTTCGCCTGTTAAAGCGACAGGCAAAATGCAATAAAAGTCGATATGTGAGTTATGTGATATATAGAATCTAACATTCGTTCTCATTCTTTATTGAATTTATTAAACTTGTTAGCAAAAATAATATAATGCTCGGCAAGAGCCTCGCATTGTATGATTTTGTCAACTCGTTTAATAAATTCAATAATGAATGAGTACTCATGTAAGATCCTCTATATATTTATTCTCACTGTATTGTACTGGGCATTTTAGTGAGCAGACCTTGGTTTTAAGTCTCAACCGAAAGACTGGTCACGTGTGAAATTATTTTTTTAAGTATTTCGAGAATTAATTCAAGTTCAGTCCTGGTCTGGTATAGAACGCACAATCCCTGGATTACAAACCGCAGTGTTAATCACCACGGCGACACCTGTTACAAACACTCCTCTCTTAATATTACAAGTTAAAGTTCATGATATTTTATTTCCTTTTTAAGCCTTATCATTTTACCGAGAGACTCAGGGAAGTGGCAAAAAGTGGCAATCTAGGTGTACACTTTACCGTGGCAATCTAGGTGTACACTTTACCGTGGCAATCTAGGTGTACACTTTACCGTGGCAATCTAGGTGTACACTTACCGTGGCAATCTAGGTGTACACTTACCGTGGCAATCTAGGTGTACACTTACCGTGGCAATCTAGGTGTACACTTACCGTGGCAATCTAGGTGTACACTTTACCGTGGCAATCTAGGTGTACACTTTACCGTGGCAATCTAGGTGTACACTTACCGTGGCAATCTAGGTGTACACTTTACCGTCTCTGTCAAGTACCCCAATCTAGGTGTACACTTTACCGTGGCAATCTAGGTGTACACTTTACCGTGGCAATCTAGGTGTACACTTACCGTGGCAATCTAGGTGTACACTTACCGTGGCAATCTAGGTGTACACTTACCGTGGCAATCTAGGTGTACACTTACCGTGGCAATCTAGGTGTACACTTTACCGTGGCAATCTAGGTGTACACTTTACCGTGGCAATCTAGGTGTACACTTACCGTGGCAATCTAGGTGTACACTTTACCGTCTCTGTCAAGTACCCCAATCTAGGTGTACACTTTACCGTGGCAATCTAGGTGTACACTTTACCGTGGCAATCTAGGTGTACACTTACCGTGGCAATCTAGGTGTACACTTTACCGTCTCTGTCAAGTACCCCAATCTAGGTGTACACTTTACCGTCTCTGTCAAGTACCCCAATCTAGGTGTACACTTTACCGTCTCTGTCAAGTACCCCAATCTAGGTGTACACTTTACCGTCTCTGTAAAGTACCCCAATCTAGGTGTACACTTTACCGTCTCTGTCAAGTACCCCAATCTAGGTGTACACTTTACCGTCTCTGTCAAGTACCCATTATAGTGAATGGTTCTCTGTAAAGGGGTTGATTATAGGAAAGGGTTCCATTATATATAGTAAACAGATCCAAAGGTTTTTTATGAATACATAAGAAGCAAAATATTTTAAAATATACTTAACAAAATTCCTAAGTACACAGTTGTAAAATTGTTACAATTTATTTTTAAGACAACACGACTTGAAAGCTTTCAAATGTGTTTCCGCGATTAGAGCAGATGATTTATTTCTTCTGGCAGTACTTTATTCTCCATAAATACAAAACTTTATGAATAAATACACAAAACAATCAGAATATTACTGATATATTCTTAGGTGGGTTCTTAAAAACTTTGACTAGTTTACAAATGCCCCACCAACCTTGTCCATGTTGACAGACTGATGGAAGACCAGCTCGGGATTTCTCCGTAGGATAGTGGAGACGACCATGAATGCCTCGACCATGATCTGTCTGTATGCCGGGTCAATGATCTTACTCAGCATCTGTTCTACCAGTAGGGAGAAGTTGAGTTCCTGCATCGTCATGTCGGACAATGTGGGTTGCTGAAACAAAAAGTGGTCAAAGACTATAAATATTCATCATATGTATCCTTGTGCGATAAAGAAGTTTCAACCCCCCAGGAGTCAGCATTTCAGAGTTTCAGTCTGTGGCAAGGGTTTGTCGAGTTCCTTGCTGAAATTCTCATCCTGAGGGTAAGGTTTTCTTATTCCACATCGTAAAAAGAAATATAAAAAGATCGAACTCATTTCTCCCATTTTGTTATGAGATCCTGTCAATTGTTGAAATAGATATGGATGTTTTTTTTTATTATTACCTTTTTATTATCATTATTGGCCCGATATTCATTTAAAAGCAGCAACAAAACAGATATTTTGAGAAGGAGTTTTCTTGCATACCAGACAAGGATATCCGTCATTTTACCGGGGCTAGATATATCCATCTCACCCTAAGGTCGAGATAAAATTCACACGCTCCAACATCCGGTATGCAAGAACACATGCAAAACTTTAGTAGCTGGCGGCGTCAACGCACAACATGTCTCTCATATGCAAGAAAAAGAATCTACCATGGGTATTCGGTTCCGATAGGGAATTCCAACCCTCGGTATAAGTGTTTTAATCGGAACCTCGGCAGAGCCTCGGTTCCGATTAAAACACTTGTACCTTGGGTTGGAATTCCCTATCTTCACTCGATACCCATGAAAGATTCTTATAATCTCACATGAACTGAACTGGCAGAAATCAATATTTTAACATGTGACACACATCTCACTATTGACAGCTGACCCCAAATTATGCCCTCCTTATTTGTTATAGAGCAGAAAATATCCCATCCACAGATGGACACTAGGGCGATCGCTATATCCCTAAACTTTTCAGTTGGGGACAAAAATATGTATGAATATGTTTGCTATATCCCCATTTTGGGGCAGTGGCTGCTAAATATAACATTTCAAGTTTTAGTACACTGGAACTATCTTCAGACAGCACGGTCAGAAAATAGATATCTCAGATTAGATCATCTCCCATAACAGCAACTAAACCAATCATTTATATACAGTCTTTACATTTTATGAGTATGCAATATTTTATTTTCATCATAAACAAAATGATCTTTCAATACAGGTTTTAATGTCACTGTGTCTACAAACATTATTATCAATAACTTTCATAATTTAACAAGCACATGTTAACTGCTCATCTAAATGGTTAATGACAAACTGAATTTGGTATCAAAACTTTTAGTAAAAGGTTCAAACCTGAGGCAGTAAATATCCCGCGACTTTTATGCCACCAGGTGTTCGTTCCAAAATCTCCCACACCCTTTCGTAGAAGTCCTTGGGCACTCTACTGAGAGCGCCATCTAGCTGTCGTCGTTGTAGCGGAGTCCTGAGATCGTATTCGTCCTGACGGTGCTGCAGGATGCTGAGCAATAACTGTTTGATCTGGTACGGAGACAGAGCGTTGATTTTCACGTGCTCGTCTTCTCGCTCCAGCTCAATCTCCATGGCACGCACAAACCACCTGCAATGTCAAATAGCTGCAATGTCAAATAGCTGGAATGGCAATTAGCTGCATGGTTATAAAATGATTTTGCAAATTTACAGCTTGAAGTAAATTGTATTGATTGAATTGATTGAATTGGGGCCAAACAGGGATGAACATGCCAGGCTCATCCTCCATTTACATTTAGATAAAATACGGAGAATGGGCCTAGAACCTTCTAACCTTCAGAACTGCAGAGTTGCTGCAAATTCCATTGTAGACACTCCATTTATGCTGGAGCCACGTTTCCACATTTCCATATGCGGTGTCATGAAGAAGACCTTGAATGAGCATGATAAAAAATGACAAAATGAACATGAAGGGGGATTTGCAGTGGTTGTATTCTACCCCGGCAACCACACGGGGAAAGTAGTGTATTTAAAGGGTCATAACCCTGGTACAAATATGATCGTACGATTTTCATTTTTGCAGGACACCTATTCATACTTATATTTGTTTTAAAAAATATATTAAGAACTGTTAAAAGATATAAACGCATATTTTTTTTTATTGTTCACAGGCCTAAGGATGTACATCTAAAAGCCCAGTGCTATTAGCCCCTAAACAATTTGCAGGCAGAGGCTTAAAAAACTAGATCCTGATTAACCTTAGACTAACATCATTATAAAATAAAACACCAAATTATAATATAGCAGTCTCTAATTAGGACTAATATGAACACAGGATATAATCAGGTATTGTTACTTCAAAAATTGTCGTCTGCTAGATAATCATATAATTTTTATACAACCCATTCACTTTTTTTTATGATACACCAGACTTTTCTCTCCAATTGGGAAGGGACCTTTAGCTATGAATTTGAAAAAATTAAGCACACTTTCCTTTATAGGAATTGTGGTAAAAAAATAGCGTAATTTTTGCTTTTAATAATAATTTGCTTTTTTTTAAAGGGAAAACTGTCATTAAAAATATGTTTTTAAGTATATTATCAATCAATTATTGATTTGAACATTACTTTTAACATACCAGTACAAACTATGTAAAGCCTGTCACTTTTATTGTTTTAAGATTGGGAATTGTCTTTCCAGAATTTGGGCACCGTGTGGTTCCGTGACAAGAATATGGTCACTGCTTTTCCAGGCAGAGGGGTAAAAAAACACAAATTCATGTTCACTGTGTCATTTTTGTCCTGTAAATTAAAGGTCTTCATCATCATCATCCCTGTATTGTTTCAGGTGCTACTCGAGTGGTGGCAGAAAACAATGATCGTGGCTCCAGTGAGAAATGGAGAGCTTACAATAGAATTTGCAGCAACTCTGCAGGTGAGAAGGTTCTAGACTCATTCTGCAGTTTTTTTTTATCTAGATGTAAATGGAGAGTGGGCATGGAATGTTCATTCCTGTTGGCACCATATTTTCCATTGCAGATGTTGAGATTTCATATTAATTTCAGTAGGTGATAACATTTGTGTTACTCGGTTTTTATCCTTATGTTCTATAGTAAAATAAAAAACTTTAGCAGAGTAAAAAGACGATAATTTTCAAGATTTTGATTTTGAAAGATACATACGAGGGTGCTTCAAAAAGTTCTGTCACTAGGCATATATCCTTTGAACTGGATATTACACTGAGATATAGTAGTGTATTTATAGTACTACTGAGTTCGCTCTCTTAAATTCCACAACAAAAATGAAAAATTTCCGGTTATTTATACCCCTGAATTACCTCCCCCTACCACACCTTTTGGATACTGGCATCTCTGAAAATGTCCTTGTTACAAAACGTAAAAATTATTTGAATAATTCTATGTTTTTAAATTTTCTTGTACACCATCTGTTGTTATTCGCCCATAATCCATGAAAATGACTGTCGAGAATTCGGAAAGGTCTTGCTGCAAACCAGATATGAGTGAATGCATATCCATTAATTTTAGCAGAAATAACACTGATTTTCTTCATTTTGTTTACGGAAATGTTATAATATCTTTTAAATGTCGTAATTATTCTCATAGTATTAATATGTTTTCATATTTTTTACAAATCCTAGTCCTTCAGTGTTTAAATTGCATATTCAACACATTATTGTAGAATTTTGTACAATGTTTAGTGAAAATATTGATCATCCAAAAACGCTATTTCAGAAGACTGCCCTTCCATTTAATGTCCATTTATCATTAAATTAATTTTACACGTTAGCTGAAAATGTTAATTTCTAAGACAATGCCTTTTCATCTACCATGCTTAAATTCTGAATCTTGTAATGCACAGATATAACTAGTAATGTATGAGAAATTTCAAAGGTCTTTGACAAGTATTTAAAGAGAAACAGGCATTTAAAAAAGTAACAATTAACATACCTGAAAAAACTCAGGACGAAAATGCCTCAGTATGTATAAGTGATGTGTATTAAATGTTCCATAACTTTTGTCACACAAAAGATACAGCATTCATCTTACCATCAATGGAATGGTACTGAAATTCTCTTTCATTTGGTACCAAATATCAACACTCACAATGAGCACATAATTGTTAAAACGTGTTAGTGACAGAACTTATTGAATGACAATCGTATACTGAGAAGCAATTTGCATGAATGTGCATGACATATGCAGGGTTTTAAAAGAATCACACTGTAGACACCTTAATTTTAACAGTAAACTTGGTTGAACATCATGGATAAAGACCGAGTTTATCACCTACCACAATGTATTACCGGTATGTCTTATTTCTGGTCACTGATGGTCAGTTTTTTTGATGATCCTCTATCAAAATTATGAATAACTTTTTGTGTTGGTGTGCTGTACTGCAATTCAACTTAAGTCAACTCCTAAATTGGGAATTAATAGTTTTTTGCAATTGTAAAACGGTCGAATTTCTGCGCCACTTAAGAGCTTTAAAAAGGTCCGGTGGTAATAACCAGCTTACCCTATCCTAATCTTGAGAATGCCATCATACTGTTCTGGCACTGTGGCAATATGTTTGCCAATTGCCAGAATAAGTTCTTGTTGCAGGACGGCCTGACATATGTCGTGGGGCATGCACATGCTGTACAGAATGTTCTTGATCTCGTTAGGGCTCACGGGCTTGTCCAGGACTTCCTCTTCATGGCCAAACACGCCCACCGTCAACTGTCAAAGTAGGAACAATTCATAGTCACAGCCCAAACATGCACCATTAATTGCTTAAAGGAACGCAAGGCAATCTTGAAGTTATTAATCTTTAAAAGTACCATAGTACCTTCGTTAATAAGTCCCCTACCGATTTTAACTGGAAGCGGCTACAGGTTTGCAGCATGCGTTGGTACCGCAAACGGTATCCTGTGATTGTGGAATAAATATAAGCCTCGTGGTATTTTCTTGTTTTTTTACAGGTGTATTACAGGTGTATTACAGGTGTATTACAGGCGTATTACAGGCATATTACAAGGGTAATACAGGCATATTACAGGTGTATTACAGGTGAATTACAGGTGTATTATAGGCGTATTACAGGTGTATTACAGGTGTATTACAGGCATATAACAGGTGTATTACAGGTGTATTACAGGCATATTACAGGTGTATTACAGGTGTATTACAGGCATATTACAGGAGTATTAAGGGAAATGGAGAGGATTAAGCAAGTATAAATAAAATCCAATATGGCCAATAAATTATGTTTTATCCAAAACTGGATCTTATATATTTGCGAGCAAAAACTATGAAGAAATTTGATCAACAAATGTTGCTTATTTGTTCCTGATATCTAATTAACCTACAGCAGACAAAAAACATATCACTTATGTAATTGAAAATACTTCGAACAAGTATTAGCATAGTTTAACCAAGTTTGATAGACAAAACTTAAAAAACATTGCTGCGGTACTTACATGTTTACCTCGTACCAGTATACTAGTTATAGATGGCGCCAGACTGTCCACTAGTTTGCCCAGTAAGGCAGAGCATTCTCGTACAACCTCCCACCGCTTGTGGAGGCCGGCCTTAGTAACGAGCATCTCCAGTCTACGGCTCACAGTGTACCCTTCAAACATATAGTTGGGACCCTCGCGATAAAACAGCAGCTTCAGAATCTGACACTGAGCATAGAGAGACTCCGTCAACCGCGACATCTGGACCAGATCCCACGTTGCCTTCTGTTTTATGTCCTGGAATACATGTGTGTGCGTTAACAAAATAGGGCAAGAGTAAACAAAGAGAGACAAAAAGGAAATGAAAATCCTTCTATCTACTATTTTTCATCATTTAGCATACCTTTAAAATTATAATCTCAACTGGGATTTCTATACAGAATCAACTAATTTTGAAACTCTGAATTAAAAGACGTTTTGCTTGTCAAACTGAATTGAAATATAAATTCTGACCTTCAATCAGCTGGCACAATGTCGGTATGCAAAACGTTACATTATCGTAACTATAAAAGCACACTATGACGCGCGCCAACAATAATGTACTCCTCTTCCAACAGGAGACAGAAATGGTCATAAACATTAATGCCTGTAATTTAAGGGCTAATTTATCCGCCTGATAACTATTCACATTTCATAATCTCAAATCTGACTATTTTATCCATTCAAAGGTCTGCAGGTTTGAGCCAATCTAAATCCAAGTCTGGTACCCACCCGTTCATCCAATACTAACTGGTCAATAATGAAGGGAATCAATCCATGCCTGGTACCTACCAGTTCATCCAATACTGATTGGTCAATAATGACTGGAACCAATCCACACCTGGTACCTAACCGTTCATCCAATACTGACTGGTCCATAATGACGGGAACCAATCCAAGCCTGGTACCTACCTATTCATTCAATACTGATTGGTCAATAATGACGGGAACCAATCTATGCCTGGTACCTACCCGTTCATCCAGGACTGACTGATCAGCAATGACGGGAAGCATTGGTATATCTGTGAGACTTTTAAAACTTGATTTCCCATGATTCACTTCCTCAAAGGGCTGGAACATTTCAGGGTCCACGAGCTGGGACAGGAAGTCAAGGTGCTCTATGCATGCTGAAGATATCAGGGACTATAAACAAGAAGAGTAATTTAGTTATAACAAGAGAAAATTGAAGCAATCCAAGATGTTTCTAGATAAATAAGGCACTGATATAATACTTTTTTATCACGTAGATTATCCACGTTTTCTGTATTGTTTACTAGTTTTTGTATGTAACAGAATGTTACACTTGTTGAGGACACTGCCATCTTGCTTTTTTTCATGTTGTTTTATGACGTCACATAACGTTAGGTACTATAAAGGACGAGGAATTCCGCATTGACTCTGCTTTATTCGTCAGTGCCTAATAAAGCAAAATTTATTAGGCACCCCTTTATCAGGCAGAAAAGTGCATATCTGCATGATAAACCTCAATAAATGAATACAGCTGAAGATGAGTTTCATTTTGGATCAACTTCGTGTCTTGCAATCAGCTGACCAATTAAAGGGACTGGAGGCCATCTGTAAGAATAATGGGTGTAAATCCAAACACGAGAAAAACTATTATAATGCGTTACAGTTGCATATTCAATGTAAATATACCCTTAACTAGGCCCCATTAAATAATCAATTATTGTTAATGATATAGTTTTGTCAGGAAAACTCGACGACTCAGCTAGTTTTTGGTGCATAAATCATTAATATTAATTCATAGATGCTTTATGGCTGTAACACATTCTTGTTTTATAATCAAACAACTCTTATATTTAACATATACAACTGCTAGCAACCCTTGACCTTCACTGATTTAATAATAAGTAAAACGAGAAAAAAGGCTAAGGTTTGGTAATAAGGAGTTAACTCTATTGAAATTTTGAATTTTGTGATGATAAATCAGTTTTTTAAAGGGACACTGTCCGTAAGCAGATATTGAGCATAACCAAATAACCGTGTGAATTTTTTTCAGTGAAATGTATACATGAAAACATGAGCATAGACCCTTAGAAGTCTGTAGTAATACATTCGTGAGTTTGAAAAAAAAAAAGCTTTATTATTTATAAATAAAGTGTGACCCACAATATTGACCTTTTCTGCAATCACGTGACTTCCATTAGCACATTAGGTTTTCACCATAGTATATTGCACAATATGTATAGCCTGGTTAGCTCAGTCGGGCGCTATGTCTACTACTTTACGCTCACTATTATTACCGCGAGTGTAATTTTAGTTTGGGCTGCGAGTTCAAACGCCCGAAGCAGTTTCTCTTTTTTTGTACCGCGATTGAATTCCATCAAACAATCCTGCTTTTAATTAGTAAATATTCAATAATGTTTGGTGTGTAATGTTTGCGAACAAAATTAGTGTGTGTTTTACAAGCTAAAAGTTACGGACATTGTCCCTTTAATGGTCAATAATTTTGTTTACTGGCAACGTGTTAGCGAATCCGTTAAACACGATCATTGAACGACTGATATAATATCATTGCAAAATTTAAAATGTCAATACTGGTCAACCTGTTTCTAATGCATTTCATTGTTCTTGACAGTTTTACTCCCATACACATTGAATGATATCTCATTATTGACGGTTGAATGTCACATGACTGGATTTGCGATGGGTTATGCACTATTTAAAAGTCGCAAATGCTTGAACGTCAACCTAGCGGATTGCAGAATTTCTGGAAAGTGCGTTAGAATATGTATATCATATAATATAAGTAATATAAAACTACATATAAATGTCTAAACAACCAACTCACCTGTAACCGCCCCACCCGTGTACGCACACCATCAACATCTCCACTCTTAAACTGGGCCAGCAATTCAAGGAACTCGCTGAAGTTGGGCCCACGAATGTTGTTCTCACGTATCAACATACAGAATGTGGGCCGGCCGGCAAGTTTCCAACACTTAGACAGGAATGCAAGATCGGTCTAAAAAGAAGATTTTGAACAGTTCATTTTTATTCATGAGATGAGTCTGGGGAAACTGATTCAAACTGAGTTTAACATATTAATAATCTTTAAGATGCTGTTTATGACTGTGTCTCTCAGAAAACATTGCTTGTTGAAAATGCAATGTAATGAAAAATTTTGATACATACCGAAATATGGGCATATGTCAGTACATCTAAGCCTGCAAATTATTGATTAATAACTCAGACATTATAAGAGAGAGAGAGAGAGAGATAGAGAGATCTGTAAACCATGCTCTACTGTTATCTCAAAATGCTACCCTTCATGTATGCTTCTTTTATGTACTTGAAGAATAGTCTTCATTACATGGAGGTGCCTGGTTAACTTCCTCATCCAAAATGGATCCTAAGGGAAGTGTTTGGCCTAAGGACCAACAAAACTGCCAGATTCAGAGTCTATCATGCTATCCACTTGACCACTGCAGCCCCACATCCAGATATTAACTAGGTATATATCTGCATTCCATTTTTAACACAACACACGGTTGGATCTGGTATTTCGTTAAGAAATTTGGTGCACGATTTACTTAAATGTTTTTGTAAAAGTTCTTTGAAAAAATCTACCTTTAGTTCATCAATGACAATGCTAATATCCTGAGCCATGTAGAAATCCACGACCTCAAACAAGAGGGGGTAACACAGCACTGTAGCTCCACAAGCGCGGTATATCTGCAATACAAAACAAGAGGGGGTAACACAGCACTGTAGCACCACAAGCACGGTATATCTGCAATACAACCCAAGAGGGGGTAACACAGCACTGTAGCACCACAAGCACGGTATATCTGCAATACAAACCAAGAGGGGGTAACACAGCACTGTAGCACCACAAGCACGGTATATCTGCAATACAAACCAAGAGGGGGTAACACAGCACTGTAGCCCCACAAGCACGGTATATCTGCAATAAATCATGGTTATTATTAGACATACAATGGAATTCAATCATGCTCATGCAAAACAGAGGGACTGGAGGCAATCTGAATTATGGATGTTTATAAAAATAAAAAATAAATCCAACTGTCATAATGTTTCACCTTTATATAAAAAGTTGAAGTTCACTAAATTTGCCATCCAGTTTAATTTGTTTTGATGAAAATGTTTGGCATGAAAAACTCTTTTAAAGAGAAATTATAAATCACATTTTGCTTTACTATTGCTATAATCCAGACTCTATTGTGTCCTAGTGAGCCTTGAATGCTGTTAAACGTCTCGTTAACACATTAAACTCTTAAAAAATAGCGTAGATTCCTGTTGTTCTTTAACATGCTCAGAGAAAAGATTCCAATATACAGGACCACCCAGATGACGTCCCCATCCAATAAGACGAGGCTAAGGGAAACATGTCTTGCTACACACTCACGAAACTCGGTGGCGCCAGTAAGGCTTGAACCCAGGTCCTTCTGACTTCAATTCCACCTTGCTATCAACTGGATCAAGCCAGCCCCTCCCCTACTGAGCGATGGAACTATACACTCACACTCAATACCATCAGTATTCACAAATAGGCTAAGTTTTTGCACTTGTTTAAATAATAGCGTGTTTTTTTTCTTCAATATCCTACCCCATTATTACTTAACCCGCTACATATATATAATGGACTGTTCTTTCTTTGAATTAAGAACATTCTATTTGTGTGACAAAGGGGTGTTTTGGGGAAATGACTGATCAGCAGCCAGAGATTGTACCCTGATCAGCCTGCGAGGCTGATTTGGGTGGCTGATCTGGGTTTACGATGGAAGCAAGGGCTATTATAGTCGTGCTTAGCGGGTTAAGGGATACTGATGGTTAGTTTGGTAGATACTGTTAATTTAAAATTATAAAAAATACATGCTACCGGTAGTTAAATCTTCTTTGTTGCTATCTATTTCGGCTTATGGTAGTTAAAGTCACATTATGTTATTTTCAAATTTAACAGAAATGATAGAGATTTTGTGTTGAGTATTAGCATACACTATTATTGTCAAATTTGCATTAAATCACCTGACAACCCATTTTAAATTTACCCTCCGCTACATAGCCATTGTTGACATACAATTGTTCTGTACACAGTATGTGTAGGATAAATAAACCATTTGGCCCTGCAGGCATTTTATGCATAAGCGCAGTGTAAATTGGACACAACATAATAGTATATAAGTTCACATATGTTTTCGTGATATTGTATTGAAACCATTTATTTGGCACAGTTTATTCAATTGTATTCTGTTCTATTGATCTGACTACATAATTCCCTAGGTTATACGACATATGAAAACTTTGCTGACTATTCATTTTAAACTTTCATAAATATATTCTGCTTTTAAGTATATAAGACATTCATGATTGTGTGTATGCACTTATGTATAAACTCAGTACAGTATAAATATCAATGATAATAAGATTGATTTTCACATTGTTGTCATTTTTAGTTCAATCAAATCTGTTCATACTAAGGTAGTGGCTTCACAAAGGCTCTAAGAAACAACTAGAACTATCACTGAAGGTGACGAATACCCCCGCTTAAATTCTAAGTCAAACAAAGGGCCATAACTCTGTAATAAATCAGGCAATCAACAATGGGTGATGTAGAGGGACATAAGGTCATAAGTTGTTATGTGTATATGAAGTTTGGGAACAACCCATTCAAAACTGTTTGAGGTATGCAAGTGATAAACATGTGTTACGCAACTGGATGCGACGAAAATGTGTTATGCGATGGGACGCGATGCGACATTACGGTCAACGTGATTCCTATATAGCCCCCATTCACTTTGTGAAAGCACGGGTATAATAAACAATGAGAGATGGTGGGCTTGCAGCTATAAAGGATAGAAAATATGCCATACTAACCTTAGAAGTACTCAAAACACCGAAGGGTCTTTTCGGTCTGCCGGTAAGTTTGAGTTTTTCATTGACTCCGAGATACTCATACGCCTTAGAGAGAACCTTTGGGGACCAGATCTGTATGGGTTCTATCTGGTGAGGGGTCTGGGTCATGATCCCATATGTGGCTAGGAGCTGCTGCAGACGAGAGCTTTCTGAGATCAGCACCACCTGGAGGACCAGGTCATGGGGTGTAATCTGTACAAGAAATGATAATACACTGGTCATGGGGTAAATAGTAATAATACACTGGTCATGGATGGTAATCTGTACAAGAAATGATATTAAACTAAGCGTTTTATAATATGCTTAACAGGTTTATTTAACTAAATTATTAAATTGTAAATTACAATTTCTAACGCATTTCTACATGTATTGCTGTGTCAGTTTACTGGCTATTACCATAGTTTCATTTGTAACTGACTTTCCTAAAATGCCACTGTCCAGCTATAAGTGCAGAGGCAGATCCAGGAAGGATGAGAGAGGGAGAAGGGTCTTGGTATAGACTGATGATGGGGTGGGAGAGGGGAGGTTCTTGGTATAGAATGATTATAGAAGGGGTGGGAGAGGGAGAAGTTTCTTGGTATAGAATGATACAAGGGGTGGGAGAGGGAGAAGTTTCTTGGTATAGAATGATGATAGAAGGGTGGGAGAGGGAGAAGTTTCTTGGTATAGAATGATGATAGAAGGGTGGGAGAGGGAGAAGGGTTTTGGTATAGAATAATGATAGATGGGGTGGGAGAAGCAAGAAGGGTCTTGGTATAGAATGATACAAGGGGTGGGAGAGGCAGAAGGGTCTTGGTATAGAATGATGATAGAGGGGGTGGGAGAGGGGAGAATGTCTTGGTATAGAATGATGATAGGGGGGTCGGGAGAGTGACGAAGGATCTCAGTAGTGAACGCATCAATACACAAACTTCCATGCATTCAGAATGCATTTTGCATGAAAATTTTCATTAAAATGTCCCAATAGTTTGACTTTTGAACACTGCCGTGTGACCTTGGCATTTAGAGGTTAGAGCATGGTAAAGGAAACATCAGTCAACACATGAACATAAACATTTACACTGTTTTCAAAAGGTCAAGCTAAAACCTTTAAAATTGTTCAAATAAGACAATTCTAGGTAAATTTTTAGTTATTTTTAAAGGGACACACGGCAATCTTGATTTTTTTTTTAATAGTTTGTCCCGTTAGTTTTTCACATTTGTAAATCATCATTTAGAATTACTTGAATAGTTTCAAGCAAATTTTGTTTACGTTTACTAATTCTTGAATATAGTAAACCTATAGTTTATTAAAATCTATGACAGAAAAAAGACGAACAACTGGAAAATCCGACTTTTATCTCATCTTTTCGAAGAAAAAAGAGACATAGGTGTTGCTTTTCCAGCTGCGGCGCCAACATTCAAGTTTTGTGTTTAGGTCATTTTCTCACAAACTGTATATGCTAGACCTTTCAAACTTTCTTTATAGTTGTATCTTGGTTGGTACATCGCAACGTGCCAAAGCAAATGTGGATGTGACCTTGACCAACCAAGCAAAGGGCAGATAACCTTATAATTTTTACCCTTAACTTTTTCACAAACTGTATGCACTAGATCTTTCAAACTTTGCTAACAGTTGTATCTTGAGTTGCAACGTGACAAAGCAAATGTGGATGTGACCTTGACCCTCCAAGCAAGAGGCAGATAATAATTTTTACCTTCAATATCAAGGTCAAGGACACATACGGATCGGGTTGACCCCTCAAAATGGTACTGGTAACATCTTTCAGGCTTACATAGTGAACGATATCCAGACAAAACTATATAGTGCAAAGATGACTTTATGAACCTTGTAGGATAATTTGGGCAACTAAATCATTTCTGTTAGGTGCCATATAACCTTTCATGTATATAGCCCAAATTTCTGGCAATGCAGGAGATTATGAGGAGATGTAATGTTTATCATAGCACTAACTGTATAAATTTAGAATTTTGCGACAGTATATCAGTCGTTTTAAGGTAGCAAATTTGTTAATGGCACTGCATTAAGCATGATTTGTGGTCAGCACAATCTGCAATCGTTTAATAACTGATATACTGTTGCAAAAGTCTAAAATTCAAAGCTGATTATATTGTTCCTAACATTTCATTGTGTTTTTTTTTACTGTTTTCTTTACAAACACATTGAAAGATAAGAGAAACGCATGTCGGTATTAAAGCCGGGTTTTCCACAATGTGAAAGATGGGTCATTTGAATATTGTATGCAAGGTGTTCACAACAGATTTTAATTTATTTTCAACATACAGTATTTTTGATACAACCTTTTCCAAGTTACTGACAAACTGGGCGTAAACTTAAAACATTATTCTAAGTAAAGAAACGTGCGTAAAACATGAAAATATTCTGAAATTGTTTTTTTCTACTTTTAGTAACAGTGACCTTGATCCCAGTGACCCCAAATGCAATCCCAAGCTTGCTTTTCAAATAAGCTATCTATCCAGAAAGTTTCATGCCAATATCTTATGCCTAACTGAAGTTATTGAACAGAAACCATTTTTCTATTTTTAGCAACAGTGACCTTGACCTTGAACCCAGTGACCCCAAATGCAATCCCTGAGCTTCCTCTTCATCAGAGCTACCTATCCAGAAAGTTTCATGCCAATAACTTATTCAGTTAACTGAAGTTATTGAACAGAAACTGTTTATTTTTTAATTTTAGTAACCTTCACCAGTGACCCCAAATGCAACCCCAAGCTTCCTCTGCATATAAGCTACCTAACCAGAAAGTTTCATCCCAATATCTCTTTCCTAACTAATGTTATTGAGCAGAAACAAAACTTAAACACAAGACCTCAGTCTTAGGGTGTCTCGCTCACTGCGGCAAGCTGCATATGAAATATTTATTACATTAATTTTGTGCTTAAATGATGTCCACTAAAGACAACACTTCATATGACCAAGTATCAAACAAATAAAAGCGAGGTAATCATAAGAAGTTAAGTTACTAAGGTTAGGTGGTTTAACCAGGGTGTAGTTTGGGGGAAAATATCGCAAAATATGACCTTGACCTTGGTATTTTTTGTCGTCCAGTAATGTCCACCAATGCCAACAATACATATGACCAAGTGTCAAAGACATGAAGCGAGACAATCACATAAAGTTAACTGAGGTTAAGTTACCTAACCAAGGTTAAGTTTGGGGAAAATATGACCTTGACCTTTGTAATTTTTGTCGTTCAGTGTTGTCCACCAATGCCAACAAGTATCAAACAAAGAAATTAAAGTTATCAGTAAAAGTTAACTGAGGTTAACTTACCTAACTTACCTACCAAACTGATGTTTAGGTTAAACAACGCAAAAACATGACCTTAACCTTGGTATTTTTGGTCGTTCAGGATGTCCACCAATGCCAACAACACATATGACCAAGCATCAAAGACATAAAGTGAGGCAATCACATAAAGTTAACTGAGGTTAAGTTTTGGGAAAATAACCCAAAATATAACCTTGACCTTGGCTATTTTGACATTACGGGATGTCCCTTGACCCAACAAAGCATCTGACAAAGATTCAGAAAAATTTGAGCAGCGGTTGTTGAGATATAGTTGATTTAAAATGTGGCCGCCACCGGAAAAGTGACTGTTATGTCTCGCTACTCACTATCTTGGGCGAGACAAAAAAGGTTAATGCAACTTAAACAAAAAAGTCAACAAAAACTTAAACAAAAACATAACATATGTTTTGGAGAAAATAGGTAACAGTGACCTAGTTTTCTGGGTAAGGTCATTCCTTCATGAAAAGAATGTTAAACTCTGGTGAAGACTGGACATGGTTATGCTAAGATATAACAAAATGAAAATGGTGCAACTTGCCCGGTTTGTCTATAAATTGCAACACCCCTCACGCCCACTAATACTGGCTTTAGAGGTATTCTACTTGAAGCCGCCAATATTGGGCTTGATGATCCCAAAGGACCAGTATTAAGTAAGTATATCCACTGATGTGTAGTTGCAACAGCGGTCTAAACAAAAACCAGCGTGAATGTTAATAAATACTGAAAAGTGGATGCCTTGGAAGCAACAAATACAAACAAGAGAGAAAAGTAGCCGACTTGGTTTTATTGGACTTCATTTCAAGCATTATAAGCAATTTTAGTCTCTTTTAAATTATCAATAGTATCTTAAGTTTAAATATACCTCTTAAGTTTAACAATGCTTTCCCAAACATAGATGTTCAGGTAGCACATACTGGTAGATTAAAGTTAGACGAAGGAAGACATGCTAATATTCCTTACAAACTCAATTATGCAGCGCATAGTTTAAATTTAGACAAAGAGACATAGCAATATTCCATATTAGACAGAACATGTAAACTGTGTGCATCTGGAGAAGCAGAAGATGAATATCATGAATGTTCATAATTACTATGAGAACTTGTGTAACAAGACTTGTAGGTTAACTTGAATATAAATAATAGTTACATACATTCTATAATATAATGAGCACAACTTGACATAATTTTGCAAATAAGTATTTGAAATACTTAATGTAGCTATCCCGCCAACAACAGCCGAATTTTACAACATATGTACACCGTTTCTAAACCTCAGATGGCGAGGTATATATATATAACATGCATATTTTGAGAATCCAAACTGTATAGACATAATATAAACGACTTTAACCAGCCAAGTCCAACCCCAAAACTAGAGCGTCGAATTAAGAGTTGGGCATTTTAAGAACCCGTTCATGACCTAAAAATCTGGATGGAGTTTTGATAAACAGTTTTATAATGTAATTTTGTTGCTATTTGGCGGGTTAGTTGAGCTTTTTTGAAACTTTTTATAAACTGTACCACAAAACCTCTTATTGAATGCAAAACATTTCTACTGCTATGGTAATATACTGTTATTCTTCTATGTGTTCTTAATGAAGTGCAATAATTGTGTTGTAATGTTGTGCTTCTGTATATAGAATATACACAACTGAATGCTTACCTCTAGTAATCTTTGCTAAAAGATATTTTTCACATTGTTGCAGACATGTTTACTAGAATACAAGCTTATTTCCTGGGACATATATACTCAACAAAACCATTACGTGGTCCGAGTATTAACTTTCATACCCATCCAACCCCTTCTCCAAGAAGCGAAAACAGGGTTGGTTGTGGTATGAAATAAAACCTTAATTTCGGCAGAAAAAGTTTGCATATTGTAAAATTAAAATATTTAACAGGTAATTTCAAACAGGTTATCGCATTTTTTAAGTTATTGTTAAAATATTTTTAAACAAGTTTTATTGTCGAAATATTCGTTATAAAACCCTGCTAATATAAGCTTTCCCATCGCTTAATGGAATTAAGGCGGGACCACGTAATACATATAATGCAACACATTCAATTATTCTACTATTTTCAATGTAAACACTGATGTATTTCATTTTCATTGTTTTTGATTTGAAAAAGAAAAAAAAATAATCATGCAATGCATTAAATGTGAGGGATTTATTTTTTAACGAAAACTCAACAGAAAGAATTCAATCAATGTAAATCCTACAAATTTTGTTTTGTTGGTGTTCAATGAAAATAGAAATGTTGGGTTCTGAAATAGACTAAATGGAAACGTTATTTTCTCCTTTCAGAATGTAAGATGTCTTTTTTATTTTTAGGATTACTAACTCTCCTACCCCAAATTTTGCAAAAAATGGAGAAGAAAAAAATGTTGAGTTTCCAAAATATTATTACGGTACCTTTGATGTAAAAAGTTCAAATTTGATATCTAATGAAAGGAAGTACTGTAATGTACATTTTACACATGTATATTACATAGATGATTTTATTATATACTTTCCAGTGAAATAGTGGATTTTATGATTAAAATAAAACCTTATATTTTCATTGTTTATATTTCACATATGAACATATTTTCACTGAAAATGACGTCATGCAACTGTTGACGTTGTTTACGCTGTAGACATTATTGACGTCATTGTTTTGGCGCATTATGTTTTTTCTGCATAAGTTTCCAGGTTGTGAGTATATAATAAATAGAATATTTGTTGTTTGTCGAGAATAAAAGATTTACTTCTCAAATAAATATTCACTCAAAACAAACAAATATCCTCTATATATCATACATACATTATTTGACAAATGATTTTTTAAAAAAAATGTTTTATATTTTATCTTCCTCTTATCATACCTTTTGGCTTTCAGACAATAAACTAGAAAATAAGTTCATGGAACACAAATGCCCAATATGTCCATGGAACACAGATGCCCAATATGTCCATGGAACACAGATGCCCAATATGTCCATGGAACACAGATGCCCAATATGTCCATGGAACACAGATGCCCTGCTTTAGCCCTGTCATCACATAAAAAGGGTAACACTATATATATATATCATATATATTTCATGACAGGGCATGCACAAATACTGGCCTTACCTGAAATGATGAATATCTGCTGTTTGTTTTTGGTCTCTCGGAGGCCGGAAGATGGCGTCTGATTGGATCCAGCTCATTAACATTGAGTAGGTCCTTCACTGAAAACACGGAAAATACTCGCACTGATTAGCGGGACACACAGCAATCTTCAAGTACAAAGAATTAAAATTATCATCTTGATCTATTGATCGCGTACCATTTTGACTTTAATTCTGCTTGCATATAATCGAGTACCATTTTGACTAATTCTGCTTGCATATAATCGAGTACCATTTTGACTTTAATTTTGCTTGCATATAATCGAGTACCATTTTGACTTTAATTCTGCTTGCATGTAATAGAGTAACATTTTAACTTTAATCCTGCTTGCATATAATCGAGTACCATTTTGACTATTTCTGCCTGCATATAATCGAGTACCATTTTGACTTTAATTCTGCTTGCATGTAATAGAGTACCATTTTGACTTTAATTCTGCTTGCATATAATCGAGTACCATTTTGACTTTAATTCTGCTTGCATATAATCGAGTACCATTTTGACTTTAATTCTGCTTGCATATAATTTAATAAAATTCTGTTCAGTACAACTGTCTTTATACTATTGGTGCAGTATGTCAGGGTTGCCAACACATCAGTCAAATAACATTCCCTAACTTTTCAAAGACCAAATGTTATTTTTCACTGGCCAATTTGATGCAATTTAATTGCCCTCCTCCACCCCTAAAGCCATTCACTCCACCTCTCTTGCTTTTATCTTTTCAAATTCAAACATGTTTTACAACTTCCCATTATTTTTTAAATATGAAACAAAACTACAACAGAAAAACTACAACAGAATAAATGATTATCAGCTCTATAACTAGAAGACTGCCACACCCATGTTACACAAATTCTCGACAAAATATATTGTTTCCCTAACTTTTTAAAAATGTCAATTCCCTGACCTTGAAAAAACATCAAAGTTTCCAGACATTTGTTTAAGGTAGCTGGCAACCCCGACCTTTGTTTAAGGTAGCTGGCAACCATGACATTTGTTTAAGGTAGCTGGCAACCCCGACCTTTGTTTAAGGTAGCTGGCAACCATGACATTTGTTTAAGGTAGCTGGCAACCCTGAATTTGCTTTGAAGTATTCTAATTATTAATAATATTATTAAATTGCAAAAACAATGCATGTGTGTTCATTTACAGGGTTTTAATGCAAACCACAAATCCACCAAGTTCGTTATTAAAACTTTGTAAAGTAATAGAAGACTAAGCAATCAATATAACAAATAACAAGAGGTCAATGACCTTGAAGCTCTACTGATAGGTTTTTGATAGCTAGATCAGCATTCCTGTGAAGTTTCATGAAAATCCGTCAAGTAGTTTCAAAAGAGTAGTCGCTACAAGTTTTCATTATATAACTCTATGTAAACAAAGATGGCCGCTGGCGGCCATGTTTAACGTCAAATCAAAATATTTTTTGACAAGGATCAACATCATTCCATACTGATCATTTTAGAAAAAGTCCCATATCAATATCACTTATAGTTTTCAAGAAGTACTCGCTACAAACTTGTATTTTGAAAATCTATTTTTAGCTGTGGCAGCCATCTTGAATTTCCGACCAACCTGAAATGTTGCTAGGATCAATTAGACATCAAGAGCAACATTCCTGTGAAGTTTCACGGAAATCCGTCGAGTAGTTTCAGAGGAGTAGTCGCTACAAGTTTTTACTAAATAACTCTATGTAAACAAAGATGGCCGCTCGCAGCCATGTTTAACGTCGAATCAAAAGGATTTTCGACAAGGACCAACATCATGTCATGCTGATCATTTTAGAAAAAGTCCCATATCAATATCACTTATAGTTTTCAAGAAGTAGTCGCTACAAACTTGTTTTTTAAAAATCTATTTTTAGATTTGGCGGCCATCTTGGATTTCACATCAACATGAATTTTTGCTAGGATCAAGTAGACTTCATGGGCAACATTTCTGGAAAGTTTCATGAAAATACATTCAGTAGTTTCAGAGGAGTAGTCGCTACAAAAAAAAGTTTACGGACAGACGGACGACGGACACCACGGCATAAAATGAGATCAATACAGTCTATATTAATTTTACAACCACCTGTAATTTATATGACCTCATGTTGACAGAAAAGTAAAAGGCAAACCTAAGAGCTGAGATATGAGGTATATCGCCTGTCCCCACATAAACACTCCATTTGTGCAACCAACGTCACTTGGGTACCTTGGGGCACTTCCTGGTCTGCCTCGCTCTTGTTCTACTTCCTCGCTCGGTATGTAGTAATACTGGGGTATTAACAACCCTGTTGAGAAAATGAATGAAATGGGAGTTTAAGTCCTGTTAACCCTTAACCCCCTACATATATATAATGGACTGTTCTTTCTTTGAATTAAGGTTACTCGCAGGCTGATCTGTGTTTACAATGGACACAAAGGCTATTACAGTCGTACTTAGCGGTTTAAGGGATGTCTCATTACCACATCTTATCAGATTATATTGGGACAGCAACTTCAGACGGAGATGACGTTCCCATCAGACTTGCCACCGTCACTGAGCGAACCCACGCGGGGCAGAGGTCTGTAGCTCTAAAGCTAAAGACCTTATCCACAGAGCGACTGAGGCCGCTAACTGTTGAGAGAACACTAAGGTATGTCATAATGTAAAACAAAAACACTAATAAAATAACACAATTGTCTAACCCAACTTCCATCAAACTATTTGAAAAGCACACTAGAGTTTCAATTATTTTCTTAATTTGCAGTCTTAAAGAATTGAATAATCAGCCATCAGCATTAATTAATAAATTCTGGAAATATAACACCCATTAACATTTCGAGGGTTGATCACAAAACTACTGTATCTTATTCTTTATTTATATATGTATAGTTACAATAGTTTTACAATCACCCCTCGATTTGTTGACAAAGCTGTTTTCAGCAGTCTGTGCAATTGCATTTGAGCATGTTCTACACTTGAGCATGTTCTATATTTGAGCATGTTCTACACTTGAGCATGTTCTACACTTGAGCATGTTCTACACTTGAGCATGTTCTACACTTTAGCTGTTCTACACTTGAGCCAGTTCTACACTTGAGCATGTTCTATATTTGAGCATGTTCTACACTTGAGCATGTTCTACACTTTAGCATGTTCTACACTTTAGCATGTTCTACACTTGAGCATGTTCTACACTTGAGCATGTTCTACACTTGAGCATGTTCTACATTTGAGCATGTTCTATAATTGAGCATGTTCTACATTAGAGCATGTTCTACATTTGAGCATGTTCTACATTTGAGCATGTTCTACATAGCATGTTCTACATTTGAGCATGTTCTACATTTGAGCATGTTCTACGTTCTAATGTTCAGCTTTAGCTTTCATACTCTACATTAAACATTATAGTGTTTAAATAGCCAACCCTCGTTTGTCCGAGTCAGAAGGGGCTCGATTAAATCTGTGTATTTTTGTTGGTCCTCCTTGTTGCCCTGGAATATGCCTGCAATGTACAGAATACACTAAGTTACACAGGAATATGCCTACAATGTACAGAACATGCTAAGTTACACAAGAATACAGACTGCAGTGGAGCAGGGCTTTTTTTTTAACTGTTAAAGTTTCAAAAAAAAGAGCATAACCCTGCATTGCATAATTGATAAGAAAGAAGTGTGTAAAGTTCATGACCATAGGTCAATATTTGGCAAAGTTATAAACTAGGTAAGGTCGCAGGTTGAATTTTAATGTAAAGGGGCATAACTCAGCTGAATGAAATGCAGAGTTCATGGACATTAGTAACAAAATGTCTTGTGGTATGATGAAGATGTATGTGATGTTTCATGAATATAGGTCAAATACTTTCAAGTTATGGCCAAAGTTAGTTAAAGGTTGAAGTGTGATGGACGAACAAATAGACAGCAAAGATGGATGACAACAACAGACGACAGACAAAGTGATCCCTAAGTGCCTGCCATGTTACAGAGGCGGCACAATAAATGAAACACTTACTGTCAATGAGTAGGTTCACATAAAACATGGGCCATTCACATTCAATTCCATCAAAGTTCTGAAACAATAAAATGATTAGCATTTTAAAGGCAGTAAAAGGTTTCTTGTTGGGGTCTAGGGGTCTGACTTAAAACTGATAGATACTACTCAAAATTTGCTAAGAATCACTTTTATTCTTCCATATAATTTTATTAGAAATTAATTCACAATAATGATATTAATTTCATTGATACTTCAACAATTCCACAATTTGAATCAAGTCATGAGATCACATGACCATACACTGCCCTAAATAATTTCATGTAAAATAGAAATAATGCTATTTATTTCAGCAAGAAATTTAGACAGCAAAAAAGTGATCCTTAGCAGATTTGAGTAGTATATGATATTTTATCTGTTTATTTGTATTATTTCTGGTTCATGGTCAATTAATTTGACCTTAATTTCTGCTGGTTTGTATTATTTCCAGTTCATGTTTAATTAATTTTATCTAAATTTCTGCCGGTTTGTAATATTTCCAGTTCACATTTGACCTTAATTTCTGCCGGTTTGTAACATTTCCGGTTCACATTACATTTTATTTTCTGCCACTATGTAATGTTTCCAGTGGCATAATCCTGCTTTATTCCTAGCGGGGAAGAAAGTTTTTTCAGAACAATTCATTCCTCAAAATAGCACTTTCGGTTGCGTTTCTCTTGATCATGATTACTCAGACGCTTTCTTTAATCGAATGACAACACTTACCTTATAACCTGAAACATTGCGGTAATCCAGGCTATTCGTAGTACGTCCATGCATGTTTCTATATTATACTCCTGTTTTATTCCCCGGGGAATAAAGTTTCTAAGCTGAAATATTACCTGAAATGTGGATGGATGTCTTCATAAACACAAATGCCATTTATTCCGTAATGTTCTTTGAGACAACAGCACATAATAGGCATATTTCACCACAATTTCTAATACATGCATGCTTCTTATGCATGACAGAATAAATCGCATTACACTATATCTCCGTTTTCCCCCTGAAAAGTTTATTCCCCGGGGAATAAAGCAGGAGTATATATAGAGCGTTTTGAAATAAGTGATTTTATGTAGCATTCGTGCCTTGCGAGGGAGAGAATGGCCCTGGTTTTACCTCTTAAAAGTTTATTCCCCGGGGAATGAACTTTTTAGGGGTGAAACAGAGATACAGTGTAATGCGATTCATTCCGTTACACCGCATTTTATGAAATTTTCCCAAAAAAGTGCCAAGCCCCATTTTCTGAAGCATTACGCCCCCAAGGAAAAAACCTTTTCCAGGGCCATTCTCTCAGTCGCAAGGCAGGAATGCTACATGAAATAACTTATTTCAAAACGTCGCCGCTCTATATATACTCCTGCTTTATTCCCCGGGGAATAAACATTTTAGGGGTGCGCTTTATTCCTTTATGCATTACACGCAAGCATGCCGGAGAAATTAAGGTAAAATTTGGCTTTATTATGTACCGATATCTCAAAAGAAATTACAGAGTGAATCGCATTTATGTTTATGAAGACATCCATCCACATTTCAGGTAATATTTTAGCTTAGAAACTTTATTCCCCGGGGAATAAAACACGAGTATAATATAGAAACACCTATGGAAATACCGAGAATTTCCGGGATTACCGGAATATTTCCGGTTATTAATTAAGTCATGTGATTCCATTATATAAAGCGTCTGAGTGATCATGATCCAGGGAAACCTGCCAAATGAGTTATTTTGAGGAATGAATTCTTCTGGAAAAACTTTCTTCCAACTTTCTTCCTCGCGAGGAATAAAGCAGGAGTATGCCTTTCCAGTTCACATTTTACCTTAATTTCTGCTGGTTTGTAATATTTCCTGTTCTTGTCCTCCATGACAGTTTTGAATCCATCTCTGATGAAGCGTTTAATGCCCTTCTCGCCTTTCAGTTTACGTATCACCTTGTTGATTGTCCGTGATCTAATTGGCTCCTCGTGAATGGCGAATGCCGGCCATGATACTGTGGACAACAGGGAAGCATCTGTGTTCTAGAGAAGAGAAAGTTTGACTTAAAGGGACACACGGCAATCTTGATATTTGAAAAACTCACGGCGTCCCGTTAGTTTTCCTCTTAACTTGCATTTGTTCAATCATTAATATTAATTGTTAGAATAGTTCAAAGCAAATTATTTTTGCATATTACTAACTTTTTATAATATTGCACCAGTAATATATTTTAAAAATTTGGTAAAATGTAGAAAGAAAGTTGAAATCTCAATTTTTTATTTAATTATATGCAAGCAGTTTTAAAGTCAAAATGACGCAGGATAAGTAAATTGAGGAGCAAATTTTATTGTTTGAATAAAACTCAAGATTGCCATGTGTCCCTTTAACATGAGCAACAAGAGATGTGTCACTTGAATATATACAGAATATCAAAGAACTGGGCCATAGTTTGTACAGTTTCCATACCTTTAGTTAGTGTCTAGAAAAATGAAAAGGATTTTCTTATAGGATTAAACTCAATATTTTCTGTGGTTTATTGGAGTGTAAACTTTGCAGAATCACTCACAATTGAAGAACTTCTGAAGGACTTTATGTAAAATGGGTGCATGATACAGCAACATTTATACACCAAAACACTAAGAAAACATAAAAATTTAATTCTACCAATTCGCTTATTAAAAAATGTTTAGAATGTTTTTATTTGTCCAAACGATCCAATTCTCGCTAATGTCATCGTATCAGGGCACTTTGTTTTCTATATAAGGTACAGCATTGTAAAATATCTGAAAGATGCGATAACTGTTTATAGAAGCTTCTCAAAGTATTAACAATGATCATGTGATGCGATTTAACCAATGAAATACAGTATTAGGATCACGTAACAATGATCATGTGATGCGATTTAACCAATGAAATACAGTATTAGGGATCACGTAACAATGATCATGTGATGCAATTTAACCAATCAATAAAATACAGTAATAGGGATCATTTTGCAAGTATTTCTGCTTCAATGAATGTTATGTAATATATCTGCATGTACATTGGAAATTAAAGGGACACACGGCAATCTCGACTTCTTCAAAACTCGCGTAGTCCCAGTTAGTTTTTGTGTATAACTTGCAAAGTTTTATATGCAAATCATTATTATTATTATCAGTATTTGTTGATATTTAAACATGTGGTAGAACAGCGTAGAAATGTTGAAAACTCCAATTGTCACCTTTTATTTAAATGTACGACTTTAAAGTTAAAACGATAAGGAATTGATAAACCGAGGCGCTAATCTTAATGTGTGATACCTTCTTCAAGATTCCCGTGTCTCTTTAATGACTTGTTAAATTTCAACACATTTTTTCTAAGACAGTGCTTAGACAGTGGACAACATGTGATGGCTCCATTAGTGAAGTTTTTACCATTCCAATTATAAACCATTAATGGTCATTTACTATTTAGACATCCCCTTTCAATGATTTACAACCATTTCAATTATAACCATTAATGGTAATTTATTATTTAGACATTTAATGATGGTCTGCAACCATTTCAATTATAACCATTTTAATGGTCATTTACAATTTAGACATCTAATTTCATGGTCTGCAACCATTTCAAATTATAACCATTAAATGGTCATTTACAATTTAGACATCTAATATTTGATCATGATGATCTGCATGCAGTTAACTATGAACTAGATATCTTTAGGGAATATACAAATACTTTTCTTACGAAGAATTACTACAAGAAGAGGACATTTAATAAATATCTAAAGAAGTCCAGAGACACTTGTTAACAGAATTACCTCAACAAGTTAAAACTGAAACAATAGGTTAAGTATTAATGCAATATATTAGATGTTAATAAATGGACTATAAACCCTATAACTCCACATAATCATGTTCTACAATCAAATACTCAAAAAATGTTAATCAGCTTAACAATTTTAAAAGAGGCTGGCCTCCAGATAATTTTTTCGGAATTGAAAATATGTCTGAGACAGCTTTAGTTCAAACACGATTTTAAAGAGAAAATAAAAGTAATTTAAAACAATTTTTTTTCATATAAATATTAAGACATTTAAATGAATATTCTTTGTTAATATGAAAGATAAAAATAATTCAGAAAATTGGAGAACACAACACAAAATGGAAATGAACATATTATAATAAAATCAACATCATTAATGCACTCATGAATTTAATCTACCGTATACTGGAGAAGTAAAGGGACTGAAAGGTTATGGTTGCCTATGGTAACTGTGTTAGTAAAACTGAGGTCAATAATGAAGAGAACGTGTGGGTGCTCATCAGTATGTATCTGTTTTGAAGTGTGAAACAGTAAGGCCAGTAACGACAAACCGACCAACATTAAACATTGGCCATAGCTCTGTCATATTTCAGCATACAATACACAGTTTTGATCGTGATTTTGTCAATATGAAATTAGTTGAAAGTCATCCATGGTGACCTAATTTTGGATTAAATGTGTAATACTTGACAGTGTGTGTGTATGTATGTATAAAGTCTGAATGGTGTAGGACAATATAGGACAGTATTGACAAACCGACCAACATGAGCATTGTAAATTAAACATTGGCCATAGCTCTGTCATATTTCACCTAATTTTAGATTAAATGTGTAATACTTGACAGTGTGTATATGTATAAAGTCTGAATGGTGTAGGACAATACAGAGGTAAACATCAAAGTTAACACCAACCTAAACCAGAGTTAAACAGCAAAGTAGGTCAAGATAAACCAGAGTTAAACAGCAAAGTAGGTCAATGTGAACCAGAGTAAAATAGAAAAGTAGGTCAATGTGAACCAGAGTTAAACAGCAAAGTAGGTCAATGTCTACTAGGTCACCTACTTTTGGTTTTAATGTGTTGTGGTTTTCAATATGTATGTATGATGAAGTTTAAAAAAAAGTAGCTTAAACTGTATGCAAAATAAGTCTAAGGAACCTTAAATGAGCTAAATGCAAACCTAAAACATAACAGCTAACACCTTATTATCTATGAGGACAATGATGCTGAAACAATCAGAGGTATCACATAAGCTTTATTGAATTTTGAACTAGTGACCTAAAAATCTATGAATTTAAAAAAGAAGAAAGAAACACAACACAACAAAGCAGCCGACTCTAAGCTTGAAGCGTAACAATATTACATAATGATTACCTTCGAGTTGGACTCCCTCGGAAGAATGGACTCAAATATTGTCCTGTTTCTGTTATGAGCATCGATATCCACAAATATTACCGACCACGACGCCCCCTGATCCCCAAACAGGTTCACGCCATTTATCGACTCAAGGGCGGCCTTCGCCGAGCCAATGGAGCTGTAATGTCATATCATGTCATGTGACACAGTGACATATTTCTTCTCATGTGACATATTCCTTGTTATGACAGGAATATTTTCATGCAAATGGACCCATAAAGTCACATGACATGAGCTTTATAATGACACGATGTCTGGCAGTATGTCATGTGTATGAATTTTCCATGGTGATTCAATCGTCAAGTTTTATAAAGAATCCTTCGGTCGAACAGTTTGCCAGTAACGGCCAGAAACAAATATTTTGACATTTACTATTTTGTTTTCATATTAATGCATAAAATATTGAGATAATAAGTATTAAATATAGTTATAACAAAAGGCCACACATCGTGAATAGGTTGATATCATTTTGTAGCAAGTTTAATGAATGGTTTTTCGAGTTACGCTTCATAATTTTCCACCCTATTTATAGTTAATTCTAGTTAATTTGCAAGATCATTTAGATTATGTTGCAATACATGCATATTGCAAGAAATACATACTGTTGTAATATAGAGACTACAAAGTGCAATTATATCCCTCATAACAAATTAAGATTCCTACTTCTTGTGTACTATATATACAAAAAAAAGTTAAATGAAACAGGGTCATATTTCACCATATTAGTTTAAATTGGGACGGTAACCTCAGAGGGAGATGAAATGAAGGATGAACTTTCCCATCAGACATGCCTCCGCCAGGGAGCAACCCACGCGGGGCAGACAGATGTCTGATGACAGCTCATACAAAAATGGTGACTTATATAGGTCATGTATACTACAGGTTACTACTGATAACTATGGTTGTGTCCTTATATAGAGTATAGTTGTGCAAGTTGCGGGTTACCATGCAAATTGATGGCTTCTGTACAGAAAACTGTAATTAAATGATATCATCATTAAATATAGCATTTATTTTAGTATTATTTTTATTATTATGTTATATTACTGATGAGTGTAACTCACATGAGTGTAAATCACATTAAACTAGTTTAACAGCACAGGCTCGTACCATAACCACTTTTCATCAGCCCTTAATTGTGTATTTTTATTATTATTATAACTATTATTATTATTATTACTATTATTATTATTTTATTATTATTATTATTACCTTAATTATTATTAATATTATATGGGGATTACGATTAAAGAAAACATTAATAGTCTTATAAAAATACAAAGAAGAGCTTGTTGTATTACATTAGGCAACGAATATACAGTTTAATAATGCAATGAACCCTATATATGCAATGACAATTGACCAAAGAATTGTTCTTAAAAAGCGAAATTTATGTTTAAAGTTTCTAAGCAGCTTGTTCCTTCTTATATATTGGATATGTTTGAGTTACATAACATAAGGTCGCACAATTTACGCTCTCATTTCGATATTTTAAAGGGAGTATCTAACTCTGGGCCAGTCATTTGGAACGAATTCCCAGAGCATACAAGATCTCGCACGTCAGTTAAATCTTTTTCAAGCAATTATATAAAATGTATAAAAAGGACTATATAACTGAAATTGTTTTCATTAAAATTGTTATTGAATCGTAATACAGATTTTAATATTTGGTGAACACTTTTGTTTCCATTTTATTGCCAATACTGTTGTGTTGCTATAGATTGTATATATGTTTTGTTTACTATGTTGATTTGTAAAGAGGGTCTTAGGGAAGATTAGTAATTTACCTTTTAAAATAAAGTCTTCAATTCAATTCCCTTTTTGCTGGTCAGTTTGGCTATTTTAAGGGCAACCGTTTTAAAAAACCATATACCAACAAAATGAAAAAATCTCAATATGGTTACCCACTTTTAAATTGGTTGTATTCATTCATTTGTTTGGCTGATGCCCTTATAATATGATATATCTCCAATGATCACCTTCATCTTTTACTTTCATATCACATGTACTATAAGTTTCCATAATCTCACTACCGGGTCGCCATCTTGATTTATTTCTGTTATAATATGAAATGTACGGTACAGTATGACTCTAGAATTAGACCAGTCTCTGTCAATCAATATAAAGTCAAATGTACCGTTATAAAGTCGGTTGTACCATTATAACGTCAGTTGTACCGTTATAAAGTCAGTTGTACTGTTATAAAGTGAGTTGTACCATTATAAAGTCAGCTGTAACATTATAATGTCAGTTGTACCGTTATAAAGTCAGCTGTACCATTATAATGTCAGTTGTACCGTTATAAAGTCAGTTGTACTGTTATAAAGTGAGTTGTACCATTATAAAGTCAGCTGTACTGTTATAAAGTCAGTTGTACCATTATAATGTCAGTTGTACCGTTATAAAGTCAGCTGTACTGTTATAAAGTCAGCTGTACCATTATAATGTCAGTTGTACTGTTATAAAGTCAGCTGTACCATTATAAAGTCAGCTTACCATTATAATGTCAGTTGTACCATTATAAAGTCAGCTGTACCATTATAAAGTCAGTCGTACTGTTATAAAGTCAGCTGTACCATTATAAAGCCAGCTGTACTGTTATAAAGTCAGTTGTACCATTATAAAGTCAGCTTACCATTATAAAGTCAGTTGTACTGTTATAAAGTCAGCTGTACCATTATAAAGTAAGTTGTACCATTATATAGTCAGTTGTACCGTTATAAAGTCAGCTGTACTGCTATACAGTCAGCTGTACCATTATAAAATCAGTTGCACAGTTATAAAGTCAGCTGTACCATTATAAAGTCAGATGTACTGTTATAGTCAGTTGTACTGTTATAAAGTCAGCTGTACCATCATAAAGTCAGTTATACCATTATAAAGTCAGTTGTCAGTTGTACCATTATTATAAAGTCAGTTGTACCATTGCAAGAAATAATCAAACATTATGAGAGAAGTAAATCCTTATCTAGACTAGCCTCAGTTACACTCTCCTTACTAAATCCAGGATACTACACGAGCACGCCACACTGTGTTTAGTACGATAAAGCTATTATCCAACAAAGTACAACAACAAAATTTGACAAAGAAAAGATTTCTGCTCGCAGTAGGCATTCTAAAATTGTATGTTTTATAGTTATTATAGGGACACATGGCAACCTTGCATATTTGTGAATCGTTATTAAAGGGACACATGGCAACCTTGCATATTTGTGAATCGTTATTAATAATTATTTCAATACTTCGAAGCAAATTGTTTTTCCATATTAATAATTATTGATATACCGCAAAAATAATAATATTATATTTAAACCTATGGTAGAGTAATGAAACGAAAAAATTCAATGTTATTACCTTTACTTTAGGTATACATGTATGCAGGTAGGTTTGATGTCAAAATGAAACTAGATTAATTGACTGAGATGCTAACTTTAATACTTCAAGATTGCTGTGTGTCCCTTTAAATTAACTACTGGTACTCATGTCTCATTATTACTTTTGGATAAAAAAATTAGGTATACAATTTTGATAGCGTAGAAACAGATTGAGGCAACTAAAGGTCTTAAAATAAATTAAATTTGTACTTTTACAAGGAGATTCAATGTGTAGATCAGCCCAATATCAGAGTTATGCTGTAATGGAAACAGTTGGTTCTGCACATGTAAACAAACATTTATGAAAGTTTCTATACTCATACAATTTATTATACGCTTTTCAGAAATCTTTTCTTCGTCCAGTTATAAAAGATAAATATACCTTAGACGAAGATTCTCTCGGTAGAATGTTATTAAGTATGGTCCGATTGCGATTATGTGCGTCAATGTCAACAAAAATGACAGACCACGTAGCGCCGCGATCGCCAAACACGTCTTCCCCGTTTATGCATTCAAGAGCAGATTTTGCCATGCCAATGGAACTAATATGTATATTACAGGATTAAAATTTTGGCAAAGCGAAACAGTAAATTGATCTTTTGAGCATTCTGGCTCGCTCAAACTTGTATTGTTTTTAAATACGCATGAGGTCATATTTAATCATTGAAACAAATATGTCTTAAATCAAATAACAGAATGAAATTAATATCTATATGTTACAGCAAAATTTTAACAAACATATATGAAAATCCCTACTGTACTTTTCACGAGCTCCAAAGAACGAATTTTCATAGATTAAAGGGGCATACGGCAATGTTTAAAGTATTTACAAAGCATTAGTTAGCACCTTCATTTATTCACGCCTTCATTTATTCCACTTAAGGTACAGCTGTCTTCAACATGAGTGGAGCATCCGGTACAGAAGTTGTGGAGACATAAAATGAATGATCGAGGTAAGCAATCTAGTAGTTTTCTTATATAACAGTTTTTATCAAAAAGGTAAAATCATAGACAGACCTTTTTAATGCCATATCATGTACAGAAAACTCCATGACAATCTAAATGGTCTTTAAAGGAGGACACATGGCAATTTTGAAGATTTTATCGAGTATTAAAATATGCATCTCGATTTATTAATTCCATTTCATTTAAACTTTAAACCTACTTGCATATAATTAAATCAAGTTTTGAGTTTTCAATTCTCTTCATTATTCCCCTAAATGTTTAAGTATATTATCGGTGCACTATAATCAACAGTTAATAATATGCAAAACAATTTGTTTTATACTATTCTTATAATTAATATTAATGATTGAACAAATGCAAATTTTGTAGAAAAACTTACGGCACAGAGTTTTTACAAAATTAAGATTGCCGTGTGTCCCTTTAAAAGTAATTCTCTGGACCTGGTGTAAAGCACAAATTAGATCGGAACATAAAGAAACTATACCTAGCGTGGATCTCGGTACAGCCATTGTTGTATTTGCTGCCCCGTTCCCACATGCCGTAGTCGGGGGTTCTATAGGCACGCTCCACGTAAAACACGAGGTTTTGAACGAAGTTTACCTCGTCTGTTGTGAATATAATCTGCAAAATAGGCAAACGGTGCATTCATATTTCTTGTACATAATTAGGGAGTCCTGTACAAGATTTAGGGTTCAAACAATTAGCTCTGAACATGGAGAACATTGGTTCATAAACTCGTCAGTGCAACTTGGTTTCTTTGGTGTGATCTTAGGCGTGACAATTCCCTTAGCTTCCGGGGGCTCCCGTTTGGTTACGGGGCAAAGAATAGGGCCATTGCAGATGCCATTGGAGGGAAAGGCAGATGGGTAGAACCCCCCAAAATTCATGTTCATTTTATCATTTTTTGTTCATGCTCATTAAAGGTTTTCATCATGACCCCTGCATTGTTTCAGGTGCCATCTCGCTCATATCATTAGAGCAGTGGCAGAAAAACTATAACGTGGCTCCAGCGTAAATGGAGTGTCTACTATAGAATTTGCAGCAACTCTGCAGTTTAGGGTGAGAAGGTTCTAGGCCCGTTCTCCATATTTTATCTTGATGTACATGGAGGATGAGCCTGGCATGTTCATTCCTGTTAGGCGCCATATAACTTTTCATGTGTTGGTGCGCCTTAAAGCCCAATTCAATTCAATTCCCTTAGCTTCATTCGTCGGATGGGACCATAAGTCAGGCAGTGCAGTGTAATGGAGTCTATCCTCTGGGTTTTTTAACACTCTTTTTGATAGTAGGGCAAAGTTCCTCCAATTCTTATATGTATCCTTAACCTCCCTCTGGCGTGGCTCAAAATAATGTGTTCAGAGCTGTGCAATTCAATTCAATGCAAACAGTATGCAATGTAATTACAGTCGAACCTCGATAGCTCGAAGTCAGCGGGACCATAGGGATATGTTCGAGCTATTGGTGGCTTCGAGGTAACGGTAAAAACCAAAATATCTATCCGAATTTGTGTACCACCCGAAATAGTGTTACTTGTTTACGTGATGTATCGTTCTCCGTATGTTTTTTATGTTCATGCATGTTTGTTTAAACCTCATAACGGATATATAACATGTTATTTTTACACTGAAAATACAAGAAAAACTGCAATAATGTGTTTGTTTTTATCATTTATTTAAAGAAATATCACATTAATAGATTTTAACATACATTCCGGAAGTCCGAATAATAAGAACAAGGTAAGACTAGTTTCGGTACATTATTTAATTAGAAAATCAACCGTGTTATTAATTAAATCGTAATTAACAGTAAACGAAGTTCACTAAACATAAATGTTATCTGTCTATTATCGCTTTTCAATCATAAATGTTCGCACCTTTAACAACCAACTTTATCTGTTTTCGCACTATGATTGAACTTGCTACAAACAAATACAAACGCGTTGATTACAATTAATATGGGCGACGTCGCATGGCAACGGATCATCACCTTCGATTAGGAGAGGTTTAAATTCACACAAAAATAGATCTTCGGACCGTAAAAAGAATTCGAGCGAGCCGGGGTATTCGAGAAATAATATTCGAATAATCGAGGTTAAATAACATTGAATTATATAGGAGTTGTGTCGGGACCGGAAAATGTGTTCGAGTTACCGATGGTATTCGAATCATTGGTGTCCGAGCTATCGAGGTTCGACTGTATTTTGAAAACAAGTTTAAAGTTGGGATTATAAGTTTGTTTTTATGGACCATAGATGGTTTGTATTGAATTAATGGGAAATGTATCAAAGCCCTTGTTAGATTAGTTGTATGTATAGCCCTAAAATGCAATGAGAAAACAGAACATGTACTCTCTACGATCAAAGTGAAGATGAAGTACTGGTACATTTTTTTCTTTTTTGTAATTTTTTTCCCACTGAAACCAGATCCATTTTTAAAATTCTCAAGAAAGTTATTGTAATTGTAGTGAAGATGTTTTTTCTTCATATAACATGTATAAGATTTAAGAGTCAATATGAAATTAAAAAAACTCAGATACTGATTGTGAAGATGAACATGTTGGATGTTATTACCTGGAGGCCTGAGGTGATCATCTGTACCAGGAAGATCAGGTAGAGACCGACAACATCGATCTAAGCAAAGAAAAAACATACAATTAAAAGCAGAAAAAAACAACACCCAGCATATTGCCATTTCATAAGCTATCCCACTGTTTCTTCCATAAGTAAAGAATCCATTTCATTTCATTTACAAGCACATTGTACATCCAGGCCTTGCAGACGTCTCTGCTATACGTATACTCACCAAAAAACAAAAGTACCCTCTTTTATTGCTGGTATTTCCATAGGCCAGTTTTTGAGGGCGTAGGACAGCTTGAACAGCGCTTTAATTAAACAATGTTTGATGTTTTTAAGCACACGTTACTGAGTACTAAATATTCCTTTAAACAGTTTCAAATGCCAAGCAATACCCTTTTATGGATGCTATGGAAACCTTAAAGGGAGGTAATTTCATGATTTTTGATAATCAAAAGCTGCTACCTACACAATCGGTGTTGTGTTTTTTTGTGTGTTTATAGAGAATATTGTCTTGGGACAAATTGAGGTAAGGTTTGTAGATTTTATGTATTTTTACCATAAATACATGGTTTAAGAAAAAGGGGGACAACTCCCTTGTGTACTGAACCTTTCAAAAAAAAAAAATTGTTTGGACTATTGGTGGTGGTCGATCTAATTATTCTATATACATCATTTATTATTTCCTGTTTTGCTGTCTGTATAATAAGGGAAAGAAAGAGGGGTACTTTCTATTTTTGCCCAGTATATATATATATGTGCAAAGTTGTTGACGTTAACATTTCCTTCACAGCTTCAAGCACACTGAATAGTTATATCGGTCCTTGCAGATGTTTCTGTCATACATATATACGTTTAAAAATCCCGGCACGTTGAGATTTCATTTAAAAACACACTGTGTTCCCAGTCCTTGGAGATGTTTCTGTCATACAGACGTATATGAAGTATGAAAGTGCAGTTAGTATACTCTGTAAAAAAAGTTTTGGACCATGCCAGTGTTCGAACCCGTACAATGATCGCTCAACCATGACATTCGACCATAACCCTTATTATCTCAGTTAATAATTCACAATAGATCAACAATCAACAATAATTTTCGTTTACAATGAACGTTTGCGAAAAAATAATAATCTTTTTATTGGTTACTCGAATATGTCCGTAACTGTTACTTTTTATGGACTTTGCAACATTTTTTACAGACCCTTTATGTCTTCCCGATATTTTTTTAAAATAAAATTTTCTTTGGAATTTCATGTTTCTGGTACCAAATTAACCGGGTAGGGTAGACCTTGGTTACTAAAAAAATATACTTAAATCTGTCAACTAGTTTTATTTTTATATGACTTTACAAACCCTGGTCCAAAACTTTTTTTACCGAGTATATAATGTTAATGATTAAGCATGTTTACAATCCCTTGTCAATTTAGGCCAGATGGTAACCACCACTGAAATCTTAAGTATGTTTTTCTAAATGAATAAACATTATTACGAAATTGATACGTAAAACATAATTTAACCATTTACCATCCCAGATTGAAAATCTTAGCATGATTATCTCAATGATAATGCAAATCAATTTAAATATTAATGTACATTAATTTTCTAGATGTCAATTCCAATTAATGGATGCGGCCATTTAGTTGGTGTTATCCAATGATTTTGTTTGTTATAACATTATATTGGGTGTTTTACGGTCGTAAATTTGAGATGTAAACCAATACAATAATGTGGTACATCCAATGGAATAAATGTTACATTTTTGTCCACATATATCTGTGAGGATACCTGTAAATGCTCTGACTCCTCGTCCCTGTATATTGGGTCGCCTGTAAGGGCATCAAAGACACAATGAAGGGCGTGGTCTGGGCTCTGGTTCTCCTTGAACTTCTGAACCTGTAACAAACAGAGCTTGTATCAAATCAAAGTATTTTCCTTACCTTTTTAAAGCATTGACTGTCTTCATGAAACAAAGAACAAAATCAATATATGTTCCCATATCTGGTTTCGGTGTTTTTATAAAGCTATACATGTATATTCCTAGAACAACAACAACTGTTAGGCCATATAAAAAAATATGTGTGGTTCAGGTAACCCGAAAACATTTTATGTAAAAACTTAAAAAAAAATATTAAAAAAAAAATATGTTGGTAATGCAAACAAATCGAACGCAAGGTATAGTAATTTAACAAATTAAATTCATTATCAGAATTGAATTCATTATTGAGAAGGAAAAAAAAGCCTACCTACCTACTCTATTTTTGTTGCTAGTGTTACCTGAACCACACATATTATTTTGTTTGGCCTTAATACATTTTTATTGGGTAAAAGTAATATTTTGAAGTTTTGACAGTATATCTGTTGTTTAACGGCTGAACATGTTTTTTAATGGAGAAACGTTAACAGAGATGTTCAACGTGATTTGCGACTGTTAATAGTAACTGGAACTATCACTGAAGGTGATGAATACCCCTGCTTATCATTCTAAGTTAAACAAAGGACCATAATTCTGTAATAAATTAGGCAATCAACCATGGGCGATGTAGAGAGACATAATGTCATCAGTTGTTATGAGTATATGAAGTTTGGGAACAACCCATACAAAACTGTTTGAGAAATGATAGTAATAACAAGAAATCCGCGGATTCACATGTCTTGCCTAACGGGGGCTGGACTTAAAAATAAAAAGATCAATAATGCTTAAATGAAAGTTTGAAAACATTTTAGTAACTAAAAACAATGGAGTTTGCAGCTTGCTGAGATGACATTTAAGTGCATTTGTTTAAAAACAAAATGCCATTCTGTTAAAAACAAGAGGCCCAAGAGGGCCTGTGGATGCTCTACTGGCTAAAATGGCTCTTATATCAAGGGTTGTCGACATAAAATTCCCATCAGTTACTCTTTTAAAACATTGCAAAAACAACAGGGATAGGATGGCCTTAGATCGCTCACATGGTAATAATGGGCAATAAGTCTGCTGTGTCTAGTATGGCATGGGTATTTTTTAATTTGTCCCACTTACTTCTATGAATGAAATTTCATAAAATAGGTGGTGGGAGTGGGGTGTATATTAACAAACTAAAGAAATATGGTAAAGATTAGATAAAAAATGAAGTCACTACAGATTTAACAAAGGAAAATACAATATAGCATTTTGCAACAAATCATGGGCCATAACTCTGTCGTTACTAACAAGATCTAGCTGGTTTTCGAACTTGTCCAAGATTTCATTGATATACCACAATTTGCACAACTAGACATCATACTGAGGCTTCCTGCCAAATTTTGTAGAAATCCAACATGCCATTTAGGAGCAGCTCCGACAAGAAATTTAAAGTAACAATTTCAAAGGGTCATAACTCCGTCAGCGAACTGGAACAAAAGCGTGAAACGCACAACTAGACATCTTACTGATGCTTCCTGCCAAGTTTCGTCGAAATCCAACAAGGCGTTGAGGAGAAGCGCCGACAAATATTTAAAAGTAAAAATGTTAAGGGGCCGTAACTCCATCAAAAATCAACAAACCGGAAAAAACGCAATAGGCACAACTAGAAATCATAGCAATGCTTCCTGCTAACATGGCGTTAACACACAAAAAAAAAAAAAAAAGTAATTAAAAAAAAAAAATGAAATAAATTTAAAAAAATATATATATATGAGCCGCGACACGCGAAAACGTCCCTTCGGACGTATAGACGACAACGTCATAAAGTTACAATTTGTGACGTCGGCCGGTAATCAATTAAATACTAATCAAATGTCTCGTCACTTCCGTGTTTTACCTACCAAATGAAAAATGTATCGGCACAAATAAAGAGGAAAAAAATGGAACAATTTCAGGTGAGTAGTAAATAATTTATTTTATTTATAAAACATACCTGCATTGAAGAAAAAAAAAAAAGAGTAATTGAGCAAATCCGTCTGCAATTTGAGTGTATTTTAGCGGCGTACCTTTTCTTACAAGCAGTGGCGTAGCTGCCTTTATTTATGTCACAACGCCTGGGCTTGCACACTTTTCTTACAAATGCTCCGGAAATACACCAGAGCTACCAAATAAATAAATGAAATTGTTCTTCGGACATGCCCCAGACTCCGTGCCCCTCCGGCAACTCCATGCCCTTGCAACATACAACCATTGAGTGTATTTTAATTTAAGCGGTGTAGCATTTCTATCAGATAAATCTGTTTTAATTATAACACTATATAAATGAACATCAAGAAAAGTCTTTAAATCAACAAAGACTTATCGATTCAATCCTCAAACAAACAAGAGGTCAATGACCTTGAAGCTCTACTGATTGATTTTGACTTCAGGAAGTAGTCGATACAGACTTGTTTTTTGAAAAATTATTTTTAGCCGTGGCGGCCATCTTGAATTTCCGGCCGACCTGAAATTTTGCTAGGATCAATTAGACATCAAGAGCAACATTCCTGTGAAGTTTCATGAAAATCCGTCAAGTAGTTTCAGAGGAGTAGTCGCTACAAGTTTTCATTATATAACTCTATGTAAACAAAGATGGCCGCTGGCAGCCATGTTTAACGTCGAATCAAAACGATTTTCGACAAGGACCAACATCATGTCGTGCTGATCATTTTAGAAAAAGTCCCATATCAATATCACTTATAGTTATCATGAAGAAGTCGCTACAAACTTGTTTTTTAAAAACCTATTTTTAGACCTGGTGGCCATCTTGGATTTCACATCAACATGACTTTTTGCTAGGATCAACTAGACTTCATGGGCAACATTTCTGTAAAGTTTCATGAAAATCCATTCAGTAGTTTCAGAGGAGTAGTCGCTACAGAGGAGTAGTCGCTGCTGATCTCTGATCAGTAGAGCTAAAAATAAATCGTAAATAATACGATCTAAAAATAGCATCGGTTGTTTCCGCCTTCAAGACAGAATACACTAGGTAAATTTGTATCGTTTTTTATTAAGTCGGCGTAGCGCAGTTGGTAGATAAGCGATCTCTCGTTCTGAAGTTTTTGTAATGTTAGCCACGGGGTTCAAATCCCATCCGATACTTTTTTTTAAACAACTTTTTGTCCTATTTTCATTTGTTTTAACATTTATCGAAAGACTCTGGAATAAATCTGCCAATAAAATATTTATTTTTTCATTTATCCAGACTGATACTGTAAACAATTATTAACTTGCTCACGCCACAATATAGTAAGTTACTTGCGGACGCATGCGCGGATTAAGGAGGTGTTTTGTTTTGTTTTTTAAAGTTATGATTATGATTATTTAGCACTGAGCCTTATTAAATTAATACATCATTTTATCGGTATTTAAACTCTGTCAAATCATATGATATAAATGACAAAAATATGTTGGTGTGTCAAACTTAACAAATCATTTTTAATATTATATCTAAAGGTCAAAATAAGAACCTGTTTATGATGGCATATCTCTCATGGCGAGTACTGGGTGGTCTTCATGACAACATTACATTGAAGATGCAGGTTCCAGGTCATACAAGGTATTTTCTTTTTCTCTTCTTTTTTTCTAAGTAGTGTTGTTTTTGTATAATTGTAATATTAGTAAAGACATGTTTGCTTATATTTAGTAGTATAAGAATGTTTCATATGCAAATATATTAGTGGTTTTATTAGTCATAGAATTAATTTTCATTAAACCGATAATGTATTTTAAATCGCTATTTTAAAACGAATATTTTTTAAAGATGCCTGGTGGACAGCGGATTTGGTCACATAAAAAAACTATTTCGGCGAAGCAATTGTGAAAGTTTGCGAGAGTTCAGCAGCATAGTAAACACATCTGCATACAGCAATCGTGCTGTCCTTTATGATGGGCCTGACAGCGAGTCAAACTGGACATTGTAATGGATCTTTATTTACATATGGGAGGTCGACGAGCCAACTTACCAAACCCTTTAAGCTTATAATGCAGGGTTAGGAATAAAGAACCCGGGTCACTATTATATCCATATTAAATGGGCGGCAATATTGTTCTGATCCACATGTACTTGTCATACTTCTTCTTAATGTACCTAAATATTCTAAAATATTATTACATCAGTTAATTTTAATGTTCAGATGTACACTCTGCTGTATGCATTTCCCGAATGTTTATGGTACCAGTAACATATTGATTTTCATTTTAGGTACCACTGGAAAACGTATCTTAAGACGTTTTACTCTCCATTAAAAGGCATCAGTTCCTACTATTCTTTCCGCTTCACATCCACTGATCAGGGATATGTTTTTGTAAGCAAGCAATCTGGAGGCCCTGAAACAAGGATAAAAGTTTCAAGGAAGGACATCCCATTAGAAAGCTATCCTGAGAGAATACAGCCAGCCGGAATTAGCGCTACCAGGGCAGATTATTTATTTAAACATGTCCGACCATTAGTTGGCCCATGCCACAAAGATGGCATTGCCCCACAATATCAAGAAAAATGAACTGAAATGGCGGTGCCACAGCTATTTGTATATGTTTATTTATGTAATAACTATATCATAGGCAATGTGTTTTTTTAATATCAATAGTTGATGCTATATTAGAAAATGGTAATTGTTTATTTTGTTGTTGTTATTTAATCAACGACGTCGTCCAAGACGTCGACGTCAACGTCAAATGGTGAGTACAATCTTTAATTTTCAAACTGAGATAAAATCATTTCTAATTAAGATATCAACATAAAATAAAGATATTTTTAAAGTGAAAATCACCGAGTTTCATAAACATAAAAAAACATAAGATGTCAAAATTTTGTCTGAAGGGTCGTTTTCGCGTGTCGCGGCTCATATATTAAAATAAATAATAATAATAATAAAAATAAATACATCGATAAAAACAAGAGGCCCAAGAGGGCCTGTGGACGCTCTACTGGCTAACATGGCTCTTATAACATCAATGAAGCGAGTGACTGCCATTTATGTTTTATTGGAAGTTTCGGACAAAAAACAGCTTTTTGACTAAATCAAGGGCCATAACTAAAGAATATGGTAAAGCTTGGTAAAGATCAGATGAAAAATAAAGGCACTACCGTATCAACGAGGCAAAATATAGCATTTTTAACTAAATCAACAGCCATGACTCCTCTGTTACTGGTCTGACTGGTCCAACATAGCTAAAAAAAAAAAAATGAAAAATGAAAAAAAAAAATGAAATTTATTTTTTTTAAAAATTAAATAATTAAAAAAAGAAAAAAAAAGAAAAAATAAAAAAAATAATGAAAAAAAAAAAAAATATTAATGGAAAAAAAAAAGAAATAACGAAAACAAAAAAAAAAATTAAAAAAAAAAAAAGAAAAAATTAAAAAAAAAAAGAAAAAAAAAAGAAAAAAAATTAAGAAAAATAAATAAATTAAAAAATGAAAAAAAATAATAAAAAAAAAAGAAGAAAAAAAAAGAAAAATAATAAAAAAAAAAATGCCATAAAATCTGCTAAAGTTTGACTAAGATCAGATGCAAAATAATACATGAGAGCTCTGTGCAATGTGGTTCCAGAGAAAACGATTTTTTTTCAGTTTTTGCCTATACAAGCCTAAGTAAAACTGTGACCCCCAGGGTGGGGCCAAATGTGCCAAATGGGTTACCATTTGAACAAACTTGGTAGAAGACCATAAGCTTATAGCAAATGCAAAATATTAAACCTCTGGCTCTTGTCACCATTTGAACAAACTTGGTAAAGGACCATAAGCTTATAATAAATGTAAAATATCAAACCTCTGGCTCTTGTAGATTCCGAAAAGAAGATTTTTAAAAAAAAAATCCTATATGTCTATGTCAAACTGTGACCCTCGGGGCGAGGACAAATTTGACCCGAGGGTCACCATTTGAACAAACTTAGTAGTGGACCATAAGCTGATGCTACATATAATACATGAGAGCTCTGTGCCATGTGGTTCCAGAGAAGAAGATTTTTTTCAGTTTTTCCCTATACAAGCCTATGTAAAACTGTGACCCCCGGGGTGGGGCCAAATGTGACCCCTGGGTCACCATTTGAACAAACTTGGTAGAGGACCACAAGCTTATAGCAATGCAAAATATTAAACCTCTGGCTCTTGCAGTTTCAGAGAAGATTTTTTAAGTTTTTCCCTATACATGTCTATGTAAAACATGTGACCATTGGGGCGGGTCCAAATGTGACCCAAGGGTCACCATTTGAACAAACTTGGTAAAGGACCATAAGCTTATAGTAAATGCAAAATATCAAACCTCTGGCTGTTGTAGTTTCCGAGAAGAAGATTTTTAAAAAAAAAATCCTATATAAGTCTATGTAAAACTGTGACTCCCGGGGCGGGGACAAATATGACCCCAGGGTCACCATTTAATCAAACTTAGTAGAGGACCATAAGCTGATGCTACATGTAATATATGAGAGCTCTGTGCCTTGTGGTTTCAGAGAAGAAGATTTTTTAAAGTTTTTTCCTATATGTCTATATGAAAAACATGCAAAACCTCAATATACAAACTTTGGACACCCGGGTCACGGCCATTTTTGACCCCGGGGACTTTATTTGAACAAAATTGATAGTCTAGGCGTTGTCGATCATTTTAAAAGAAAACCTGTTGAAATCTGTCCAGCGGTTCTGGAGAAGAAGATTTTTTAAGGTTTCGACCATATATGGTAATGGCAGCCATCTTGGATGTAGCGCTGACCTAATTTTAACAAATCTAAAAAGCATTCATCTAAGGATCATCCATGTGAAGTTTGGACAAAATTAGCCAAGCGGTTTCTGAGGAGAAGTCGTTTGAAGAAAAGTTAACGGACGACAGACAGACGACAGACGGACGACGGACGACAGACAACACACCATAAGCTCTGCTGGCCGTTGGCCAGTAGAGCTAAAAATTAAAAAAAAAAAAAAAAACATCTAAAAAAAATAAAATACATATACGTATATATATATATATATATACTGGTATATATTTTTTTTTTTTTTAAAATAAACCGATGAAAAATGAGAGCCCTATCGTATTAACGAGGCAAAATATAGGTCAAGGTCACAGATGAAATCCATGCGTCCAAAAAGATGCACTACCTAAGACACAACTATGTATATTAAAAAAGAAAAAGAAAAAAGACACAACTATGTCAAAATAGATTAGAATATTTTTTCTTCCAAAGATTAAGCTACAAATTAGGTTTAAAACATCTAGTGCATAATTATAGTTCATGAGAAAGTGTAAATGTAACAATTAAAGTTATCTGCCCTTTGCTTGTTTGTGAAAAAAAGACCTAAACTCCAAAGTTGAAGGTAAAAATTATAAGGTTATCTGCCCTTTGCTTGGAGATTCAAGGTCACATCCACATATGCTTCGTCACGTTGCGATGTACCACCTAAGATACAACTATAAACAAAGTTTGAAAATGAAGTGCATACAGTTTGCGCAAAATTGACCTCAACGCAAAAGCTGAAGGTAAAATTATTAAGTTATCTGCCCTTTGCTTGGAGGGTCAAGGTCACTTCCACATTTGCTTTGTCACGTTGCGATGTACCACTCAAGATACAACTATAAGCAAAGTTTTAAAGGTCTAGTGCATACAGTTTGTGGAAAAGAGACCTAAACGCAAAAGTTGAACCTAAAAATTATAAGGTTATATGCCCTTTGCTTGGAGATTCAAGGTCACTTCCACATTTGCTTTGTCACGTTGCGATGTACCACCCAAGATACAACCATAAGCAAAGTTTGAAAGGTCTAGTGCATACAGTTTGTGAGAAAATGACCTAAACGCAAAAGCTGAACCTAAAAATTATTAAGTTATCTGCCCTTTGCTTGGCGGGTCAAGGTCACTTCCACATTCAGTGTTTTTTTATGTGTTTTGTGAATGCAGCCTGTGCCTGTGCCATTCTGAAAAAAAGCGGCATTTTCTAGAAATTGTGAAAATTGTTAAATACTATAACAAAAGAAAAAGAAACTTTTTTCACTTTTATTTTCACAGTTTAATATCCCTTGGTTTTAAGTTTTGTTTTTGGTAAATACATTTGACACCAGCTTATATTAAGACTAGTATCCTTACTTTTTTCCTTTTTTTTTTTTTTTTTTTTTTCAGATTGTGAATTTTTTGGATATAATTGTGAAAAAGTATACTTTTTGGCATTGTGAAGGGGCCGAATAACGGCCCCGAATTAGGTATAAAAAAAACACTGACATTGCTTTGTCACGTTGCGATGTACCACCCAAGATACAACTATAAGCAAAGTTTGAAAGGTCTAGTGTATACAGTTTGTGAGAAAATGACCTAAACGCAAAACTTGAATGTTGCCGCCGCCGCCGCCGGAAAAGCAACACGTATGTCTCTTTTTTTCCTCGAAAAGGCGAGACAAAAATGTGTTTTGCCACGGGATGGGACAAAAATGTTATGTGATGCGACGGGACAAAAATGTGTTACGCGACGTTACGGACAACGCGATTCCTAAATAGCCACGCTTTGTGAAAGCGGGGGTATAATGATTAGGTAACTAATGTGACAATAGTCATGTATACAGTGGTATCTGCTGTATCCGGGCACTGCCCTATCCAAATTCCTGTCTATACCAATCTTGTCCTACAGTCCCATTTTCTTCCTTTATTATATTTCTATTAAACAAACCTTGTATAATCCGAGTACTGCCCATTCCGAAACAGACCACGCAAAACAGTCCCAAAGCACCATTTTGTATACAAAAACATATACCCAATCCGATCCGCTAAATTTTTTGTTGTTGGCTTGCCAAATTATAATTAACGGAATGGTCACTTTAGTCACGAAAGGTGTGATAATCAATGATGATGGTTTCGTCCCCAAGTTTTCCACAGACTATTACACTGTATTGTTAATGTGTTTGACAAATAATGAGGCGAGCAAATTTTGAGCAATACAATGCACATACACGTAGATACGTGTACTTGTTGCAAACAAACTTATCACTTTGACTTATTCTGTGAAAATGGCAACTCCTATAAAAAAAAAATTACGCATGTGTAAAATACCCGGTTCATTGTAAACATCAAATGTGTTGCATTTATTTATGAACACTTCACTTTCCACCCGGAGATAAAGTTTGTCACGCTTTATTGTTTTAGTTTTTAGGCAAGTGTTTATAAAATATAAAACTATGCAGTTAATTAACAGAAAAAGAATAGTATGAATACAAATGAAAAACAATTACAAATGGTAGTGATGCAAGTATGTTGGCAATTGGGACTGAGGCAATGTTCGACTTCTCTCATAAATGACAATTTTGATTGAATATTTAATCCGACTATCTGTGTATATCGGCCAAATTTGTTGGACCCGAGGGTGGTCGGATTCGGCAGGTATCACTGTATATGTAAATTTAATACTAATATGACACAATACACAATGTAGGTCTGTTTTGTTTGTTTCAGTCATGTTTAACGTAATTTTTAGCACATTTTTGGCCAGATATGGCGGTAGATTTTTTGGTGGCAGAGGCAGACCACCCCATGTTTCCTGGGTAGAACCAGTACTGCATATATATATATGCAGAGTGAGGTTTGGTGCATCCTAGACCCCAGCGGCCTTTTTGCCACTAGCCGTTCCAAGTCGGTAGCCCGATTGTCAACCCGTTTGTGTTGTCACATGCCTTGCTTCTTATTAATTTGTAATTGCCATTTGTTTGTTTGAATGTTGCCATTTGTTTGAATGCGTGTTTTTGGTTGATTTTGTCCTGTGGAAGCTATATTTACTGTTGGACTTTTATTAATGCGACATTAGTACCATACAAGTTGGCTTGGGAAAGAAACACGACCATGTAGAGTACAGTACCTTATCTGCCTGTCTGATCCAGCAGTAGAGAATTCCCCGCATACATTTGACAGCCACCTGACCCAGCTCTTGGGTACGTCCTTGATCGTCGTCTATACGCCTAAAAATAAATAAAAGATAACCCTTCCAGATATAGACAGGATGGTTAAAATAAGAGTCAAATGTTAAGCAGTCTTAGTGATCGACAATCGGTTGAAATTTACAATCAATTATCAGATGTTTCCGTCCAAACATGGGATATAATTGGTTAGTAACTATAAAGTACAACATGTTACCCGTGTTTCAGGCCTTGAACATTAGTATAATTTCTGTTTAGTATGTTTTCTTTCCTGTCTTCATGTACACTTGTGTACTTGCTAATTTTCACAAGTGGATTTCCTAACTGTTGTCTCCTGGATAATCATGTTTATTTTTATCATTAATTTACGTGCATTTTTACATTTTACCAATGATCAATTAAAGACTTCCATAATCAATCATCACAATCGAATGCCTATGTAACCGATGATCGTCATCAATTAATTGGTACATCACTGCAGTTTCATACTTTTAATTTGTGTATCTATTGCCTTTTTTACATTTAGTTATTAAAACTGTCTAAATGATCTGAAATCATCTTTAAAATGATCAACTTCTATCAACTCGGTAAGGAGCAGTTCTTCATCTACACTGTACGAAAGTGCTGTCACATGATTGACAATATCGTATTGGCTAATGGCCAGAATACATATGAGTAAAAATGGGAAAGTTTGTAGACTGTGTCGGGAGGCACGCTAACAAAAACCTACAAAGGAGATTAGTACCTAAAATGACGGAGCTTTGAGCTACCACCTTATTACTGATATTACACGATAACAAACCAGGGCCTTTTTACCAATTTTGGGGAAGAGGCCTTTTGGCCTAAATTGGAAGAATAATCCATGAATGGTGTCACTCTGACAAATGCCCCCGAAGTGACCTTTGACCTCTGTGACCTTGGAGCCACGGATCCGGATTTTGTGCACAACATGTCTGGTTGTGGTGAGCACTTGTGTCAAGTTATTTCAAAATCCGTCAAGGAATGCAAAAGTTATTGACCGGACACAATTTGACCTTTGACCTCTAAGTGTGGCCTTGAACTTGGAGCCATGGACCTGGAATTTGTGCACAACATATGGTCTTGTTGTGGTGAGCACTTGTGCCAAGTTATTTGAAAATCCATCCATTATTGTCAGAGTCATTAACCGGACACAATTGTACGGACGAACGCACGAACAAAGGGACTGACGGACGGACAGTGCGACTACTCTATGCCACCCTTCGGGGCCATAAAAATGGGGGAAACTGCATGATTTCAAAAGAAATTTGGGTGGGTAATGGGCTTTATACAGGCTGCTACAAAGAAGGGTAAATTCTAAGGCCCAGCAAACTGATCTTATGCTGATGATTAAATAGATAAAACCTAAACCAAGTTTCAATGAATACCATTGATAATGACAATACGCACCTATATGCCTGTGACAGGGCCCACGCAGCTGCAGCGCAGTATATACTATCTCGGACATAGGCCTCATTCTTCTTGTGATTAATGCCTCCATACCGCGGAAACAAGCCAAGAGTGCAACTCTGATACTGCAAGATCTGACGCTTAACTGAAGAAAAAATTTGAGAATGTATATATATATATATTACATATATTTAATGTCGCTTTTAACAAAATTTCAGTCATATCATGACGGTGTCTTAGCAAACTTGTAGCAGCGAAATCAATGCTCAAATAATAGTGCTGTCACTCTGGTATACCACACTGTAGACGCTCCGCCACTAACCAACCACCGCAGTCAATTTCTAAATAAAAATATAACACATTTGAGAATAAATATATTATAAAACTTCTTTAGCATTTATCATCTGTCGGTTTGTTCCAGAGTATATCTGGTATTATTGTGATTTGATCAGATATACCCAAAAAAGAGTGATCACCTTCTCCACTCACAGTCTGCCTTAAAAGAAGGTTTAGGTCTGATTTCGGGTAATCAAATATACGGTATATATTAATTTGTTTTGGTCTAATACCATACAGTAAGTAAATGACCTTGATATTCAGATGTATAATAGATAATTATGTCAAAATAGATTTTGGCTAATCTCTATGTTATTTGTGTGTGTGTGTAGGAATGTAGGGGGGGGGGGGGGGGGGGGGGGGGGATTGCCCCAGATTTTAAAGTTGCTATCCCGTCAACAACAGACCATTTTACAACATATGCTGACCGTTTTGTACACCGTTTCAAAACCTACTGACAGAGTTATATACATAAAATGCATTTTTTGATAATCCAAACTCTATAGACACAGTATATATGGTTCTACCCAGCCAGACCAAACCCCAAAACTAGAGAGTTGAATTGAGAGTTACGAACACGTAATTCATTTTTCGCATATTCAATGAATCACGGGTATTCTAAAACCCCAAGAATAAACATATACTTATAATCGGCACATATGCATTATTATTGCACCTCTCACAAGATCCTAGCAATTTCATTGGATTAGAGCAGTCACATGGTGACCCTTTATTATTCTATAGTTCTATAGTGGGTCAGTATATTTCATAGAGGGTCACTAAAATAATATGGACTACAATTTCGATTCAAAGTTTAAATAATTTTCAAATAGTTTCTTAAGGCGTTAGTAACAAACATAATAAGTAAATTAATAATGTTTTAAACTGTACCAGCCGTGACGTCAAATTGCGCGAACATCTCAATGACGTTGACGCTCCATTAAAATGGGTTAAATGTACATCGGTGTTTACCTTAAAAATGCTGCTCGATGCAATAAATCAGTTATTGGATTTGTTACCGACCCCCTACAGAAATATGTGGGGTCAGTAAGATTTATAGGGGGCGAGGCAATAGAAATATGTGGTCGCCCCCTATAAATCTTACTGACCCCACATATTTCTGTAGGGGTCAGTCACAAACCCAATAACTAAAATTATATGACCTGAGCACATGGATAGTTTTAGTAAACGGTTTTTAGTGCATTTTGAAATTATTTGGTGGTTTATTCGCGCACGAATGTTTATTGTGTACGAATGGCCTTCTTGAAGGGTTCAAGATCAGGCATTACAACAATAGTATAGGGCAGGTTATTCCAGTGTACGATTGAATTGGAAAAAATGAGAACTGGTAGTAACTGGCGTTGGTTTGAATTGAATTGAATGTTGTTTAACGGCTCATCATCACAGTATAAGTTATTTAGGGCCGCCCCAGAGAGAGGGCAAGGATACATAGGAATACGAGATCCTGCCCTACTCTTAATATCGAATTGATTCCTATGGTTCTTTAACGTGCTCGGAGGATAGACCGATACACGGGACCGCCAGGTTTACGTCCCCATCCGACGGACGGGGCTAAGGGAAAATGTCTTGCCCAAGAACACACCGACGGAACTCAGTGGCACCACGAAGGATTGAACCTGGGGCCTCCGGTTATAAATCCGCCGCGCTACCGACTGCGCCGAACCAGCCGCTTCATCTGTCTGGAGCCCACATACCCATTTAAATATTAATAAAATTGAATTGGTCCAAAGAAGAGCAGCTAGGTGGGTAAATCATTATAATTCTCTGTTTGATAGTGTAACATTTATGCAAAACAATTTGGGTTGGCAGTCACTGGAGGATAGACGTGGATGCACGCCTTATAATTATTAATGTTCAACAAAATTGTCCATAACTTCGTTGCCATACCAGTCCTGTCATATCATAACCATCCAGTGAGACTGACAAGACCTTTAAGTTACGGACCTGGGTATTGCGTGTGACACATCGTCTTGTTATGGTAATCATTTGTGCGTCTTGTTATGGTGATCATTTGTGCCAAGTTATTTAAAAATACATGCAGGGGTTGTGACGTTACGGTCCGGACACGAAAATGCATACCTGTTTTTGACCTATGAACTGCAAATGTGACCTTGACTTTTGAGGAACGGACCTGGGTTTTGCGCGCAACACATCGTCTTGTTATTGTGATCAGTTGTGCCAAGTTATTTAAAAATCCTTGCATGGGTTGTGACATTACAGTCCGGACACGAACTGCGGAATGACAGACGGACAGACGTGCGATTACTATACATAAAAAGCCTGTATTCAATTTAGGGTTATGTGCCTCAATTTCTTTTGGTCTGTAGTAAGAAGCAATATATAAGGGTTTACTGTCATTCATTTCAAGTTTTACCCAGTTAATTTCAAAGTCAGCTTAAAATTGTGACTGTTCTGCAGCCATGATTGTGTTCTTAGTATGAAAACTCCACCCCCACTAGTGTTGCTAGCGTAATCGCGTCTGAACGGGGGTATATCACTTGACAACGGAAACTATTCACTATCTAGGTGGTTTGATGTGAGCCAGGACTCGGTGCAAACAACAATGTCTGGGTTATACATATCCAAAGTGGCATAAAATTCTGCTTTCTTATTTACAATTGACTGGCAATTAATATTGAGGATTTTCATATTTGAGATATTTTGACGGTGTTGATCATTTGGCGGTGGCAAGGGAGAGTGGGTCTAGGATTCATCAGTTAGTATACTGAAATTATTTGAGGATGTCAAAGAACCTACTGACACATGTGAGCTATCCGAGTAATTTGGGCGGTCACAAGCACATCCAAGAGAACGAGCAGTCACTCACAATGAGACCTTTCGTAAGTCTGTAACCTTATGTCCTGACAGTTAATGTCGAAACATCACATTCAATTGCACGGTCATATTCCAAGACCTCCTGACCACAACTTCCACATGGATAGTCCGGGCCTGAGTTAAGTTCAATGTCAGATGACAGTGAGGGCAGCAATAGATGAAGGTTTGACATGGATGCTGATCTGGACCCTTTAACCGGTATTTTCCACCCGGTACCTTTCACCAGACTGGCACAGCTGGGAATTATTCCTGGTCAAACGTGATTGTTTCGGGTGCATAGAATTACCGGAATCCACCTATTTACCGGAATCTACCTGAATTACCGGAATCCACTTTGTATAACTGATATATTATAAAATATTGATAGAATACATTAGTTACAGTATTAGAAGTCTAAAGATAATGTACTAATAATGATATAAAACTTTATAAAATATGTTGTTTTTTATATATTTTTTATTTTTTTTTGTATTTTATGAGTATTGCTAACAAATAAATTGCTAATAAAATTTCATTTACGGATGATGATGTTGTTTGCATTAGTTTTTGACCTCTTTTACATGTGTCATAATAATAGATACAGTATAATTTTATTGATATTGTTAAAAGGGCCTTGGTTATTGACACTTTTGAGATGTTCTTTCGAACAATATTGTTATAAGGATAATAGGAATTAATATAACGGTATTAGAAACAACAAATATACTTATTATTTTTATGTACTGAAAAATGTTATTCAATATTTTCTAATTTTGTGTCAAACTAACAATATTAGATGCAAAAGTCGATTAAAAAATCAAGAATGAAGTAAATTATTTCATTTTTTTTTTAATTACTTTACAAAGGACACCGACACCTTTAAGTGTGAGCAGGATGTTTTTAATAGCTCCTTGTGTGAACAAGCAATTAACAGTTTGATAGTAATTTTATAATTAGCAGCTGATTATTTGTTTCCATTAACAATGTCTTTACATTATCATGCTATTAATTGAAGATGTGTTATATATTATACTACACCAAAGACTACAGTAACGCTTTGATTGTTGTTGTTTTGTTTGGTCATATTCCGGTATCTTCCGATAGTTAATGTCTCAAAAACACATATTCATTAATATATTACTTAATTAAACTATACATTTAAGCCAATTTAGATCATAAATAGTGGATTCCGGTAATTCAAAAGTCGATTCCGGTAATTCTATGGTGGATTCCGGTAATTCAGGTAGATTCCTGTAAATAAGTGGATTCCGGTAATTCTATGCACCGGATTTTTTCTGGTAGAAAGACGGGCAAGAACATTTCCAGGGCATGTCTGGTAAGTTGGGATGTTGGATATTGTGGTGAGACATAGTACACCTAAATTCTGATAACATGTCCATTGCCCGATTACCATACAAACTTCAAACTTTTGTGCTAATCAGCAATCTTTTGAGCTAATCAGCAATTCACGATTGTAAACTTCAGAAACAGTTTTGCTGATTATACTCGAAAAGGGTGTGTGTGTGTGTATTTCTAAGGATTATAGTCCCTCCACCTACGACAGGCGTCCTACCTGAGGATTATAGGCACAATGTCTGGACTTTTATCTGTGTGTTGTTGTGTGATGTGATGATATGTCTACTTGAAGCAGCGAACTCAATGGTTTCTTTAAAGTGCTGCCACACTGGAATACCACGCCGTAGTAGACATGATACCCCCACCCGCCAGTCACATTATTCTGACACTGGTCAATCAGTCGCAGCACTACCCATTATTTGCTCGTCAGGCAAGGGTTACAAGTGACTACTCCATTTTTAAAGTCTTTGGTATGACGCGGTCAGGGGACTCGAACCCATGACCTCCCGAATGCAAGGCAGACGCTATAACCACTACACCACAATGCTTCGGTCTCGAAAAGGGTGTTTAGCAGTATATAATTTTATACTGATAACTAATATTTACAGTAAATGACCTTGACATTTGTGTGTTGACACAGCTGTATTTCAATGTCATTCATTCGTATATTCATATAGTTGAGTGGAGCAAACAATACTTATTTTTTAAGTTCTTAGCTTACATGTCATATATTGTTCATTTAGTTCTTTCTTCTGTTCAGCCTTCTGGTCGCTCCTGCTTGCTACGCTTTCGTCAATACTCAAACAGGGGGCAGCCATCTTGCCAAATAAACTGTCCCTTCGAAGAGACATTATTGCTTTATTCGACCGAACCTGCTCGCCAATTTATGGTAGTATGTTTCTGTATGAAGATTTCGATCTATATTTCCAGCCTTTCGTCCATTCTCTTGAATTTATTTTCTTTTTAGTCCTCTCAACGGCGAACCCCCAACTCTGTCAGAAACCGAAAGTAGGTCAAGAAAGTACAAATATCTATTTTTAGATAGTGACTGTATCTCAATTAATTACAACCAGGTCTGAATCATCAGAAGATTTGCACACGCAATACTACAATGAGCGCTTTATTGATTCCGACTCCAAGATAAACCCGTCAATGTTTATACATGAGCCACTTCCGCGTGACGATTTCTTTGGAAAAAATCAAAAAAATGACAATTATTTCAATAATTCTAATATCTGTTTTGGTGAGTGGAATTTTATCGCTCACCGATGTGACTGATAAGATATTTGGAAACAACAATAAAGGAATTATTGCTGCCTTTGGTGATTTTAATGCTGACAAACACACTGATGTTTTTGTCATTTCTCAAGATGGTAATTTCAAATTATTTATTTATCTGAATACAATTCTTCTATTCAGGTTTACCACCACTAATTTCATATAAGCCTCCGAGGTAGTATTCCTATAATAACTGCCCGTTTTTATTCGATTTTGTGGTTGTATCTAGGCTCGCGTTTACCATTCGCAATAGGCGACAAGGAACACAAACTGGCGAATGAAAATCGTAAGAATACATAGATAATTCACCAAAAATAATCCAAATTTCCGACTGATTTTGTCAAAAAAGTCTCGGAAAAAATATGATTTCTAATATTGGCTTAGCCAATATCCCACTGGGTGTTGTTAGCTAATTAGCAACAGTCAATTTGGACAGATAACTGATTATCATAGTGTTTATTGAAAACCGCTGTCAAATTGTTTTTTGTGTGATAGACGCCGCCCACTGTTCCGCCTATCGCTGTCATTCAACTAGTTTGTGTCCCAACGCTCAATATTATCCTCCATATATATATATGTTATTGCGTTATCGAGTCGGGTAAACATAAAATAACATGGCGCCCTCTTACAGCCAAAATGGCTGATCAAAACAGAAAGTGCATGAAGTGTGACACTGTTTGTTTAAGAATTAATCAGTCTGAGAGATGCACAGTTTAAAGGCCGATGGTCTTTTTGAACTTTACGATCACGGGTATTAAGTGTGGAGTGCCCACTAATTAATTGTACACACAGTAGCGTAAACTGGAACAATGGCAAGTGTGATCGTGTTTGATCAGCTGTCTTTAAATTGTGACAATTTTATGTTTGATTGTTCATTCTAACACGACCTCCACAGTCTTTCATATACACAAAGAAAAGAGACAGCTGTATGTTATTCTACGATAAAATACAGCTGCTCCATTAATTCGCCGCGTATATTTCATCCGTTGGAAGCGCCATGTTAAATGACGTCACTGGGTATATATACGTCACGAAGACAAACTCAACAGTAATTTTAATGAAATGTTAATTAAAACAAACTTGCCATGCTCCCAAACCGTGCACACCTCCGATATAAACCCATCATATGCATCAGTACATATAACATTAATAAGCATCTTGAACAAGTTGAGAACGTTTGACGTCATAAAGCGCAAGCTATGTGACGTAAGTAATGACGTAATTGCTTGTCACGTGACTACTAGTGTATTAAAACTTTGCATACGGGGGCGCCCAATGGAACAGCCTGTAAACATAGCAGCCTGATTACCTTGACCTCCGAGATAATATGTAGTGCCCCAACAATAGCGTAAACAATGAGCTTATTGTTGTGTTAGAGAATCGAAATAATAAATACATTAAGCGCAAGCTATGTGATGTAAGTAATGACGTAATTGCTTGTCACGTGACTACTAGTGTATTAAAACTTTGCATACGGGGGCCAACGCACTCGTGATTTAATTACTACACATCCGAACTAACTGTATTTTATTCACCGATAAAACACAGGTACGTATTTATTATTTCTTAAATCAACATGAAACAATAGTCAGTACAAAAGGTGTGATTACTCGAAACATTGGTACAGTTTTAGAATGAAGTGGCTTTTATTACTTATTCTATGCATGATAGTTGTGGTGTATGTAGCATTTCTGAATTTTGTCTCACAATGCAACGCGATCTTTTTAGCTTTGGAACCGCTGTTAACAGGAAACAGCCAGAGACTGAGTCACAGACTCCAACATGCATTCATTCTGTCTTTTTTTTAAATTTCAGTCTTGACAATTTTTAAAAATTAAATTACATTTATAACAAGTTTTGAAAATTGTGCAACTCAACTTTTAATTATAAGCACTAATGCAGAATGCAGCATCCATATGATATATTGATACCCGATATGTTAATATTAAAGCATACTCTTTTAACTTACTTTTGATATGTAAATGCGAGGTGTTAGCGCCTTCAATTAAAATTCCAAAATATCTCCGTAAAAGTCTGGCTACAGACATTCTAATCTGGTTAAAGAATATTTAGCGCCTTGGCTATAGGGTTTAAAATCCTAGCGCTAGCCTAGTGTATGTACGAGGGCCATTCAAATATTACGAGGACAATTTTAATAGTTTTTACACTTTTATAAATCAAGTAAATTAAATTATATGGCAATAAAGGTTTACATTTTCACTTTAATATCAGTAAATATAATAAAATTATTTGAAACAGATTTCAAGAAATACGAGTTTTTACAACCCCACTGTCACGGAGCACGTCATTTGTGTGCTATGCCGTCGTCTTGAAAACCTACAACTACTTATTGATATTTATCATAGTTCTCCTTGTTCAATATTCATAAAATTTCATAACGGTAATTTTGGAATACCAGTGACAATGCTACTTTAGTATTGTGTATTTTTATCGAAGATTTTCCTTTTATTTAGCCATTCCCTAAATGCAGTTATGAAATAAAGACGTCACATTTTGGACTGCTCCGTAGATGGGTTTCTCGCCCTATTATATCAGTTATTGCAACATATATAAGCATAGTATCGATGTTTTGTTTAATCATTTGATTTCTTACATGTATGTGTTGAATTACAACATGTATGAATCTTAAATGTTTACGTCAATAATTGAGTGCGATATCGAAAAAGTCCACATATTATTTGAACAGCCCTCGTATAAGAAGCGTATTAATAGTTTCTACTGGATCACTGACCTGTTTAGTAAACAAACAAGAACTTTCTTACATGTGACCCCACCTTTTCTGGTGATTTTTCAAGTGGAAAATTAGGTTTCTATATGAACATTACACTGCTGCATTATCCATACTTGAGTTGAATTTGCAGTAATTCATTAATATGTGACACTTTAACATTGGTGTCTATGGGAAAATAATTAGTGGTTTCATACATGTACCTTCACCAATCCATGAACGATTTAATTTTTAGCTTGTTAGCCATGTTACTGTCATAGTATGGAAACTAAAAGGAAAGCTAAGTCCAGTTTACAGTTGTAATGATTACCATGACAAGAGAATAATTTACACCTATCTGTGCTGCACCGTGGTCGAGTGGTTTCTTTCTGCTGATAGCCTCTTCCATCGGATGGGGACGTAAACTGGGCGGTCCCGTGTATCGGTCTATTCTCCGAGCACGTTAAAGAACCATAGGAATCTATTCGATAATAAGAGTAGGGCACAGTTCCCGGATTCCTATGTATCCTTCCCCTCTCTGGGGCAGCTCTAAATAAGCTATACTGTGTTGATGAGCCGTTAAACAACATTCAACAACTTACTGCTGATACGACATACAATCAATTTTTGATTATCACTGCAGCCTGATTTCTGAGGAAGGGTTTACATGCTATCACTAACACAGATCTTTAAAGTGCACATGGTATTGCACTCCCTGGACATGGGACTGACGGCGTTACATCCCTCCTTGCCCATGTAACAAACTGCAGGAGTGCGTTTGAAAAACCCGGGACGTGACCCTACCGGGAATCGAACCCGTGACTTCTGGGACGAGAGTCAAGTATGCTAATCACTCAGCCACTGCAGCTCCGGTTGTGGCAAATTGCTGGTTATGACGCTTTCCTTCCGAACGAATGCCATCTTGGCCCAAGCCATAACTACTGTGTTGTGTCCTTGGACAAGGCACTTTATCAACATTGTCTCAGTCGACCCAGCTGCAGTTAGGTTATGGCAAATTGCTGGGGGTTATTGTTGGTATCTATATGTATCATATGCAAGCTGTTGAAACATAAACACAGCAACATTTGACATACACAAAGTACTGGGAGACAACCAGCGTGCCAGGGCTAGTACAGCTAAAAATGTTTTGAATACAATGGGTCCTACGAGGAGGATGATGAGGACAGACAAACGTATGCAGACATTATAACAATGCAAAATAAAGCATAAAAAATGTTTACAAGTTTATTGTAAATAAAATGAAATAATAATGATCTTGTTTTTGTAGCACTTTTACATGAAGTGCGGGGACATGTAAATTTGGCTGGGGACAAGTAAATTTTTTAAGTCCTATAGACAAGTGGTCAAAAAAAGTTAATTTCAAACCTTGTTGACACTCTGTATCAAACCGAAATAGTTTTGTTCTTGAAAATAACTTAAAACAAGTAACACCCTGACTGATGTATGAAGACTGGGTTAGTTGCTTTCTGTTACTGGGCGAGATGCGGATCACTGAGCAGAGGTGTTACAATTCATCTGCCATTGACCTCCCCTTCTTCCAATGCTGTGAGATCTTGCTGCAGTAGGAAGCTGTCTTGAACTGTTGATGACCCTGAAAGGCATCTGCAAACAAGCTGGCATCTGAAAATTGCATGAATCTGGCAAGTCGTTAATGAATGCGAGAAACAGGGCTGTGCCCTGGGGAACTCTAGCAAAATGTGTGTGAGTTGCTTTCAAGTTAAATTCTTGATGTACACAGTTGGAAATTTTAACTTTGATGTTAGCCTTTTGGATGACTGCTGCTTTTGTCCGCCGTGGCTGGCGTGGCACAGTTGGTAGCGCGGCGGATTTGTAACCGGAGGCCCCGGGTTCAATCCTCCATGGTGCCACTGAGTTCCATCTGTGTGTTCTTGGGCAAGACACTTTTTCTTAGCCTCATCCGCTGGATGGGGACGTAAACCGGGCGGTCCCGTGTATCGGTCTATCCTCCGAGCATGTTAAAGAACCATAGGAATCTATTCGATAATAAGAGTAGGGCAGGTTCCCGGATTCTTGTGTATCCTTCCCCTCTCTCTGGGGCGTCTCTAAATAACCTGTACTGTGTTGATGAGCCGTTAAACAACATTCAATTCAATTGCGGGCCATGCATAGTCCTGCAGAAACAAGTACGTTCTTTGAAGAACCCGGTTCTTAAATTGGAAGAGGTAGAAGGTATGCCTCTGTTAGTGGATACATTGTCACACAATAGCTCTAGTAGCTAATTTAATTGTTGATTATATGCGACGTTAAAATTTACCTTTCTTCTTCTTCTTCCAAAAATGGTCAGAAGTCTTCTTAGACTGTACAGTTAACGTTCTGAGGTGATGAGGCAATGCTCTTCTTCCACAATGTTAAAACAACAGTACCGGTAGTTTACATTTAAAACTATATACATGGCAGTGATGGAACTGCGCTCGGAAGATTATGATGTTTCATAATTAGTTACATGTAGTTGTAAGTGGAAAGGTAAAGGATCGCAGCTTGTCAGCATGGTTCATTAAAATCACGGTGGGTTTTGGCATAAAGAGGAAGTATGGCAATTTTTAGTGTGACCTGGTGGTTTGAGCAGAGGCTAATTTAAATGTGTTTAAATAATTATGTGAGCTAATATAAATATCTACTCTGCCCCCTGGACTTTTTAAATTTTGTTGGAAATGACAAATTGATGAACAATAAATTTACATTAAAGGGACAATGTCTGTAACTTCTAGCTTATAAAACACGAAGTAATAAAGTTAACAAACATTACACACTTACCATGCTTACCAATCAATATAAGAACCTCTTTGCGAGTTTGAACTCGCAGCCGAAACTAAAATTACACTCGCGGGTAATAATCGTGATAGCACTATAGTCAAAATCGCTCCCAACTGAGCTAAGCGGGCCATTTATATTATGAAATACATACTCTTTAGAAAACCTATAATGCGCTAATGGCGCTCACCTGATCAGCAGAAACTGTAAATATTGTAGGACCGCATTATTTATAAACAATAAATAACATATTTCTAACTCATGAATGTATTATTATATATACTTATTTGGGTCTATGCTCATGTTTTCATGTATACATTTCACTGAACAAAAATCTGGCAGTTATTTGGCTATGCTCAATATCTGCTTACTTACGGATAGTGGACCCTTTAAAATTATATTGTTAGTATGTTTTTATTTCATTTCTTATATTACTAGACTAGCTAGATATTATGCCAAATGTATTTTTTCCATTAAATATAATCATTACCATATGCCTTCTGTTGCCGGTGCAAATGTCACTACGCTTAAAAACTCGTGTGAAATTTATCTAAAGTGGAGATTTGACAAAATATTGCGTGACAAAAAATGAGATCAACAGAAGGCTTCAACCATCAATTTGTTTAATTTCAGGGTCGTCTCTGTATGTGTATTTAGCTGATAATGAGGACAAGTACAGGGAAACCAAACTACTAGACAATGCAACGTTGGCTGGTGGGGTGAAGATATCCAGTGTTGTTCCTGCGGACTTTGATGGTGATCTGCAAATGGATGTTCTGGTGACACTGAAAAGTGCGACAACTGGATCAACATCCAAAATATTTTGGGGACAAGGTTCTAGTCTTGAAAGTAAGTAGGCTGCATCTATTAGCCCTTTTAACCCTTAACCCGCTAAGCATGACTATAATAGCCTTTGTATCCATCGTAAACCCTGATCAGCCTGCGATCTGGGTTTACAATGTCTGGCTGCTGATCAGTGATTTCCCCCAAAACACCCCTTTGTCACATAAATGGAATTGTCTTAATTCAAGAAAGAACAGTCCATTATATATATGTAGCGGGTTAACCCTTCCACTGCCACAGTCGAAAGAATTGCTTTTATGACCAGTGTAGACCCAGATCAACATGCACACTGAGCAGGCTGATCAGGGTTTACACTGTTCTTCACTTAGTCACATTGTCAATAGTTCTGTATTGGTGTAACAGTGTTTGAAGACAGACCCAGACCTGTGTTACTAGTATAACATAAAGCACTGCCTAAATACTTCCAATTCATACAATTTAGAAGCTTTTTGTTTAAATTTGTGAGATTTAACATGAGCTGTAATGCAAGATGAGAGTTGTAACTTGAGTTGTAACGTGAGTTGTAACATGAGACTGTGTCCAAGTCCAAATAACACACAGGTGTCTACAGCCTATTTGTGTGTCTTAATTATACCATATAATTAGCAAACGGTTTAAGAAGTTTGACCGGTGTACTGTTTTATATTTCAGATGATCCATTAACACTGCCCAGTATGGTGGACCAGCCTTTACTTTTAGAGTAAGTACATTGCTGCTTGTTTTCTTGTCAGATCATAAAGGACATAAATATGTTATAACAGAGCATCAGCAGGTCAAATAAACACGATTTCATGATATAAGTCAAAGGCATCATAATTATATTTTATTCTAATACACCCACACTATATAGCCTAGTTTAAAATATCTCGTTCACCGATATATCACTGTAACGTTTGCAACGTTATGAGAGTAAGCAAAGCAGTGCGAAAGTTTTCAGATGTGTGCGTCATTTTCACATTTTAGGAGTATTAGAACAGAAATAGAACATCGTTTATGGTGAATTATCTTGTAATATATACATGTATCACGGTTTGTCGTTCAGTTGTAAACAATAATTTCACTCGCCCGAAGTGAAATTATTGTTTACAATTGAACTCCAAACCGTGATATATTACACCATATAATTCACCGTAAATGATGCTCTGTTTATTAAATAAAACAAATATGTCATGTAGGTACATAAAATTACATTTAAAATTAACACTTCTCGACCATGCCATGCAATACATATATTATGTTTTCTTCTTTACCGTCTAAGTACTAGTTTCAGAATGATAGAACTGTAGAAGTTATATTCGGCCAGTAGAGCTTATGGGATGCCAAGTTGTCCGTCGTCCGTCCGTCGTTAACTTTTGTCTCGTTAAGACGATAGGGCCTTCATTTTTCATCCGATCTTTACCAAACTTTGACAGGTTGTTAATATCAATGAAAGCTCGGATAAGTTCGAAAACCAGCCAGATCGGACCAGTAACAGCAGAGTTATGGCCCATGATTTAGTTCAAAATGCTATATTGCTATATTTTGCCTCGTTAAGACGATAGGGCCTTAATTTTTCATCCTATCTTTACCAAACTTTACCACATTGTTAATATCAATGAAAGCTCGGACAAGTTCGAAAACCAGCCATATCGGACTAGTAACAGCGGAGTTATGGCCCTTGATTTAGTTAAAAATGCTATCTTTTACCTCGTTAAGATGATAGGGGCTTCATTGTTCATCCGATCTTTACCAAACTTTATCAGATTGTTAATGTCATTGAAAGCTTGAAGAAGTCTGAAAAACAGCCATATCGGACCAGTAACAGCAGATTTATGGCCCTTGATTTAGTTAAAAATGCTATATTTGGCCTCGTTAAGACGATACGGCCTTCATTTTTCATCCTATCTTTACCAAACTTTAGCGCATTGTTAATATCAATGAAAACTCAAAAAAGTTCGAAAACCAGCCAGATCGGACCAGTAACAGCGGAGTTATGGTCCTTGATTTAGTTAAAAATGCTATATTTTGCCTCGTTAAGACGATAGGGCCTTCATTTTTGATCCTATCTTTACCAAACTTTACCACATTGTTAATATCAATGAAAGCTCGGACAAGTTCTAAAACCAGCCATATCGGACTAGTAACAGCGAGTTATGGCCCTTGATTTATTTAAAAATGCTATATTTTACCTCGTTAAGACGATAGGGGCTTCATTGTTGATCCGATCTTTACCAAACTTGATCAGATTGTTAATATCAATGAAAGCCGGGACAAGTTTGAAAAACATTGATATCGGATCATATCCGACCAGTAACAGCGGAGTTATGGCCCTTGATTTAGTTAAAAATGCTATATTTTGCCTCGTTAAGATTATAGGGGATTCATTGTTCATCCGATCTTTACCAAACTTTATCAGATTGTTAATGTCATTGAAAGCTCGAACAAGTTCGAAAAACAGCCAGATAGGACCAGTAACAGTGGAGTTATGGCCCTTCATTTAGTTAAAAATGATATATTTTGCCTCGTTAAGACGATAGGGGCTTCATTGTTCATCTGATCTTTACCAAACTTTATCAGATTGTTAATATCAATGAAAGCTCGGATAAGTTCGAAAACCATTCATATCGAACCAGTAACAGCGGAATTATGGCCCTTGATTTAGTTCAAAATGCTATATTTTGCCTCGTTAATACGGTAGGGCCTTCATTTTTCATCTGATCTTTACCAAACTTTACCAGATTCTTTAGTTATGGCCCTTGATTTAGTTAAAAAGCTGTTTTTTGCCCGAAACTTTCAAAAAAACGTTAATGGCAGTCGCTCGCTTCATTGATGTTATAAGAGCCATGTTAGCCAGTAGAGCGTCCACAGGCCCTCTTGGGCCTCTTGTTTATGTTGTATCGTTCTAATTTGACATTTTTAACTGTTTTAACGCTTGGTCATGCCAACACAGTGAAAGTAGCAAGAAAAATTAACCTCATACCCCTTCCCATCAATGTTATCTGAATAATTATGTTGTTATCCCAGCCATCAGAACACTCAATTGCCAGAAGTAATGAAAATGAGTGTTACCCGTATTACTTTGCTAGCAAAGTCTTGTCAAGATGCTTTGATGTGCTTGAATAATCTTGCATACATAAGAAATGTGGAGATACCCACCTATAAATGCTTTTAAAACTCATGAAAAGAAACCGAAACTTGAATTAAAAGACTTCCCTGTTGAATATTATATTGGGCTAGTAAATTTTGAACAGTTCTAATGATTTGTAAACTAAAAATATTAATTCCTAGCCCTGACACTTAGTGGATTTTTATAGATCAAATATAACAAATCGTTAACATCAAGAAGCGATAATTGTCATAACTATTTGTAATATGACCCTTAGCTGATTTCAGTGGTTCTTCTACTACTAATAATGATACGTTATTTCAGTGAGAATGCAGACATGATTCCTGATCTGATGGGAGAGAAGTCTGCAGGGGAGAGATACTACTGGCTGTTCAGGTACGATTTGTCTCGTGCACCCAATAATGATTTGTCACATGCACACATGTATGATTTATCACGTGCATGCATACAATTTGTCACATGCACACATGTATAGTTTGTCATGTGCACACATGTACAATTTGTCACGTGCACACATATATGATTTGTCATGTGCACAAAAATTATACAAATGTGCCGATTTGCCAGGTGTGTACATGTACGGTTTTCATGTGCTCACATGTAGCATGGCTGGTTCAGAGGGATCACTGTGTTGCACTGTATCAGAGTGCCTGCAGTCGCACTTACAGAATTTGCGATAACCCAGTCAAGAACTCTCACATTTTGATCAATGTTGGCACATTTTAAACGGACACACGGCAATCTTTAAGTAAAAAAAATATAAGATTATCGTGTGTCCCTTTAACATAAAGTTTGAAAAGTAAGCAACATATGAAAGATGATATAAAAAAGTTTATAGTTTACATTCTGGTGTTAGGTACAGTCAAACCTGCTCAGGAGACCATCTCTAGTAAGAGACCACCTGCTGGAAAGACCACCTTTTCAGTAAGTTCTCAGTTGCACCTGTATAAAGCGACCACCAGTGTAAACATTAAGAGACCAATTTTGCTCTTTCTTTTAGTGGTCTCTCAATACAGGTTTAACTGTATTTATCACATAACTTGCGGTGTGGGAGTGAAATAGCACTATTCTATATTTTCGATATACTACTAGTTATATAAGTATGCAAATAAGCCTAGTATGCACTGTCAGAAAAAAATCGATAATGACAATGATCCAATGCCCATGGTTTATGTTGGTTTCGTGTGTTAAAGCGACAGGTAAAATGCAATAAAAGTCGATATGTGAGTTATGTGATAAATAGATTCTAACATTCATTCTCATTCATTATTGAATTTATTAATCTCGTTAGCAAAATGATATAATGCTCGACAAGAGCCTCGCATTATATCATTTTGCCAACTCACTTAATAAATTCGAATGAGTATTCGTGTAAGATCCTCTATATGTACGTGAGAATTGCATGTTCATCAAATACTTTAAACAACTGTTACAAGTTTTAAGGTCAGCATCAGCAATATCTTCAGTTAGGTAGCAGTACTGTTTTGTGGTGGTCATACATAGGTCCACTTCAATGTCATTCAACTACACAAACCGATGGGGGACATAAAACATTAAGTGAATTCTGATGAACTCTTCCAAAAATCCTATGTTAAAATGATCTTTTTGTATCTTCATGGCCATCCAAAAAAGAATGATGAACACTGACACTGTCAAAACAAAACTTGGTATTTTTATATTTCAGTCAACACAGAAATTACACTGAAAAGAAATTGACTGGAGGAGAAACCGAGGGAAAGCATGCTCCCCTTAGAGTGCCCCAGTCCAGTGCCTTTGTTGACATGAATAATGACTTAACTGCAGGTGAGATTTTGTCATGAAATTACGTCCAGCAGTCGTCCCTTGGTATACGTTGCCTTCTACTCAGTACATGTATTTTACCTCGTACCTTCTACTCAGCACTAGCCTTGGTCACCCGGCCCGCTTCTGATTTCTTCGTTACGCTATGCTACATGGATCCAGAACCAGGGCCTGGGGAAAATAGGACGTTTAAAATCGCCATCTCATTTTGGCGAGATTTTGAGAGATTCAACGAGACTTTCCAAACACTTATTTGTAAATTAATTTCATGATAATTTCTTACTTTCAACTTTTGAGAAGCAGCATGTGACGTCAAAAATGGTAACAGAAGCATCAACAATTGACAGTGTACGTTTATTTACAACATGACGTCACGCAAATGTCAACTTTATGCACGTGAAAAAAACGCGCGAATAAATTGGACTAATCACTAGTGGGCGCTTTAATTGGCCTAATCTGTCCAGACCGATATCTGCAAGTAAGACATATGCATGATACGGTCTAGCTGGCCGAGACTAACTCAGCACATGTATTTTACCTCGTACCTTAAGATGGAAAATAGTAGACTGATCCCCAGGATATATATCAACTATACACTGTCAGACTGGCTAAAATGTATCTGTGATGAGTATTTTATGAGTTTGTTGTATGTTTAAAACTACAGTAAACACTCATATTTAAGCTGCTGAAGTCCCATTTTGGCAGAATAACCCATCATTGTCAATGCACTATTAAATCTAAACTACAGCTAAAGGTTAAGATCTAAAATTTAAGATCAGATCTTTGCTTACAACAGAAGTCAACAATAAGTTGTTGTTTTTTTGTTTAGGTCACGCCAATTGACCTTGGCTAGTATTTACTTGTACAAAGTGTTGAAAGTGCTTAAAATATCAGTGTTCGAAGTCTCTTAAAATGGAGAAATGTAAAAAGAGTCAGTTTTTGGTAATAATGTTTAACATTTTTTAAAAAACTAGTTAATTATTTTTGGAAACATATTGTAGCTTTTATATGCTCTGCACCATAAATGCAGGGGGCAGGGTCCGACAAATCCTCTGCCCGGAGCCCGCAGAATTTTCTTTTGAAGTAGCCTGGCAAAAAAAACAGATTTTAGCTCTAATCTATATCATAAAATCCTGTGTTCCCAGCTAATTAGTCAGATAAGATTACAGCGCCACGCGTCGATAATAACACCAATAAACAAGGTGTTTAGACACCAACGGTGATCGGACCAGATCGATTGACAGGTTAGTTACCTTCATGCATAACTCATTAATATTCATTAGTTGTTTTAATACTGAGGTACACTTTGATTGGATAATAACAATGTAGCGTCAATAATTTATTCACTTGGACATGGCTGGAAAACATTTGATTGGATGGCTTAGGGGCATTATGGGAAAAGATTGTGTCTCCTTAATTAGTTTGCAAGTTGCATGCAATAAAAACCTGGCGATTGATTAAGACAATTAAAGAAGTCAAAAATCAAATGATAATACAGATGGTACCACGCGGATTACGGCGATTTAACTGACTGGATGTTTATAGTTTTCATTTTTAATTGCGAAATAATTGTTTTAAAACAAATGTGTTTACTCTAACTTTTCATGTTTTATTTAGCCAACATCGTTGTAAACAGCAGAAACGCAATTATACATGTATAAAGCCATTATTTCTTAGATCTCTGGAAAATCGGCGTTCACCATTGCACTATTAATATCTGTATTACTCCAGTAAATTATAAAGGTCAAATTCAAATTGTTTATTGTTTTATCTTGTATAGTCTGTATCACAAATATTTTACCAAACTTCGTCAATAATTATATCCAGCATAATCAAAAAGCGAAACAATCCTGAACGATGCTATTTTAAAAAAGCTGCATCGGGGCACCATACTAATTATACGAATTTCTGTTTCCTGAGCTGAAGGCCCTGGTAAACAATAACAAAAACTATCGGGAAAAGTTGTTTATATGTTAACTTCTCAACCAAGGAAAATTTAAATATTTTTGCATAATTTCTATAAATAAAGGAACTGTTGCATGTACTTATCTGATATCGTATATACATTATTTTTGGCGAGCAACAATTTTTTTATCAAGATGTCACGCGCTTTCTTAATTTGATTTTTGATGCAAAAAGTTTGTTCATAATTCAAAAACACGTAAGCTTATCAATTAGTGTTGACCACCATATTAAAAACATCGCGTTTCAAATGACTTGAACGTGTTATGTACATGTAACACAAACGTGTGCAGTTCATTCCTTTATGAACTCAGTACACGCTACGTCATCACATCACCTGGCCGTTAGCTTCGTGTACTAAATAAAGCATTGTGAGTATTTGCCTGGTACAATGTACATGTATTTGTTTGCGCGTGTAGCCGTCGACGTTAGCCTATGGATAGTAGACAGGTGTTTATTTCGTATATAAAAGCACAACTTTATAAGGAAGCTTTAATGTTTATTAACGCTAACGCAAAAATGTAAGAAAAAATGTAACCTGGACTGTAGATTTTATTGTCGATTTTTTTTACACGTTTTTGATGACTTTTAAGTACAAATGACTAATATCATCAAACAAATAAAACATTATCCATTTCATTTCAATGATTAAGAGGCATTTTATAATAATTTTGCTTTAGCACCCACATGATTTAAAATAATCTTTTTTAAAATTTATTTAAACCCTTAAAGCCTAGATTTAGATCTTTATAAAATGCCTCTAAATTACTCTAAAGGAAATTGATAATTTGTTTTATTTATATATTGGTAAAACAACAAAGTCAAAAGTCATACATTATAGAAATAATTTTATTGGTAAATCCATTTACATACAAACATGTTCAATAACAGTTCACCAATGTGAAAAATGTTAATGAGTCGCCTCGAGTCCGCCGCGCGCATAACGGGCTATCAAGTTCAGTTTCGTAGCCCAGTGGGCTACCACAGATTTTAAAGATTTGTCGGACCCTGAGGGGGGCATACAGTATTACCATTCTCGGTATGTTTTCTAATTTTCTATTTCAGATTTGTGTATAATATCAATGGCAAACGATAGTATGCCACAGTTAGAGTTTTGGCTCAATCAGGTTTGATATATGAATTAGTTTCGTCTGTTCTTGAGAAAAAGATCCTCATTACACGGAATCAACCATGTTTAATTTTAGATAATTATATATAGTTCATTTATACACAGTTTTTATCAATTGAACAATAACCAGTTGTGTATTACACAATGAAGTAAATGATATGATCATTTCTCTGGTAAAACTAACAAAATAAGGTATTTAAATTAATGCATGTATGTTTTTGATATTTTGTATAAATTAATTAAATATTTCTTTACTGCATAAGTTTCATTGTTTTACCTAACAAAATAAGATATAAACATATTAATGCATGTATGTTTTGATATTTTGTATAATTAAATATATTTTTTACTGCATAAGTTTCCATTGTTTCACATGCAAATCAAGCTTATAAAAAGAATATAGGTATTTACACCTACAAGAAAAGCACATGTATCCCACAAACAAATCTAAAACACAACAGAGCACATGGACAATGTATTTAGGAACTTGACCCATGGGCAATAGAGGGCGGAGATAGAAAATGGAATGTCGGATGTTCAGCTTTGTCAAGAAATTCTCTGTACTATTCTGTTTTTCACATTCATCTTTGTTTCTTCATTGTAGGCTGGTAAGCTGACATGGAATGCAGACAGGAACATCAAGTTAACGTATGACAAGGATCTTAAAGTTATAGGACAGTTTACATTTGCTGATATAGGTATGTGAAACCCGCACAAGTACTTGGATGATTTTATAAATAATGCTTTAATAATTAAATTCACCATTTTTAAAAAAAAAAAAATTCTCAAATAATTGTCATATTTCTAGAATTTGTATAATATTACAACAGTCAAAGTACTTTATATCCAGATACGTTCATTGCAACTGAAAATGAAAATAAACAAGCACACAAAAAACTAGTCCAGTCTGTACTCCAAGGGTAATGCTTATGACTTTGTGTTTGGGTTTGAGCCAATTGCCCATTTGAGGGAACACTGGGCACTATTTTACGCTTATGTTGCACCTTTTTTGCGGTCATTTGTATTATTATGAGAGCAGTATAGAATGGTTATATAACTACTTACAGATGGAGACTTGATGACAGATGTTTTGGTACCAGTCTGTTTGGATTCTGAATGTGCACAAAGTTTAATTCTTCTCTACCATAATAAAAAGGTATTTGGAAGATTCTTTTTTCTGCTGCTTTTTCTTCTACATCATTGTCATCATCATTATCATAATTGTCATCATCATCTTCTTCGTCCTCGTCTTCGTCTGCTTCCTTTATATGGACTGGACTCTTATTAGGGAGTAATTTAAGTTCAGCATGGCAGATCATGCTCTGATTATAACCATAAACACAGTGTCTGGGTGTCTGGGTGTCAAGTGTGTGCATGCAGTCACTGTATAGAATATGAAGGTTTCCAGTGATGGTCATTTGTACATTGATAGAAGAATCAGATGTATATGTTTTGACTCTTCAAGCATCTTTTCGAGGAAAAAAATATGCTGAGAGCCTCTAGATCTGATTCTGGCATCACCTTACTGTACTAACACTTGGACATTGTGCTTAGCTTTTGTCTGTATTTTCCTTCCATGAGCATGATGAGAGTGATCTAGTGAGTTTTCGTTTTGTGTCGCCTGCAAATATGTAGGCGCCCTTATAACTAGGGATACGCCTGCACTCAGAGATTTGGTCATGGTTCATATAGTAGCTATCTCTGAGTGCCTTTGTGTCACCTGCATAGCATTGCAGACACTTAAGGATCACTTTGTTTGTCCGTTCATCACATTTTAACCTGCAAATAGTAATTGACCTATGTTCATGAAACTTTACACACATCTTCATCTCAACCCAGGGAATGTTGTTACATATGTCCAATAACTTTTGGCAGAGTCATGCCCCTTTTCATAAAACTTTAACCTGTAACCTAACTTAGCTCATAACTTCGCAAAATATTGACCTATGGTCTTGAAACTTTATAAAATTCTTCCTTATCAATTATCCAGTGCAGATTTATGCCCCTTTTCATAAACTTTAACACTTAAAAAAAAAAACTGCTCCATTAATCATGAAGGATTGCACCCCCTGTTTTCAAACTGTATAGTTAGATTGTACCTGATGATATAAGCACACCGGTGGCAGGCAACACAAATGTTCCTTGAACACTCTTCTAAGTTTTATTTTCCATTTTCATTCAAGATATGTTTCTCACTCTCAGTTGAATGATTTTATCAGCAAATGATAATAGCAAACAAACTTATTTCTCAAAAGTTTGCAAGTTTTATTAAAGTACAGCACTCTGATTTGTTTATAATGTATGTACATTTGCTGTGTACATGACTATAGTCATACCTGTATTGAGAGACCACTGAAGGGAAGAGCAGACTTGGGCCTAAATTCATCAAATCTTTGAGCACAAGAATCAGACTCGGACTCAAAATCTCATTTTTTTGCAAACCCTATCAACACAAAAGTAGGGGTAAGAATTGTGATTTTCAGACATTTTCTGTTAAACTATCTTTGAAATCACTCGTTTCTGTAAGTAACTATAGTAATTTGCTTGTAAAATTGCTTATTTGAAATTAAAAAAATTGAGATTTTGAGTCCGAGTCCGATTCTTATGCTCAAAAGTTTGATGAATATTAGGCCTGGTTTCTTAGTACAGGTGAATTTATTTTAAAACAGTACAATAAGAAACTCAAAAAGTGTGTTCTTTTAAAGCAGATATTTTACGACAACGCAGGATGTGGCCACTTAACAGAGGTGTTCACATGATACAGGTGCATTTTATTTTAAAACAATATAGGAGGTGGTCTCTTAACAAAGGTGGCCTCTTAAGCTAGTTTGTCTGTACCACAATTGTGGAATACATGTGTATTTTATTTACTCAGTGGATAAGCCTGCCAGTGGGACTGCAGAATTCCGGCCTAAACTGGAACTTCATCCCACCAGACAAGACCGGAGCCCCGGACAACATACTGGTACCCATCACCTTGAGGGTGGGAGACTTCAACTTGGACGGCTTTCCAGATTTGTTAGCTGTACTTGGAAATGCAACTGGGTAAGGGTAACCATTATGTTTTCTAAGAAAAATTATACCCTAAATAAAGATGACTTTTGTATAAAATACCGGAATGAATTTATTTTTTCTCTTGTGATAATAAAGAACTGGCATTCAGGTTTGTGTACTTGAACATCAATTATCCCATAAAACTTCACATCAAAAGTGTTTTACCTTAAAACCCAATTTAAACATAATCACTGGAACATTTGCTTTGCAGAAACCTTCACCGTGCTGTGATAATGAAGAATGTTGCGTGTAACGGAGGGTGTGATGGGTTCCCCCGTACATTCTCTGTAGACTGGGACACGTGGCTGGAGGGCAGCAGTGATAAAGCTCTACTGCCGGCCTTCTATGACGTGTATGATAATGTAAGTATGGTTGCTTCATGGTGGTTATATTTACTACAATAAGGGAAGTCATACTAAAACAATTTTATTGACACATTATTTAGTATTAACCAAACTGCCAAATTACAAAATTAAATTTAATACATTTATAGCAGATTTAACCCTTGTGCTGTGTCTTTCATTCATTGTATATAGAGAATATCATGTTCATGCCTGATCCTATCCAGTTTATTATGAGAAAAAAATGAAGATAAACTGGATACGATCAGGCACTAACATGATATTCTATTTATCACGTTGATCGTTTAAAATCATTTAATTTACCTTTTTTCAATTTTCCCCACATTTTTTTCCGTTCAAAACTTCTCCGACGTCATTAAATATACCCTGACGTCATCAAAAGAGATGCTGACGTCATCAAATGAAGTGCACCTGACGGGATAGGAACGTAACTGCCGAGATAAGGTTTTATCTCAGGCACCCTGTTTCTCGGCAGAATTATGCAGATCGACATGATAAATGTGGCTATCAAATAGATAATCTTACCTGCATGCCATAAATGAAAAACTATCCATTTTAAATGGTGTTAAATGATTTTGAGCCTGTAACTCGTAATTTAAATGCGTAATAGTGGCATGGAGATATATAAACAAAACAGGAGACACTTTGCCAGACTGGCCCTGACAGGTTGCATACTGCTTAATATAGCCCTGCATAAGTCCCGCCTTTAGTTGCGTACGATTCAGTGCAAAATTGAAAATTCACACATATTAGTTTTTGAAAAATTAAGCTCCTGTGGATATACATGACAATATTCAGTTGCTTTTTTTTTCTTGCGCTTTCAAAGGCCTTGAGATGGAATTATTTGTGAAATCCTGACCACGATTTAAATATTTAATTTATGTTTTTAGGGAATTTTGGACGTTATCGTCAGCAGTATCGACAGCAGCGGTGTGGCCAAAATTGGGGTTATGCAGCACTTGTTTATGGATGATGCCTGTTTCATTAAAGTTACAGGTAATAACACAATAAACTAATTAAGGACACAAAATATAAGTTTAATAGTCATATACTATCTGTAATTATATATTGTATGATTTTAAAAAAGCATGTAACGTCGAAAGGTCGAGTTGAAGATGTTTTAGTACAACATGGAAATTTGCATTTTATGATATATTTTTAGCTCAACTGATCAGAGATCAGCGGAGCTTATGCCGTGGTGCGGCGTCCGTCGTCCGTCCGTCTGTCCGTCTGTCTGTCCGTAAACTTTTATTTGTAGCGACTTCACAGCTGAAACTACTGGATGGATATTCATGAAACTTTACAGAAATGTTGCCCATAAAGTCTAGTTGATCCTAGCAAAAATTCATGTTGATGTGAAATCCAAGATGGCCGCCAAAGCTAAAAATAGAGTTTTAAAATACAAGTTTGTAGCGACTTCTTCTTGAAAACTATAAGTGATATTGATATGGGACTTTTTCTAAAATGATCAGCATGACATGATGTTGATCCTAGTCAAAAATCGTTTTGATTCAACGTTAAACATGGCTGCCAGCGGCCATCTTTGTTTACATAGAGTTATATAGTAAAAACTTGTAGCGACTACTTCTCTGAAACTGCTTGGCGGATTGTCATGAAACTTTACAGGAATGTTGCTCTTGATGTCTAATTGATCCTAGAAAAATTTCAGGTCGGCCGGAAATTCAAGATGGCCCTCACAGCTAAAAATAGATTTTTAAAAAATAAGTTTGTAGCGACTACTTCTTGAAAACTATAAGTGATATTGATATGGGACTTTTTCTAAAATGATCAGCATTACATGATGTTGATCCTAGTCAAAAATCGTTTTGATTCAACGTTAAACATGGCTGCCAGCGGCCATTTTTGTTTACATAGAGTTATATAGTAAAAACTTGTAGCGACTACTTCTCTGAAACTACTTGGCGGATTGTCATGAAACTTTACAGGAATGTTGCTCTTGATGTCTTATTGATCCTATCAAAATTTCAGGTCGGCCGGAAATTCAAGATGGCCGTCACAGCTAAAAATAGATTTTTAAAAAATAAGTTTGTAGCGACTACTTCTTGAAAACTATAAGTGATATTGATATGGGACTTTTTCTAAAACGATCAGCATGACATGATGTAGATCCTTGTGGAAAATTATTTTGATTCGACGTTAAACATGGCTGCCAGTGGCCATCTTTGGTTACATAGAGTTATATAGTAAAAACTTGTAGCGACTACTCCTCTGAAACTACTTGACGGATGTTCATGAAACTTCCCAGGAATGTTGCACTTGATGTCTAGTTGATCCTTGAAAAATTTCAGGTCGGCCGGAAATTCAAGATGGCCGCCACAGCTAAAAATAGATTTAAAATAAATAAGTTTGTAGCGACTACTTCTTCAAAACAATAAGAGATATTGATATGGACTTTTCTAAAATGATCAGTATGACATGATGTTGGTCCTTGTCGAAAATCGTTTTGATTGACCTTAAACATGGCTGCTTTGCTTTACATAGAGTTATAGAATGAAAACTTGTAGCGACTACTTCTTTGAAACTACCTGACGGATTTTCATGAAACTTCACGAGAAATGTTGCTCTTAATGTCTTATTGATCTTAGCAAAATTTCAGGTCGGCCGGAAATTCAAGATGGCCGCCACGGTTAAAAATTAGATTTTCACAAACAAGTCTGTAGCGACTACTTCCTGAAATCAAAAATCAATCAGTAGAGCTTCAGGTCATTGACCTCTTGTTAAAATACAGTTTGTTGGACCTTTTTGGTAGTTGCTAGGTCCTATTCAGTGAGTGTAAAGTGAATTTGTCAAGAAGTATTTGTCAAGTTTTCATTTAGTCTAGCATGGTGAGAATCAGTGCTACCTATTTTTCATATAAGAATTTTGTTTAGAATACTACATTGCAAGTTATTATTGATCTGATTTGATGTTTTGCAAACGGTAACTAGTTTAAACATTTGTTAAGTCTTGAAAATTTCACTTGATGTTTTTTATGCCCCTGAAGGGAGGAGGGCATATAGTAATCGCACCATCCGTTAGTTCATTCGTCCGTCCATTTGATCGTCCGAAACAATCATATCTCAGCCATAACTTTGGAAGTACTAATGGAATTTCATTAAGCTTTACTCAAATGGTAACCGCAATGAGAAGGTATGTCACACGCAGAAGAATCAGGTCCTTACCTCACACTGTCAAGGTCACACTTGGACATCAAAAAGTCAAATGAGTCAAATTGCGTCTCAGTTATAATTTTTAAATTAAGGAATGAAATTTGAAACAATGAGAAGGTATGTCATGCAAGACTCGGTTCTGTATCTCTGATGCCAAAAGTTACACTTGGAGGTCAAAGGTCAAATGAATCAAACTTCTGTCTTAGCCATAACTGTGGAGTTTGTAAGTAATTTCATGAAAATTAAATCAAACTAGGAATTGTTATTGTCCATGGGACAAAAACGTATGGCTCCCCCACTCGCTCCGAACAGGCATAATTGACAACTCTAGGTCCAACCGTTCTCTATTGATCTGAGATCGTTTTGATATTCAATATCCCTGTGACTGTATCAGTAAGGCCACATCAAAAAATATGTGTGGTTCAGGTAACCCGACCGACCCTATTTTTTTAAGGGGCCGAACCTATAACTTTTTATGCAAAAATTTAAAAAAAAAAAATTTATATGTTTTTTGTTTTTTTAAAAATCAATAGAAATTTAAAAAAATTTAAAAAAAAAATTAAAAAAATTAAAAAAAAATATATAAAAAATTTAAACCAAAACAAATTCAATAGGGGTCATCTACTGGTCATGACCAACAATCCTTCCAAGTTTGAGGACCCTAGGTCCAACCATTCTCTAGTTATTGATCGGACATCGTTTTGATAGTGAAGGTCCCCTTGACCTTTGACCTAGTGACCCCAAAATCAATAGGGGTCATCTACTGGTCATGACCAACCATCCTTCCAAGTTTGAGGACCCTAGGTCCAACCATTCTCTAGTTATTGATCGGACATCGTTTTGATAGTCAATGTCACCGCGACCTTGACCTTTGACCTAGTGACCCCAAAATCAATAGGGGTCATATACTGGTCATGACCAACCATCCTTCCAAGTTTGAGGACCCTAGGTCCAACCATTCTCTAGTTATTGATCGGACATCGTTTTGATAGTGAAGGTCCCCGCGACCTTGACCTTTGACCTAGTGACCCCAAAATCAATAGGGGTCATCTACTGGTCATGACCAATTATCCTTCCAAGTTTGAGGACCCTAGGTCCAACCATTCTCTAATTATTGATCGGACATCGTTTTGATAGTCAATGTCACCACGACCTTGACCTTTGACCTAGTGACCCCCAAAATCAATAGGGGTCATCTACTGGTCATGACCAACCATCCTTCCAAGTTTGAGGACCCTAGGTTCAACCATTCTCTAGTTATTGATTGGACATCGTTTTGATAGTCAATGTCACCGCAACCTTGAACTTTGACCTAGTGACCCCAAAATCAATAGGGGTCATTTACTTGTCATGACAAACCATCCTTCCCTAGGTCCAACCATTCTCTAATTATTGATTGGACATCGTTTTGATAGTCAATGTCACCGCGACCTTGACCTTTGACCTAGTGACCCCAAAATCAATAGGGGTCACCTACTTGTCATGACCAACCATCCTTCCAAGTTTGAGGACCCTAGGTCCAACTATTCTCTAGTTAGCTCTACTGATCAGAGATCAGCAGAGCTTATGCCGTGGTGCGGAGTCCGTCGTCCGTCCGTCCGTCTGTCCGTCTGTCTGTCCGTAAACTTTTATTTGTAGCGACTTCACAGCTGAAACTACTGGATGGATATTCATGAAACTTTACAGAAATGTTGCCCATAAAGTCTAGTTGATCCTAGCAAAAATTCATGTTGATGTGAAATCCAAGATGGCCGCCAAAGCTAAAAATAGAGTTTTAAAATACAAGTTTGTAGCGACTTCTTCTTGAAAACTATAAGTGATATTGATATGGGACTTTTTCTAAAATGATCAGCATGACATGATGTTGATCCTAGTCAAAAATTGTTTTGATTCAACGTTAAACATGGCTGCCAGCGGCCATCTTTGTTTACATAGAGTTATATAGTAAAAACTTGTAGCGACTTCACAGCTGAAACTACTGGATGGATATTCATGAAACTTTACAGAAATGTTGCCCATAAAGTCTAGTTGATCCTAGCAAAAATTCATGTTGATGTGAAATCCAAGATGGCCGCCAAAGCTAAAAATAGAGTTTTAAAATACAAGTTTGTAGCGACTTCTTCTTGAAAACTATAAGTGATATTGATATGGGACTTTTTCTAAAATGATCAGCATGACATGATGTTGATCCTAGTCAAAAATTGTTTTGATTCAACGTTAAACATGGCTGCCAGTGGCCATCTTTGTTTACATAGAGTTATATAGTAAAACTTGTAGCGACTTCACAGCTGAAACTACTGGATGGATATTCATGAAACTTTACAGAAATGTTGCCCATAAAGTCTAGTTGATCCTAGCAAAAATTCATGTTGATGTGAAATCCAAGATGGCCGCCAAAGCTAAAAATAGAGTTTTAAAATACAAGTTTGTAGCGACTTCTTCTTGAAAACTATAAGTGATATTTATATGGGACTTTTTCTAAAATGATCAGCATGACATGATGTTGATCCTAGTCAAAAATCGTTTTGATTCAACGTTAAACATGGCTGCCAGCGGCCATCTTTGTTTACATAAAGTTATATAGTAAAAACTTGTAGCGACTACTTCTCTGAAACTACTTGGCGGATTGTCATGAAACTTTACAGGAATGTTGCTCTTGATGTCTGATTGATCCTAGAAAAATTTCAGGTCGGCCGAAAATTCAAGATGGCCGTCACAGCTAAAAATAGATTTTTAACAAATAAGTTTGTAGCGACTACTTCTTGAAAACTATAAGTGATATTGATATGGGACTTTTTCTAAAATGATCAGCATGACATGATGTTGATCCTAGTCAAAAATCGTTTTGATTCAACGTTAAACATGGCTGCCAGCGGCCATCTTTGTTTACATAGAGTTATATAGTAAAAACTTGTAGCGACTACTTCTCTGAAACTACTTGGCGGATTGTCATGAAACTTTACAGGAATGTTGCTCTTGATGTCTGATTGATCCTAGAAAAATTTCAGGTCGGCCAAAAATTCAAGATGACCGTCACAGCTAAAAATAGATTTTTAAAAAATAAGTTTGTAGCGACTACTTCTTGAAAACTATAAGTGATATTGATATGGGACTTTTTCTAAAATGATCAGCATGACATGATGTAGATCCTTGTGGAAAATTATTTTGATTCGACGTTAAACATGGCTGCCAGTGGCCATCTTTGGTTACATAGAGTTATATAGTAAAAACTTGTAGCGACTACTCCTCTGAAACTACTTGACGGATGTTCATGAAAATTCACAGGAATGTTGCTCTTGATGTCTAGTTGATCCTAGAAAAATTTCAGGTCGGCCGGAAATTCAAGATGGCCGCCACAGCTAAAAATAGATTTAAAATAAATAAGTTTGTAGCGACTACTTCTTCAAAACAATAAGAGATATTGATATGGGACTTTTTCTAAAATGATCAGTATGACATGATGTTGGTCCTTGTCGAAAATCGTTTTGATTTGACCTTAAACAAGGCTGCTTTGTTTACATAGAGTTATATAATGAAAACTTGTAGCGACTACTTCTTTGAAACTCCCTGACGGATTTTCATGAAACTTCACAGGAATGTTGCTCTTAATGTCTTATTGATCTTAGCAAAATTTCAGGTCGGCCGGAAATTCAAGATGGCCGCAACGGTTAAAAATAGATTTTCAAAAAACAAGTCTGTAGCGACTACTTCCTGAAATCAAAATCAATCAGTAGAGCTTCAAGGTCATTGACCTCTTGTTATTGATCGGACATCGTTTGTGACACAGACCTACAGACACGCAGACAGACAGACAGAAAGCACGAAATCAATATGGCTCCCCTACCACACTTTGTGTGGGGGAACCATAATTACAATGAGAATGTGTGTAACTCACAAGAAGCAAGTCCATACCTCAAAGGTCAAGATCACACTTGGAGGTCAAAGGTCAGATGAGTCAAAATTACGGAATGAAATTTCATGAAACTTAATACAAACTACAATGAGAAGGTGTGTTGCTCACAAGAAGCAAGTCCATACCTCAGAAGTCAAGGTCACACTTCCAGGTCAAAGGTCAGATGAGTCAAAATTAGAATTTGATGGAAATTCGCACAAACGTTGAGTACATTGAGAAGGTGTGCCACATGCAAGATTCGGGTCTGTACCTTAAAGTTCAGGTCACAATTAGAGGTCAAAGATCAAATCAACATTGTGTCTTTGCCATAACTCAAAAACTACATAAGGGAATTTCATCAAACTACACAAACATGTTAAGCAGATCAGAAGGTGTGTTCTACACATAATTCATTTTACCTTCCATTTACCATTGTGTTTTCAACAGAATGCTAGCTATAGTATTTCAACATTGTAGGAATAACTGTAAGAAACATTTGAGGGCATTTGTCACTTTCCTTGGTTTATTAGGCTTGTAATATTTCTTTCGTTCTTATTTTCAGTTGTGAGTGGGCTGTGTAATTATAACTGTCCAAAAAACAGACAGGTGAGTACAGGTGCTTTCTTGTATTTGACTGGACAAGGGCTGTAATAATCTTGTATATAAGATACTTTAAGCAGCATGCACTTGTAATCACTTCCAGAGTTACAGTGTCAGGTCAATTATTATATAATACTAATATGTAAAATTCTAGATCTCATGCACCTTAAAGTCAGAGATAGGAGTTAAGAAAGGAAATTGGATATTAAGATTATGCTTGATAATATCAATTAAAAGACTGTTAATAAAATGGTGGATATTTTAACTTTTATGTCTGTGAGCCATTTTATTAAAGGAAGCTAGAACAGGTTTCCAAATCTTTCTTCAGATCAGTGTACCTTAAAAATCATTATTAAAACAAAATTAAATATACACCTTTCAATTTCTTATAAGGCCACTCAAAACAGCTTCTCTTTTGTATAAGCTAGACAATATGAAACAAAATATGATAATAAAAAAGTAAATAGCCATGACAAATACATAGTTACTGAACTAATATTTCAGCCATACGGTGTGAACCAGCCTGGTCCAGTTGTGAGATACAAGACCACAGATGTCAAGGGAGATCCTCAACATGGAATAGGTAGGTGCTTTACAAGTTTATTATAAACTGAGTACTGGTTTCATCTTGTCTGTCGGTCCCTCCGTCTGTGCTTTCGTAGACACAGAATTATCTTCCCATGAAACAAATCTCATGAAACTTCATAGGTGGACTGTCAGTGGTGAGATGATGACCCCTGTTTAATTTGAGGTCAGAGGTCAAGGTCACCATGACCCTCATAAAAAAATCCTTGTCCACTCTGTAACTTCTCTCCCCCTCAAGCAAATCTCACGAAACTTCATGGGTGGACTGCCTGTGGTGAGAGGATGTCCCCTATTTATTTTTAGGCCATGGTCACTATGACCCGATTATGAAAATCATTGTTCGCTCTGTAACTACTACCCCTGATGCAAGCCTAATAAAACTTCAAAGGTGGAATGCACATGTCGACCCGATTTAAATATTTGAGTCAAAAGGATAAAATCCCCTAAAAGGCAACAGCTCTAGTCAAAAAAATTAAAAAATAAAGATTAAGTTTGAATTTGGGCTCACTCTGTTGATTTTTACTGCAGTTTTGCCTTCTTTTCATCTTAATCTTCAAGTCTCATTTCTTGTTCATTTAAAAGAGGACAGTTGCATTGATTGAATTTATGCGTAGGTATATACTCGTTAAAATACATATCCGGTTTGAACTCCCTATTTAGTGTCGGTTATGCACTTTTCTCGAACTAGTTTCTTTTGTAATATCAAATGCATAACCCATTCGCGTTTCACAAACCCTGGTTCTATTTTATCAGAGCAGCATGTAAATATCTGTGGAATGAAACGTGGATTAAGTAGGCTTTACTCTACCATTAAACACACTTTGGCAATGATAACAGTAGGATGATGTTTTGCCTGGCCGGTTCAGGCATTTATATTGTAGTTACAGAGTTCAGATTCACAGCTTAAGTAAGTTACATATATATCTCATCACCAGTAGGCTAAAGAATGGTGTATATCTGTTGTAAAAGTTGCCTGTTAATGGCGGGATAGCGACTTTAATGATGCATGACAACTAACAATGAGTATATCACTCATTGTTAGTTGTAATGCATCATTAAAGTCGCTATCCCGCCATTAACAGTCAAAATAAAATATTTTTGAACTTTGTTTTTTAGATATTATCAAGTAGTAAATATGCATGATGCTTTTACAACTTTTTAAAAAATAAAATTTATGTGATGTTAATATAGATTGGGTGTATCCTTTCAGTTATTGCTCGACGGATATTCTGCTGGTTTAAGCATGCCTTCAGAACATGTACATTAACATGTAAATTTTACGACAATGTTGAAGGTTGATACGTGTTTGCAATGGCTTGACTTCGGTTAAATTTGTAAAATTTCCCTTATAAAATCAAATCGAGACTGCCACATCTTCGGGATGGTTAAAATTCTGTACTGTTGATTTTTATGAATATTGAGTTCTGCTCAACCTGGGGCTAAAGAGAATGAGCGGTAGCTAGCATATTTCACTACCGCTCATGAACAGTCTCGGTCAAACCGAGACTGCAATATTTCGTATGTGTCGTGCTCGGCCGTTTCCAAAGGTCCATTATCATACTCTTTTTTACATGCACCCTAAAATTTATCTTTATCTAGATACTGGGCCCAGTTGTTCATAGATCGGTTAGCTTAATCCTTGGTTAGTGTAAACTTTCAAAGTACATTTTCTCATAAAAATATGTTTTGTACTATTAAAAGTTTTTAATTTGCATTTCTTCTTAACATAATGGTTCCACATGCTCAATTTCTGGTAGAAATGTTCATTTATCGGGAATGCAGAGAGATCTGAAATTTTGACTTGACGCTCGGTTAAGCTAACCGATCTCTGAACAACTGGGCCCAGGATTTATTTCAAATGTTCACTCAGATAACAGTCTTGGTTGCTCAGTGAAGAGCTTTGTGCAGTGTACATACATTTGCATCACATTGTTTTGCTCCTGTCTGATGGGAGTCTTCACCCTTCATCTCATCTCCCTCTGAGGTTGCTTTCTCAATATATGACCTAATATGATGTGTAAAGAGGATGTAAAAAAAAAGCATTTCATTTCAATTTAGACAATGCACTAATCTGTAATTAGGGCTAGTCCGTTAAAACACACCTGGGACCCCAGGAAGGCAATTTAATAAACATCTATGGGTGAACCATATTTTCTGAAATTTGGTTCTTTAAACTCAATTTTGCATCTATTGGTGGTTGTTAATTTTCAAAAATGCCTTCCTGGGGTCCCATGCATATTTTAATGGAATAGCCCTGAGCTACAGACATGTGCATCACATTGGTTTGGTCCCTGACTGATGGAAAACTTCATCCTTCATCTCGTCTCCTTTGGAGGTTGTTCTCTCAATATGACATAATATGCTGTGTAGACAGGATGTAAAACTCCCATTTCATTTCAGTTTAGATAATGCACTAAATTGTAATTACAGTTTTTTATGTATTTTTTTCAGCTACCCAACTTTCCCAGTCGGCTTACCTCCCTTTACAACTGCCCTATAGTATATTTGGACTGGGCCAGATACCAAACTTTATAGATACTTTAGAAGTTGGTATGCCAACAAACACCTCTGTGAGTATAACTGTATGAACAGATTAATGTATTCCACCACATGTGGCTTGTTGATTTATAAATAGACATGAACAGATTAATGTATGCCACAACATGTGGCTTACTGATCTATAAATAGACATGAACAGATTAATGTATTCCACCACATGTGGCTTATTGATCTATAAATAGACATGAACAGATTAATGTATGCCACCACATGTGGCTTATTGATCTATAAATAGACATGAACAGATTAATGTATTCCATCACATGTGGCTTATTGATCTATAAATAGACATGAACAAAAAAAACTGACCGTCATACATAGCCTAACATATGCTGTAAAATGACATTAAACACCAAACAAGCAAACATTTTTTTCTTTTTACAGAAACTGTTAAATAAGGGTTGGTCATCAGTAATACCCAATTCTCAGCTGTTGGTCATTCCATACCCTATAGATCAACCATCAAGGTAGGTGGCTTCTCTACAACTATTTAGTATTCTAATGCAACTAGAATGTAACGCATTATTCCATTGGTTAAAGGTCAGTAAATATCCTGACATCACATAATGTTGCAACAGACGACGTCATTGGATATTATGATACCCCACTGTTAAGGCCCACGTAAAATTCCCATACACGCCCGTGAAACCATTTAGACTGTTACCCAATTATGACGCTGAGCAGTCAAAAATTAACTGTTTCATGATTGTGATGTCAGAGAAAGTATATAAATAGATTATGGATTTTACCATGATCAATGCGCAAATCAAATTCAGTGAATGCTTATTAAAATATAGTTGAACTATTACTTCAATGATATTGTAAATATGTTGATATCATGTTTAAAAAGGTTTTAAAGATATTAATTTTGTTTTATGCTACTTACATCAAAACTGGTACAAAAATATTATTTAAAAAAATCATTTTTTTATTTTTTTTAAAAAAAGTTTCCCAAGTACGTTTCAATACATTTTTTCGGTATAATAAAATAAATGATGCATGTCTGTGAGAGTGACAGTGGATATTGTCAACCTTCGGAAAAAAAAGTCATTTTTATCGCCCTAATGCCATCTAAATGCCGACACCCATGAATTGAAGTTGACAGTGAAAAAATAATTGTTTATGTATGATTTCAATCTATATTTTTAGTATTTAAATTGATTTTTAGAATTGAGATAACCATGCTAAGATTTTCAATCTGTGATGGTATGTGGTTGGTTTAACGGTTCGAAACCACCGCATACCTTCCCAGATTGAAAATCTTAGCATAATTAACTTTAATACTACAAGAAATAGATAGAGTCTGGTCTCAGCGAGTTGGCTTATTTAAACACTGAGATAGGCGTAGCCCATCGAGGTGTTTAAATAACCAACGAGCTGTGACAGACTATCTTTTTTGTAGCATGGTGTACTTATTAACACTGTGACGTCATAGTGACCGTACTCTTAATTCCAATATCCGGTAGTTGTAGTATGGCATAGCCACGCCCCTTTAGTTACCCTAAATTAAATGATTTAATGCTCTGCATTCATCAAAGGAAATGTCACCGACAATACTACAAAAAGAAGATAATCTGCCACATCGCCAAGAAATTTTAAAGTTGTGCTAGAAAAAGTATAGGCTGAGAAAGATTAAAGTTAATTATTCATAGTAAAATAAAACCCAGAGAACTCGTGTACGTATGTGTTATAATGCCAGCTCACTAGCATCACATGGTCATAATCTACATATCGGTGTATTCAATAATCGATAATCACGGTTCCCGACCCACTCTACTTTTTCACCGCCGACCCTAAATATTTTTAGCGAAACCAAAAAAAAAAAATTAATAATTAAAAAAAAAAAAATAATATTACAATCAAACAACAAATATTTTTATTCAAATGATAATTTTATTAGCCAGAGTAGTTAAACATCTAATCTGGATCCAAACTGTTTGCAAAGGTTATCAAGAAGTTGCCTTAGTACAAAAATGGCATAATATATGCGAACAATATATGTAAAAAAAATATCTAAAAAAAAACTTTTTCCTACCTACCTACCCTAACTTTTTGACAGGGTGAAACCAGAAACACACATATTATTTTTTTAGGCCTAACAGATGTGTCCTGGTATAATGACGGAAGAAATTGGTAGGTTTTTTTGAAAGAAAGGAGCTTTTCAGAGGAACATAGGCAATTTTGAAGTTGTTTTCAGGCATTAAAATGTGCGGCTTCATTTTGTCTTTAAACCTGCTTGCATATATTTAAATAAGATTCTGGCTTTCATTTTCTCTTCTAATTACACCATAGATAGAATTGGTGCATAATCAACAGTGAGTAATTATGCAGAAATAATCTGCTATGTACTATTCTTATAATTAATATTAATGATTGAACAAATGCATTTTATGTAGAACAAGAGGCCCAAGAGGGCCTGTGGATGCTCTACTGGCTCAAGATAAAGTTTATGTATAAGGGGCCATAAGTCTTTCAAAAATCATTCAACCAGAACATGGCAATGATAGGTGCAACTAGGCTTAGTACTGATCATTCTCGCCAAGATTTCGCTGAAATCTGGCAAAGAGTTCAGAAGAGACTAATCTGGACAAAGTTTGTGTATTAAAACATTTAAAGGGTCACAACTATGCCAAAAATTATCATCCTTGTCAAGTTTCGTCTATATCTAGCCAGGGGTTCAGGAGAACTAACCCGGAAAAAAATTGTGGTATCAAAATCCTTTAAAGGGCCATAACTCTGCCAAATATCTGTAAACCAGAACGTGACAATGACATGCACAACTAGGCTTGGTGCTGATCATCCCTGCAAAGTTTCATTGAAATCTGGCGAAGGGTTCAGGAGAAGTAGATCAGACAAAGTTTGTGTATTAAAACCTTTAAAGGGCCATAATTCTGCCAAAAAAAATCATTTAACCGGAATACGCCAATGATTTGCACAACTAGACATGGAATTGATCATCCCTAAAAAGCTTCGTTTAAATCCGGCCAGAGGTTCAGGAGAACTAGTCAGAACAAAGTTTGTGTATTAAAACCTTTAAAGGGCCCTAACTCCGCCAAAAGTCATTCAGCCGGAACACGGCGATGATGTGCACATCTAGATATAGAATCGATCATCCCTAAAAAGTTTCGTTTAATCCGGCCAGGGGTTCGAAACAAAGTTTGTGTATTAAAACCTTTAAAGGGCTATAACTCTGCCAAAATCATTCAACTGGAACACGGTGACTTTGTACAACTAGGCTTGGTACTGATTATCCCTGCAAAGTTTCAGTGAAATCCGGCCAAATTAAGGCCTTTCGTCTTAATGAGGCCAAGATATAGCATATTTCAGAAAATCAAGGGCCAGGACTCCGATGTAAATGGTCCAATCTGGATGGTTTTCAAACTCGTCCAAGCTTTCATTGATATTAACAATCTGGTAAAGTTTCTTAAAGATCGGATGAAAGATGAAGGCCCTATCGTCTTAACGAGACAAAATATAGGATTTTTAACTAAATCAAGGGCCATAACTCCACTGTTACTGGTCCGATCTGGCTGGTTTCCGAGCTTGACCGAGCTTTCATTGATATGAACAATCTCGTAAAGTTTCATAAAGATCGGCTGAAAAATGAAGGGCAAAATATTGCATTTTTAACTAAATCAAGGGCCATAACTCCGCTGTTCTTGGTCCGATCTGACTGGTTTTCGAAATTTTCCGAGATTTCATTTATATAATCAATCTGGTAAAGTTTGGTAAAGATCGAATGAAAGATAAGGCCTATCGTCTTAACGAGTCAAAATATAGCATTTTTAACTTAATCAAGGGCCATAACTCCGCTGTTAATGGTCTGATCTAGCTGGTCATCGAAGTTGTCCGAGCTTTCATTTATATAAACAATCTGGTAAAGTTTAATAAAGATTGGATGAAAGATGAAGGCCCTATTGTCTTAATGAGGCAAAATATAGCATTTTTAACTAAATTAATGGTCCGATCTAGCTGGTTTTCGAACTTGTCCGAGCTTTCATTGATATTAACAATCTATGCAAGTTTGGTAAAGATCAAATAATAAATGAAGGTGCTAGAGTGTTCACAAGGCTTAATATGGCATTTTTCAGCAAAACAAGGGTCATAACTCCGGTGAAATTATTTCGATCTTGCCGGTTTTCGAACTTGTCCGAGCTTTCATTGATATAAAGACACTGGCAAAGTTAAGTAAAGGTCCGATTAATATTGAAGGCCCTAGAGTGTTCACAAGGCAGAAAATAGCATTTTTCAGAAAAAACAAGGGTCATTACTCCGGTGTTACTGATCCGATTTAGCTGGTTTTCGAACTTATTTGAGCTTTCATTGATATTAACAATCTTTGCAAGTTTGGTAAAGATCAAATAATAAATGAACGTGCTAGAGTGTTCACAAGGCAGAAAATGGCATTTTTCAGAAAAAACAAGGGCCATAACTCTGGCGTTACTGACCCAATGTAGCTGATTTTCAAATTTGTCCAAGCTATCATTGGTATTAACAATCTTTGCAAGTTCGGTAACGATCAAATAATAAATGAAGGTGTTAGAGCATTCACAAGGCAGAAAATAGCAATTTTCAGAAAAAACAAGGGCCATAACTCCGGTGTTACTGATCCGATTTGGCTGGTTTTCGAACTTGTCCGAGCTTTCATTGATATTAACAATCTTTGCAAGTTTGGTAAAGATCAAAAAATAAATGAAGGTGCTAGAGTGTTCACAAGGCTTAATATGGCATTTTTCAGCAAAACAAGGGCCATAACTCTAGTGAAATTTATCCGATCCGGCTGAACTTGCCCAAGCTTTCATTGATATAAAGACACTGGCAAAGTTTCGTAAAGATTCGATTAATAATGAAGGCCCTAGAGTGTTCACAAGGCAAAAGTTAATGACGGACGGACGACAGACAACTCGCCATCCCATAAGCTCTGCTGGCCTTCGGCCAGTAGAGCTAAAAACTAACAGAGGCAGCTAGTTTTTAAAAAATCAAGATTGCGAAAAAAATATTAATGTTGATTGCCTAATTATAAGACAAGCTTTTTAGACTTTATCATTTTGTGATGTGACGGGAAAAAGTTTACATTTATGTATTATCATGTATTATTAGCCATGGTAATTGGGAAAATGAAGTGCCCCTAAAACCGGTAGTTATAAACTAACCCGCCCAATAACAGCAAAATTACACCACAAAACTGTTTATCAAAACTCTATCCAGGTTTTTAGGTGCATGTATATGTGCCAATTAAATGTATAGGTTTATTCCAGGGTTCTTAAAATATCCGCGATTGCATATACATAAAATGAATTTGAGTTTGTAACTCCCTAATTCAACGCTGCAGTCAGTTTGGGGTTTGGTTAGGCTGGTTAAAGCCATTTATATTGTCTATAGAGTTTGGATTCTCAAAATATGTTAGTTATATATATACCTCGTCATCAGTAGGTTTAGAAATGGTATACATGCATTGTAAAATTTGGCTGTTGTTGACATGATAGCTACTGTAAGGCTATTGCTCAGTTTTACTTATTTCGGTTTCAGTCAATTTATGTGTTTAATGCTCTAATGATTTATATATTCAAATTCATTTACAGTTGGACCAATAGGTTATTTGTGACGCCGAGTCGATTAATGATGCTAACTGGAGCAGCACTGTTGGGTACCTGTGGTTTTATTGCTGGAATTGTTGGTATATTACACTGGAGAGATAAGGTAGGCTGGCAGTGATATTGATTTAAAGAAACTGATGAAATTTTGGGAGGCTTTTTTTTTGCATATTTTTCATGAAAACAGGTCACATCTATGAAAAGTGAATTTTTTTCGGATATTAATATATAGTTATATGAAATTTAACTTTTTTGCCAACATTTCGGAGTTTTTGTCCAACAGCACACTAGTATTGAAAACAAATAATACAGAGATATACTAAAATTTAGTGGATTGGTAAATGTCTACAATTACTTGAGTTAATAAATGCATTAAATGAAGGAAGGCATCACTATTGGTAGTTTGTTTGTATGGGGAAGGCATCACTATTGGTAGTGTGTATGTATGGGGTAGGCATCACTATTGGTAGTGGGTATGTATGGTGAAGGTATCACTATTGGTAGTGTGTATGTATGGGGAAGGCATCACTGTTAGTAGATGTATGTATGGGGAAGGCATCACTATTGGTAGTGTGTATGTATGAGGAAGGCATCACTATTGGTAGTGTGTATGTATGGGGAAGGCATCACTATTGGTAGTGTGTATGTATGTATGGGGAAGGCGTCACTATTGGTAGTGTGTATGTATGGGGAAGGTATCGCTATTAGTAGGTGTATGTATGGGGAAGGCATCACTATTGGTAGGGTGTATGTATGGGGAAGGCATCACTATTGGTAGTGTGTATGTATGGGGAAGGCATCACTATTGGTAGTGTGTAAGTATGGAGAAGGCATCACTATGGGTAGTGTGTATGTATGGGGAAGGCATCACTATTGGTAGTGTGTATGTATGGGAAAGCATCACTATTGGTAGTGTGTATGTATGGGGAAGGCATCACTATTAGTAGGTGTATGTATGGGGAAGGCATCACTATTGGTTGGGGAAGGCACCACTATTGGTAGTGTGTATGTATGGGAAGGCACCACTATTGGTAGTGTGTATGTATGGGGAAGGCACCACTATTGGTAGTATGTATGTGGAAGGCATCACTATTGGTAGTGTGTATGTATGGGGAAGGCACCACTATTGGTAGTGTGTATGTATGGGAAGGCACCACTATTGGTAGTGTGTATGTATGGGGAAGGCATCACTATTGGTAGTATGTATGTGGAAGGCATCACTATTGGTAGTGTGTATGTATGGGAAGGCACCACTATTGGTAGTGTGTATGTATGGGAAGGCACCACTATTGGTAGTGTGTATGTATGGGGAAGGCATCACTATTGGTAGTGTGTATGTATGGGGAAGGCACCACTATTGGTAGTGTGTATGTATGGGAAGGCACCACTATTGGTAGTGTGTATGTATGGGGAAGGCATCACTTTTGGTAGTGTGTAAGTATGGAGAAGGCATCACTATGGGTAGTGTGTATGTATGGGGAAGGCATCACTATTGGTAGTGTGTATGTATGGGAAAGCATCACTATTGGTAGTGTGTATGTATGGGGAAGGCATCACTATTAGTAGGTGTATGTATGGGGAAGGCATCACTATTGGTTGGGGAAGGCACCACTATTGGTAGTGTGTATGTATGGGAAGGCACCACTATTGGTAGTGTGTATGTATGGGGAAGGCACCACTATTGGTAGTATGTATGTGGAAGGCATCACTATTGGTAGTGTGTATGTATGGGGAAGGCACCACTATTGGTAGTGTGTATGTGGAAGGCATCACTATTGGTAGTGTGTATGTATGGGAAGGCACCACTATTGGTAGTGTGTATGTATGGGAAGGCACCACTATTGGTAGTGTGTATGTATGGGGAAGGCATCACTATTGGTAGTGTGTATGTATGGGGAAGGCACCACTATTGGTAGTGTGTATGTATGGGAAGGCACCACTATTGGTAGTGTGTATGTATGGGGAAGGCATCACTATTGGTAGTGTGTATGAATGGAGAAGGCATCACTATTGGTAGTGAGTATGTATGTGGAAGGCATCACTATTGGTAGTGTGTATGTATGGGAAGATATCACTATTGGTAGTGTGTATGTATGGGGAAGGCATCACTATTGGTAGTATGTATGTGGAAGGCATCACTATTGGTAGTGTGTATGTATGGGGAAGGCATCACTATTGGTAGTGTGTATGTATGGGGAAGGCATCGCTATTAGTAGGTGTATGTATGGGAAGGCATCACTAGTGGTAGTGAGTATGTATGGGAAGGCATCACTATTGGTAGTGTGTAGGTATGGGGAAGGCATCACTAGTGGTAGTGAGTATGTATGGGAAGGCATCACTATTGGTAGTGAGTATGTATGGGGAAGGCACCACTATTGGTAGTGTGTATGTATGGGGAAGGCATCACTATTGGTAGTGTGTATGGGGAAGGCATCACTATTGGTAGTGTGTATGTATGGGGAAGGCACCACTATTGGTAGTGTGTATGTATGGGGAAGGCATCACTATTGGTAGTGTGTATGGGGAAGGCATCACTATTGGTAGTGTGTATGTATGGGGAAGGCACCACTATTGGTAGTGTGTATGTATGGGGAAGGCACCACTATTGGTAGTGTGTATGTATGGGGAAGGCACCACTATTGGTAGTGCGTATGTATTGGGAAGGCACCACTATTGGTAGTGTGTATGTATGGGGAGGCTCATTTCAATCAAAGCTTGGTCCCATGTTCACGAACAAACATTAGTCCCATTACAAGCTTAAGCTCAAAACTCTACTTTTTTTTGTATTTATTTTCGTCATAGGGAAGCTTTCAGGACAGTTGAACGTTTTGCTTATCTCTACTTGTGTAAAGTTTCAAGTAATTCCACGTCCATTAAATATGATTTAAACAGTTTTAGTTTTGAGCTTGAGCACGAAATACAACAAATGTTTACGAACTTGGGGCCAGGAATATAAAGCTTACTTACCAGACTGGATTGTCAGGAGTTTTTTCACAAGGTAGAAGGCCTGTGGGTTTTTTCACGAGTGAGCAGCTGTGAACAAGTGAAAAAAACAACATGCCTTCCATCAAGTGAAAGAGTTCCTGATTACCCATCCTCCCATTTAAATAATATATGTTGACTGATTCATGATATTTATTTGTTATTAAGACTGTACTTGTAGTTATGACCAAATTACAGCTGGAAGTTTTTGTCATTTTATTCTACAAATTGACCTTTATTCCAGCATTTAGTCAAACATTGTTATCTACCTATAATTATGTGCATTTCAGATTGAAGATCGTAAGGAGAAGAGACAAGAAGCACAGAAATTCCATTTTGATGCCATGTGATTGTTAAAAATGCATAATTTATTTTAATTTTATCTTGTATAATTATGTATAACGCCAAAAACTGTGCATTCCAGCACATGTGAGGGATGTTCAAAAAGTAATGCACATTGTGAATTATCCTAAAAGTAACAACTAAAATGCTTAAAAAAATGGAACATTACGTGGTCCCGCCGCATCAATTCCATTAAGCGATGGGAAAGCTTATATTAGCAGAATTTTAAAACGGATATTTAGACAATAAAACATGTTTAAAAAAAAAAATTACAGACAAAATACAATAACCTGTTTAAAATTACCTATTTAATGTTTTAATTTTACGATAGGCACTTTTTAAGCCAAAATTAAGGTTTTATTTCATACCACAGCCAACCCCGTTTTCGCTTCTTGGAGAAAGGGTAGATGGGGTATGAAATTTAATACTCGGACCACGTAATGCCACTTCGCGGTAGAACCTTTCCATGACACTTTATCCTTCATTACTGGAACTTGGATGGCTGCACATTGATTTGTAAAAAATATAGCATACCAAATCTTCTGTATAGCATTTTGCGTATATTTGGCAATGACTGGTCCCTTTCCGTGGCTGGTTGACAAAATCTTATTACCTACCTTTCAGACAAGCTCGAAATAGTTCACCAAATTGTTATCACCTGTTACCACATTTCAAAACTTCTTGTCATATTTTGGAAACATTAAGCAACTTTTTGTCCACTTGCACGCACACCTTTTTTTGCTTCTCAGTTAACAAGTATGTTACCCATCCGCAAATATTTTCCTAATTTTCAAAAAAAATGTGTTACCCTACTAAACGTCCCAATTTGACTTGCGGTTTATCTTGCATATTTCTTAATTGTATCTCTAGCCTTAGAAACTACATATTTGCAGGTTTCAGTCTTAGGCCTTCCAGATTTTGCAGCATCTTCTGCTAACTCTGCACCTGAAGCAAACATCTTCCTCCATGGCAAAACTGTACTTTTAAACACCTTATAGCGTCCAAATGCTTAAATTTCATTAAAAATCTGCTTAACAGAAATACCGAATTTAGGGCAAACTTTGATGTAAGCTCCAATTTCTTGAACATTATCTACTAGTTTCCCTACCAGTATGACTGCCTATATTAAAATGACAATTATTTTATAAGCCAGTCAAAGAACAATTCCATGTGTACAAACTGTATAGGTATTGAATAGAGCTACCAATGTGTAGCAATATCCGAGTAAAAGATGTTTTTAGAGAAATCCCCCAATTGATATGTGTTACTTTTCGAAAATCCCTCATTAACGGTCAATCTGATAGTTCTGTCGCTATGCAGTCTGTCACTATCATTAACGGACAATCTGATAGTTCTGTTGCTATGCAGTCCAAGTTACTGAGTGTCTTTTAAGGACCCCCCCCCCACCCTGAGGTATTGTCTGCCAGCGGTATAAATAAGGGCTCCAAACTCGGATTCATAATGTTACATCCAATGTTACTAATGAGTGTATCTTAAAAAACTGTGGTTTTGGACCCGTTTTCACTTCATAAATTCCCCTTTTTCCATCTTTCCCTCGTTATCAATATCCCATTAATGTCACATGTTTTTACTTTGCTTTATTCCATGTGTTTAATCCGAGTAGAAACAGATCGAGTAGAAACAGACCGTTGATGTTTAACACTGGGGTCTGTACACTGTATTACGTTACATTTTCTTGTTCCATTCATGCATATTTCAACATCGAATTTATTGTTAATGCTGTATTCTGTCATTGTACTTCGAACTTGTACTTTTTAATGCAACTAGAATTTTCTACAATAAAACTTGCAGTCACACAAATGTTCAATATTATGCCTATGACCAGTGCTTGTTCTTAATGGTTACTCTTCTTCTTCCAAAATAAGGTCAGGAGTCTTCGTAGACTAATATTGACCTGGTCAGGAGTCTTCATAGACTAATTTTGACCTGGTCAGGAGTCTTCATAGACTAATATTGACCTGAGTCAGGAGTCTTCATAGACTAATATTGACCTGAGTCAGGAGTCTTCATAGACTAATATTGACCTGGTCAGGAGTCTTCATAGACTAATATTGACCTGAGTCAGGAGTCTTCATAGACTAATATTGACCTGGTCAGGAGTCTTCATAGACTAATATTGACCTGGTCAGGAGTCTTCATAGACTAATATTGACCTGAGTCGGGAGTCTTCATAGACTAATATTGACCTGAGTCAGGAATCTTCATAGACTAATATTGACATGAGTCAGGAGTCTTCATAGATTAATATTGACCTGAGTCAGGAGTCTTCATAGACTAATATTGACCTGAGTCAGGAGTCTTCATAGACTAATATTGACATGAGTCAGGAGTCTTCATAGACTAATATTGACCTGAGTCGGGAGTCTTCATAGATTAATATTGACATGAGTCGGGAGTCTTCATAGACTAATATTGACCTGAGTCAGGAGTCTTCATAGATTAATATTGACATGAGTCAGGAGTCTTCATAGACTAATATTGACCTGAGTCAGGAGTCTTCATAGATTAATATTGACCTGAGTCAGGAGTCTTCATAGATTAATATTGACCTGAGTCAGGAGTCTTCATAGACTAATATTGACCTGAGTCGGGAGTCTTCATAGACTAATATTGACCTGAGTCAGGAGTCTTCATAGATTAATATTGACCTGAGTCAGGAGTCTTCATAGACTAATATTGACCTGAGTCAGGAGTCTTCATAGACTATTATTATATAACCTATAAATAGACGCGTTTTCATTGGCTAAAAAGTAATTTTTTAGAAAAAATATCTAGCGATATTGACCTGTTTTTTTGATATTGACCTGTTTTATATAATTGTTTTTTTGATATTGACCTGTTTTATATAATTGTAAATTGAGGGTTATATAATAAAACAGTTATGGACTTTTCAGCTGTTATACATGATGTTGATATGTACCAAAAAATCATTATTGACCTCGGCTATCGCCTCGGTCAATAATGATTTTTTTGGTGCATATCACATCATGTATAACAGCTGAAAAGTCCATAATTGTATAATATTGACCTGAGTCAGGAGTCTTCATAGATTAATATTGACCTGAGTCAGGAGTCTTCATAGACTAATATTGACCTGAGTCGGGAGTCTTCATAGACTAATCTTGACCTGAGTCGGGAGTCTTCATAGACTAATATTGACCTGAGTCAGGAGTCTTCATAGATTAATATTGACCTGAGTCAGGAGTCTTCATAGACTAATATTGACCTGAGTCAGGAGTCTTCATAGACTAATATTGACCTGAGTCAGGAGTCTTCATAGACTAATATTGACCTGAGTCAGGAGTCTTCATAGACTAATATTGACCTGAGTCAGGAGTCTTCACTGAGTCAGGAGTCTTCATAGATTAATATTGACCTGAGTCAGGAGTCTTCATAGACTAATATTGACCTGAGTCAGGAGTCTTCATAGACTAATATTGACCTGAGTCCGGAGTCTTCATATACTAATATTGACCTGGTCAGGAGTCTTCATAGATTATTATTGACATGAGTGAGGTGATGAGACTAGATGACCATCACCTTCCAACATTTTAAAAAGTCTGTATTTCACAAACTTTTTTTTTTATTTATTAAATTCTGATGTAGTCTGTCAAGCCGAAACTTTAAAAAGTCTGTGTTGTTAATTTTTTTTAAACATCATTACAAAGTTTACATGGCATTGATGTAACTATGCTCAGAAGAAGGCTGCATCTTTTTTTACATGGCTCCAAATCAATTGATTTTTATTTTAAACTCCAGCATTTACTCATTGTTCTCTATCACTGTTTGAATCTCAGCTTGAAAGGTATCTGTGGTGTATGGCTGTACTTCAGTTTTATGTGTTTTCTTGCTAAATAGCTCTGTGTTTATCAGGCGTATAAAAGGACCACTGCAAATTCCACTAGAGGCAGAGGGTTAGGACCCCGCTTCCACCTTCATTTTGTTTGTCATTCTCATGAAGTCTTCATTGTGACCCTGCTTGTGTCATCCTGGCTCTATCACAAATGGAGTGCCTACAATAGAGTATGCAGCAGCTCTGCAGTTCTGCATGACACCGCATATGCAAATGTGGAAACATTGCTCCATTGTAAATGGAGTGTCTACAATAGAATTTGCAGTTCTGCAGGTTAGAAGGATCTAGGCCCATTCTCCATATTTTATCTCGAAGAAAATGGAGAATGAGCCTGGCATGTTCATTCCTATTTGGCTCCATGTAACCTTTGTGTTGGTGTGCCGTAAAACCAAATTCAGTTCTTGCTAAATGTTAATTGGGAATAATGTTTTATCCAATTTGTTGATGTTTTGTGAGTTAAAATATTAATCCTCATTTACATATTTCCTTCTTTGCACTATGTGACATTCTCACATCTCAGAGTTACATTGGTCCCCAGTCATGTCTCTGATTTTAGAGTAACTTTAAAGTCCTGGTTAATAAATTATGTTTAAATTGATTTTTAAAATATACCAACTTTATAAATTGTTGTTGTCCCGAATAACAGATTTTATTCCATCTTGAAATTATTTAAGTTTTATATTTTCATTAATGCTGGTTTGGAAACATTAATAGTTTGAATTTTGTGGATGTGTATCTTTAAGTTTAATAGTTAAAATCACGATTTTCAGCATTTCATTCATGCATTTTTCTTTTAAAAAGAAAACCATAGATACAAAGTGCCTTTTGCTACAGATAAATTGTACTTTCTGATTTTGTCTCGCCTTTGAAGAATTTGACAAGACACAGGTTTTATTTTGTGAAAGCAGCAGCGGCAACATTTGCATTAATTATTCTTATTCAAATATCTTAAACAATGATATTCAACTGTAGCGCCTCCCTGGTCGAGGGGTTAATGACGTTGTTGTAAACCTCGCCTCTTACCGCTGCGGGTTCGAATCTCACTGTGTGGGAGCTCAAATTGTGAGAAAGTATTGACTCTTACGGATGGCGGCAGGTATACAGTACTGGTTCTTCACTGGAAGAATGGGATGGTCTGCCTCTACCTTTAAAAAATCGACCATCATATATGGCCTAATGTGCTAAAAATGACGTAAAACACCATTCAAACAAACAAATCAACATTCAGCTTTGCCTGCAGTGTCTGCAGTATCAAGGCCAACCACACAAGTTCCACAACTCTGTATTGATTTTTTAGCAAAGTTACGACCCTTATAGGTGAGACACTTTATCACCTACAGGACTTTTATTTTATTTCAAGACCTGTATTGATCATTATTGTCAGATGGCAAGTGGTGTGTATGTTCAGTATGTTGTGTTACGTTTGAGCTGTCGTTGCATTTGGAGGACCATAATTGGGATAAATTATTAAATGTGTTATTCTCTTGAATTTAAGAATGTATTATTATTTATTGTTTTTGGTGGAAGCTATTCCAGTTTTGTTTTAAGAATTTATGAAATTTAAATAAAAACAAATTTAAATAAAAACTTTAAAAATTATAGTGTCAGTTTTACTTGGGCTGTTCTATCTCCAGAATTATGACCGTGGATTCCAGAATTATAACTTGTGGAGATAAATTAACCCCTATGAATGTCTCGGTAACAAGAGCGGAGGACCATAAGATTACTACGTTTGGCTCAGGTGAGCTGAAAAAATCCTCATTTCTGAAACTACAAGCGCTAGGTATTATATTTTGTAAGAACTCTGCTAAAAAGTCCTCTTTTTTTGATGAAACTACAAGTGCTAGAGGCCTTATATTTTAAAAGAACTATAGGGCTTGTAGTTTCAGAAAAGAGGATTTTTTTATCTCACCTGAGCCAAACGCTCAGCTCTGCCGAGCTATTGGATCACTCTTCGTCCGTCCGTCGTTAACTTTTGCTTAAACAACTTCTAAGAAACCACTTTGTAAATTATGACCAAACTTCATCCTTGGGTCAATGTTTTAATGCCCCCAAAGGGTGGCATATAGTAGTCGCACTGTCTGTCCGTTCGTGATTGTCGGTACAATCGTGTCCGCTTCATAACTCTGACAATATTGGACGGATTTTCAAATAACTTCGCACAATTGGTCACCACAACAAGACGCCGTCGCGCACAAAATCCAGGTCTGTGGCTCCAAGGTCAAGGTCACACTTAGAGGTCAAAGGTTGTCCGTTCGTCTGTACAATCGTGTCCGCTTCATAACTCTGACAATAATGGATGGATTTTTAAATAACTTCGCACAATTGCTCACCACAACAAGACGGCGTGTCGCGCACAAAATCCAGGTCTGTGGCTTAAAGGTCAAGGTCACACTTAGAGGTCAAAGGTCAAAACAAAGTGCTTTTGTGTCCGGTTAATAACTCTTGGCATTCATGGGCAGATTTTCAAATAACTTGGCACAATTGCTCACCACAACTAGACGACGTGTCATGCACAAAACCAAGGTCCGTGGCTCCAAGGTCACATTTAAAGGTCAAAAGTCAAATTGTGTCCAGTAATTAACTGCCATTCGTGGACGGATATTCAAATAACTTGGCATAAGTGTTCAGCACAACCAGATGCCATGTCGCGCACAAACAATAACTGGTCCGTCGCTCTAAGGTCAAGCTTAGAGGTCAAAAGTCAAATCATGTCCGGTTAATAACTGGCATTTCTTGACAGATTTTGAATTAACTTGGCACAAGTGCTCACCACAACAACATGATGTGTTGCGCACAAAATCCAGGTCGGTGGCTTCAAGGTCACACATAGGTCAAAGGTCAAATCGTGTCCGGTCAATAACTCCGGCATTCCTGGACGGATTTTCAAATTACTTGGCACAAGTGCTCACCACAATAAGATGATGTGTCGAGCACAAATCTAGGTCTGTGGCCCCAAGATCAAGCTTAGAGGTCAAAGTGTAGGTCACACTTAGAGGTCAAATTGTGTGAAACAATAACTGGTATTCCTGGATGGATTTTCAAATAACCTGTTTTTATTTATTTCTTAATTGTTTTGTTATTTTTTGATTTTTGATTTTTTTAATTTTATCGGTTGATGATTTTTTATTTCTTTTTTAATCGATTGATTTTATTTTTTTTGATTTTTTTATTGTTTTTTTTTTTAAATATTTTTATTGATTTTTTTTTTTTTTTTGAATAATTTTTAAATATATATGTTGGTTTCAGATTGCTCCAAGGTCAAGGCCACACTTACAGGTCACTTCGGGGGCATTTGTCACTTACTGTGACATTTCTTGTTCAAATTTGCTAAAATTAGGACAACTCCACATCCAACATGGCCGCTGTTGAAACCTTAAAATAGAAGACCACGGCCTGCATGCCAAACCCATGGTGAAGCAGTCCAGATTTTCGACTTGACCAACACCAATGTCAATCCCATGAGATATTCGTTCCTTACATACTTAATATTCAATTGATGTCATTAACGCTGGGGGATGCATAGCAGAGACCAGACATGACCAATATTTTTTGTCCAAATTTTGCACGTTAGATGCTTATAAAAGAATGGTGAAAACCCTGCAAGAAAGAAGCGAGATAAACATGACATGTCATAGTGACATGACCCATATTTTGACAAAAGTAGGTCTCGGTGACCCGAAATTTTGCAATGAATTTATTGATGTTAGATTAGATGCATATAAGGAACATTCTGGTGAAATTTGGTGAAAATCCTGCAAGTAATGCAGAAGATGTCAATATATGAAAGTCGGACTAATGGATCGGCTAACAGACGAACAAACTGACACACATGCACCCGGACGACATTGTGATCACTAGATAGAGATCCGTAGATGGGCTGGACAAAAATCTTCTACTAAACAGATTTCGACAGTTTTCCTTTATTAATGTTTGCCAACCCCCGGACTATCAAATTTGTTCAAATGAAGTCCCCTGGGTCAAAAAATGGCTGCGCCTCTGGCGTCAAGAGTTTGTATATAGAGATTTTTCATGTTTTGCATGGACTTCTTTAGGGAAAAACTTGAAAATCTTCATCTATGCAACCACAAGGCATAGCGTTCTCATATATTACATGTAGCATCAGCTTATGGTCCTCTACCACATTTGTTTAAATGGTGACCCTGGGGTCAAATCTGGCTCTTCCCCAGGGGTCGCAGTTTAACATGTTTATATAGAGTTATATAGGAAAATCATTTAAAAATCTTCTCTGAAACTGCAAGAGCTAGAGTAGTAATATTTTGCATGCAACGTAAGCCTATGGTCCTGTACCAAGTTTGTTCAAATGGTGACCCTAGAAGATTTTTTGAAGATTCTGCAATGTAACTGTGACCCCCGGAGCGGGACTTGATCCCAGGCTCACTATTTGAATAAACTTGGTAGAGAACCATAAGCTGATTTAACAGCAATGTACATGTATAAGAATTCTATACCTTGTGGTTTGGAGAAGGTTTTTCACATTTTTTACTGTATAAGCCTATGTAAAATGTGCAAAATCTCCACATATACAAACTTTGAAACCCCAGGGAACAGCGATTTTTGATTTTACAAAGACCAAAAAACACATACTTGATATTTTAGTAGCTAACAATCAGTTCTAAAAAATCTATCATGCCATTCTGAAAAAGTTGTTTTTTAAGGGTTTTGGCTATTTCAAGCAACGGCTTACGTCTTGAATGTTGAATTGACAAAGACATTTTTTTCTGTAAGGTCCAAGCCACTTTGGAGCATCTACGCGAAATTTGAGTAAAATTGGCTGAGTTGTTTCTGAGAAACGGATGCCGACGCCAACGCACAAGCCCACGTTCGCCCGCCAGACAAAATGCTATCGCACAATCACAACTGTAATTTGGCCAGTTGAGCTAAAAATAGGTCAAAGGTCATGTGTGCATTGAGTGAACCCATGACACAACTTTGGTGCAAATGTGTTACCATAAGCATATGCCATAGGCCTCGTCTTTGTGAGAAAATGGGCTCAACACAAAAGTTTGACCTTGATTAAAGCTTACTGTACATTGGAGAATAGGTCAAAGTCAGGTGAACACTGGGATGCTGGACCCTTGACACAACTCTGATAAAAATGTTATTAATTTATTTATGTCTCATCACAATAAACAACATGAACAAGAATATATAAGAAATGAAGTCGAAAAAAGGGGCACAACAAAATATCATCAGACAGGAAAGCTCTGACCATATGCGGCTGTCCACCTCACTTCATTGCTGTATTGTAGCAAGTGTTATTGCCATCCGAGGTAAGGTACAAAAAGCATTATCTTATACAGTATATAAGGAGCTACATACAGTACAGAACTAAACTATGAGTAAAAAAGGTGCACTCAAACAATTGAATTGAATTGGGGTTTTAAGGCGCACCAACACATGAAAAGGTTATATGGCGCCTAAAGGCATGAACATGCCAGGCTCATCTTCCATGTACATCGAGATAAAATATGGAAAATGGGCCTAGAACCTTCTCACCCTGAACTGCAGAGTTGCTGCAAATTCTATCGTAAAAACTCCATTTACGCTGGAGCCTCGTTATTGTTTTTCTGCCACTGCTCTTTTGATGCGAGCGAGATAGCACCTGAAACAATGCGGGGATCATGATGAAGACCTTTAATGAACATGAACAAAAAATGATAAAATGAACATGAATTTGGGGGGATTCTACCCCTCTGCCTACCCCTCCAAAGGGATCTGCAGTGGCTGTATTCTTTGCCCCGTGACCAAACGGGGCCCCCGGCAACCACACAGGGCATTTGAAGAAAAAAGGGGCATAACTCCGGTAATACAAGGTCAATATTTGACGCTGAATCGAAATGCATCCTGTAACGTTTCGAAACAGTCGATTGAAAACTGTGGGAGGATCCTGTATTTTCTGAACTGTAGATTAAAAACTGTGGTAGGATCTTGTATTTTCTGAACTGTAGATTGAAAACTGGGGGAGGATCCTGCATTTTCTGAACTGTAGATTGAAAACTGTGGGAGAACTGGAGGATCCTGTATTTTCTGAACTGTAGATTGAAAACTGTGGGAGAACTGTGGTAGGATCTTGTATTTTCTGAACTGTAGATTGAAAACTGTGGTAGGATCTTGTATTTTCTGAACTGCAGATTGAAAACTGGGGAAGGATCCTGTATTTTCTGAACTGTAGATTGAAAACTGTGAGAGGATCCTGTATTTTCTGAACTGTAGATTGAAAACTGGGGAGGATCCTGTATTTTCTGAACTGTAGATTGAAAACTAGGATTTCTGAACTGTAGATAAATCCGCCAAAAGTCTGTAAACCGGAACGCGACGATGATATGCACAACTAGGCTTGGTGCTGATCATCCCTGCAAAGTTTCGTTGAAATCTGGCAAGGGGTTCAGGAGAACTAGTCCAGACAAAGTTTGTGTATCAAAACCTTTCAAGGGCCATAACTCTGCCAAAAATCATTCAACTGGAACACGGCGATGATTTGCACAACTAGACCTGGAAGTGATCATCCCTAAACAGTTTCGTCTTAAATCGGGCGAGGGGTTCAGGAGAACTAGTCAGGACAAAGTTTGTGTATTAAAAAACCTTTAAGGGGCCATAACTCTGCCAAAACCATTCAACCGGAACAGGGGAATGATTTAGGCGGCTTGGTACTGATCATCCCTGCAAAGTTTCACTAAAATCCGGCGAAATGAAGGCCCTTTCATCTTAATGAGGCCAAAATATAGAATATTTCAGAAAATCAAGGGCCATAACTCCAGAGTAAATGGTACAATCTGGCTGGTTTTCAAACTTGTCCGAGCTTTATTTGATATTAACAATCTAGTAGAGTTCGGTAATGATCGGATGAAAAATGAAGGCCCTATCGTCTTAACGATGCTAAATATAGCATTTTGAACTAAATCAAGGGAAATAACTCCGCTGTAACTGGTCCGATCTGGCTGTTTTTCAAATTTTTCTGAGCGTTCGTTAATATTAACTATTCTGGTAAAGTTTGGCACAGATCGGATGAAATATGAAGGCCCTATCATCTTGAGGCAAAATATAGCAATTTTAACTAAATCACTGGCCGTAACTCTGCTGTTACTGATCCGATCTGGCTGGTTTTCGAACTTGCCTGAGCTTTCATTAATACTAACAAACTGGTGAAGTTTGGTAAAGATCTGATGAAAAATGAGGGGCCTATCGTCTTAATGAGGCAAAATATAGAATTTTGAATAAATCACTGGCCGTAACTCTGCTGTTACTGATCCGATCTGGCTGGTTTTCGAACTTGCCTGAGCTTTCATTAATACTAACAATCTAGTACAGTTTGTTAAAGATCAGATGAAAAATTAAGGCCCTATCACCTTAACGAGGCAAAATATAGCATTTTTAGCTAAATCAAGAGCCACAACTCCGCTGCTACTGGTCCGATCTGGCTGGTTTTCGAACTTGACCGAGATTTCATTGATATTTACAATCTGTTAAAGTTTAGTAAAGATCGGATGAAAAATGAAGGCCCTGTCGTCTTAACGGGTTAAAAGTAAAAGGACGGCCAGACGACGGACAACTTGCCATCCCATAAGCTCTCTATCATCAGATAAAAATGCCCAGACAATATGCAAATGTCCACCTCATGTCAGAGCTGCATACCAATGTTTCATTTCAATCTAACGAAACCTGTACGAGGAGTTTCACACACAAGAATACATTTACTGTATACAGTATATATATATAAGAAATGAAATGAAAGGAGCATAACTCAATAATAAATCGTCAGACAGAAAAGCCCCGACAATATGGTCTTGTCCACCTCATGTCAGAGTTGTTGGTGATTCCTATTAGCACTTCTAGGATCTAAATCCATCGCAATTCTATCGTTTGCTCTCAATATGTCTTAAGTAATTACAGCTACATATTCGACCTATGAATTGACCATTAACTGTTTATACCATACGTATTATAATAACCAAACTGTAGACTTGATGTGTGACTAACGGCACATACACTTAGTGAATGATTTTCAATGTAACATTTACGTTTGATTAAAATATTGAGTTTGAAGTTTGAATCTTGATCTTCATTATAAAGTGTCCTGCATTTTTAGAAACGATAATGGACTTCCAACACATTTCCTTCATGGAAGCAACCATTGTTAGCAGCAATCATTGTGAGCACACTATCATTTGACATCTTGTAGATTGATTCATCCAATACCAACATACCATTATTTGCTGGATGGAAGGCAGGTAATAGTGCTTATGTTTGGCTTTTACTCTGGATGGAAACAAAATGGGGTTTTGTCCCGTTAACACATATTTGGCTGTATAGGTACAGCAACCTCAGACGGAGACGAGATGAAGGATGAAGTTTCCCCATCAGAGGTTTGTAGCTCTAAAGCAAATGTGTTATCCAGTGAAATGAAATCGGGTTTTAAGTCCCGTTAACACATCAGATTTGGTTATAGTGGGACAGCAACCTCAGGGAGAAATGAGAAGTTTCCCATCAGACATGCCTAGGCCAGGCAGTGAACCCGCGTGGGCAAAGGTCTGTAGACATAAATCCAAGGTCATATCCACTGAGCTACAGAGGCCACTCCTTATCCACTGACGCCACTCCTTATCCACTGACGCCACTACTCTGGAAGGAATACTAATAATTTAGTATATTATAGATAATAGTACAAAATAGTATTGATCCAGAATTTTGGGTAGGGCTCTAATTCTATTTTAGTGGGTAAACAAGCTTTTTTTATGGTCGGCCTATTAAAGCTGATATCAAATAAAACAAGATGGCCGGCCGCATGGACTGGCAGTAAACTGTCAATTTCAGAAATCTTTTGATCCGATCACGGACTCAAGTGTCTTAGAATAGGTTTTTATAGTATTAATTATGAACTTTAATTTGCATTTTGAAATGGTATTTCAACCATTTCCATATCAGGTCGCCATTAAACATTTGTGACCAATAAAAGTAGGTTGATATTCCATCTCAAAATCCAAAAGCAAAGACTAGTTAACCCTATAATTCCATCGTTCAATTACGGTTATTGCACTGCATTTGCGCTGACAGCAATATACTTAGCGGAAACCCATTCTATCCCTCAGTTTCTTCAACTCCAACTTATAACTTTCCATCTTGCTCTCTTGCTGCTCCAGTATGACCTTGTATTGGTTAATTGTTGCATTTCTTTTTGCCAACTGCTCTAGAAAACCCTTCTGATCATTTTTTAATCGGTTAATCAAGGCGTCTTTGTCCGACAACTGTGCTAGTAAATGCTTCTGTTCATTCTTCAGCATCTCCAATTCGGCCTTGACACTTTCCTTCTCACGACCTAGTTTCAACAACACTTTTTCCATTTTCTGAAAAGTATAAAAAGTACAATAAAATACCATAAAGTACAATTCTACAGTGCGTAAGTAACCTAAGCGCAAAATATAAATGTTGACGCTGCCTTTGCCGTCGCCGGGAAAGCAACACCTATGTCTCGCTTCTCCTTCGAAAAAGGCGAGACAAAAACTATGACCTCCGATGGCAGGACCAAATTTGACACAGGGTGACCCTTCAAAAAAACTTGAAGGTAGCAGACAAAAATATTTATAATGAGGTTTTGCTTTTCTTTTTCTTTTTTTTCCAAGAAATGAATGTTTATTTTTTTGTTGTTCAATTGTTACAGATAGCATTACAGCCTGGGCGTAGGAACGTTTCAATTATTGGGAGGGCCAAACTTTTTCACAACCAAAAGAAACAATCCCACCCCCACCACCAACCCCACCGGCTTCTACGCCTATATACATTAATAAATATGGTTATAAACAAGAGGTCAATGACCTTGAAGCTCTACTGATTGATTTTGATTTCAGGAAGTAGTCGCTACAGACTTGTTTTTTGAAAAAAATATTTTAGCCGTCGCGGCCATCTTGAATTTCCGGCCGACCTGAAATTTTGCTAGGATCAATAAGACACCAAGAGCAACATTCCTGTGAAGTTTCATGAAAATCCGTCAAGTATAGTTTCAGAGGAGTAGTCGCTACAAGTTTTCATTATAAAACTCTATGTAAACAAAGATGGCCACTGGCAGCCATGTTTAACGTCGAATCAAAATAATGTTTCACTCTGATAACCATCATGTCATGCTGATCATTTTACAAAAAGTCCCATATCAATATCACTTATAATTTTCAAGATGTAGTCGCTACAAACTTCTTTTTTAAAAATCTATTTTTAGCTGTGGCGGCCATCTTGAATTTCTGGCCGATCTGAAATTTTGCTAGGATCAATTAGACATTAAGAGCAACATTCCTGTAAAGTGTCATGAAAATCCGCCAAGTAGTTTCAAAGGAGTAGTCGCTACAAGTTTTTACTATATAACTCTATGTAAACAAAGATAGCCACTGGCAGCAATGTTTAACGTTGAATCAAAACAATTTTTGACAAGGACCAACATCATGTCATGCTAATTATTTTAGAAAAAGTCCCATATCAATATCACTTATAGTTTTCAAGAAGAAGTCGCTACAAACTTGTATTTTGAAAAATTATTTTTAGTCGTGGCGGCCATCTTGAATTTCCGGCCGACCTAAAATTTTGCTAGGATCAATTAGACATCAAAAGCAACATTCCTGTGAAGTTTCATGAAAATCCGTCAAGTAGTTTCAGAGGAGTAGTCGCTACAAGTTTTCATTATATAATTCTATGTAAACAAAGATGGCCGCTGGCAGCCATGTTTAACGTCGAATCAAAATGATTTTTGACAAGGACCAACATCATGTCATGCTGATCATTTTAGAAAAAGTCCCATATCAATATCACTTATAGTTTTCAAGAAGTAGTCGCTACAATCTTGTTTTTTAAAAACCTATTTTTAGATTTGGCGGCCATCTTGGATTTCACATCAACATGAATTTTTGCTAGGATCAACTAGACTTCATGGGCAACATTTCTGTAAAGTTTCATGAAAATCCATTCAGTAGTTTCTGAGGAGTTGTCGCTACAAAAAAAAGTTTATGGACAGACGGACGGACGGACGGACAGACGGACGACGGACGCCGCACCACGGCATAAGCTCTGCTGATCTCTGATCAGTAGAGCTAAAAATTATTGTCTTTACATATTACTCCTACACAAAGTGTATCATATCGCGTACCGGTCTGTCCATATCGCAATACGTATCATATCCGAAGTGTACTAGCAATACACAGCCCTAATTATGCAAATTTTTACTCACCAATTTCTCATTGTGTTTGATATCGATCCAAGAATTCAACTCAAGCTTGACCGGTTTGTGTTCCATAATGGAATTAATACTTTCTTTTGTGGTAACCACGTAGAGTGAACAGGCTTCCTTTCCATGCTCTATTACCTCTTTGTCATGCTTTCCCAAGTCAAGATCAATAATTATATTCAAAGACTACAACTTTCTGAATTGTTCCTCAGCTTTCTGTTCATACATTGAAATCTGCTCATGGATCTTGTGCCTCGCAATGAACAGCTGTGATGAATTACCACGATTAACAACATCTTCGTGCATACATAACGATGTCTCTAGAGCCGCGATCAAGCTTTCACATTTCATGCGTGTTTCATTAAGCTCTGTTGATTTCTGTTTCTTCATTACGTCTGCTTCATTCAGTACCTTCCGTTTGAGGTCATCAACCATTTTATTAAAATTTGCTTGAACTGTCTCAATTTGTTCCAGCAGGGCCGATATCTTTTCTTCTATTTCTTTATCACACTTTTGGAAATGATTAGAAGCGAGCCTCACCTTTTCTCTTAACTCTATCAATTTTGTCTTTAATGTGTTTGCCGTTTTGTTTTCTATCTTATCTGCAATTTCTTGAATTTCAATGACACTTTCGCATTTTCTATGCGTAATAATGGCGCAACCACTACAGCATAGTTTATTGTCATCAACACAGTAATATTTTATTGTCTTGGAGTGAGCATCACACTTATCGAGTTTCCCAAAATCTGTCGACAATTTCAAACTCCTATTTGAGCAAGCGTCCATTTCCAAAAGGTCATGTCCTTTCATTGCTGAAAACCGTTGGTGAGATTTAATGCATTCTTCACACTGGTACTCTATGCAGTTTGAACAATACATGGTTGCCGTCTTTGTTATGTTTATTTTCTGACACGGCTGGCATTGGAGAGTTTTGTCACTATGCTCTCTATCACCTGGATTTAAGGCATCCAGAACAGACAATATGGCATAATTATTCGGAAGTGAGCACGTCCATTCTTCTGGGGGAGAATCCTGTCTCTCAGTTAACATTGTTTTCCTACATAAAGGGCACTCTATCCCATCTTTTAAAGTTCCGTTTTCTTTCATTTTCATTACATATGAATGAATGCAACTTTCACAAAATGTATGCAAGCAAGCCAGAGACTTTGGTTCTTTAAACACCTCCAAACAAATCGGGCAGTTCAGTCCCATCTTTTCTGCCTTATTCAAATGCACATCGCCCATATCTGGGTAGTTAGCTTAACTCTGAAGCGCAGTCGTAGTAAAGTCCCTCAATTTTCTGAAAAAGACAAAAGCAAAACTTGAATCTAGCACCACCAGGTCTGTGTAACCCAAATATGAAAAGCTGTGAATTCTCAATTTAATTGTTAAAAAGGCTTTGAATTTTCAATTTAATTATTAACAAAGGCTGCACGTTTTCGATTTAATTATTAACAAAGGCTGTGAATTTTCAATTTAATTATTAACAAAGGCTGCGAATTTTCAATTTAATTAACAACAAGAGGCTCAAGAGGGCCTGTGGACGCTCTACTGGCTAAAGATAAAGTTTATGCACAAGGGGCCTAACTCTTTCAAATATCGTTCAACCAGAACATGGTGATGATATACGCATCTAGGTTTGGTACTGATTGTCCCTGACAAGTTTCGTTGAAATCCAGCCAGAGGTTCAGGAGAACTAGTCTGTACAAAGTTAGTGTATTAAAACCTTTAAGGGGTCATAACTCTGCCAAAATTCATTCAACCAGAACACAGCAATGATAGGCGCAACTAGGCTTGATATTGATCATCCCCGTCAAGATTCGTTGAAATCCAGCAAGGAGTTCAGAACAGACTAATCTGGACAAAGCTTGTGTATTAAAACCTTTAAAGGGCTATAACTCTGCCAAAAATCATTCAACCCGAATATGGCTATGAAATGCACAATTAGGCTTGATACTGATCATCCTTGTCAAGTTTCGTTAAAATCCAGCCAGGAGTTCAGGAGAACTAGCCCGGAAAATGTTTGTTTATCAAAAACCTTTAAAGGGCCATAACTCCACCAACAAGAGGGCCATGATGGCCCTATATCGCTCACCTGAGTTAATTTGAACCAATACAAGCGGGCCAAGATGGCCCTAAAGCGATCACCTGAGTACTGGCACATTATCAAACTTCTTCGAAATCTTATGGTCATATACAATCTGTGCAAGTTTGGTTAAGATTGTTGAAGAAATGTGGGCTCTGTTGTGTATAACAACATTGATATAGACAGTTAAAGACACTGACAATTGAATGTTGTTTAACGGCTCATCAACACAGTATAGGTTATTTAGAGCCGCCCCAGAGAGAGGGGAATGATACATAGGAATCCGGGAACCTGCCCTACTCTTATTATCGAATAGATTCCTATGGTTCTTTAACGTGCTCGGAGGATAGACCGATACACGGGACCGCCCGGTTTACGTCCCCATCCGACGGACGAGGCTAAGGTAAATTGTCTTGCCCAAGAACACACCGACGGAACTCAGTGGCACCACGGAGGATTGAACCCGGGGCCTCCGGTTACAAATCCGCCGCGCTACCGACTGCGCCACACTGACAAAGTTTGGTAAAGATCAAATACAAAATGAAGGTGCTAGAGAGTTACACCTTGGGCAGAGCCAAATGTGACCCCAGGGCTACATGTAACATATGAGAGCTGTGTGCTTTGTGGTTTTAGAGAAGATGATTTTTTAAGTTTTTCCCTATACAAGTCTATGTAAAACGTGACCCCTGGGGCGGGGCCAAATGTGAACCCAGGGTCACCATTTGAACAAACTTGGTAAAGGACCAAAAGAGTATAGTAAATGCAAAAGATTAAACCTCTGGCTCTTGTAGTTCCAGAGAAGAAGACTTTAATGTGTCTATGTAAAACTGTCACCCACGGAGTGGGGTCAAATTTTACCCCAGGGTCACCATTTGAACAAACTTGGTAGAGGACCATAATCTAAAAGTAAATGCAAAATATTAAACCTCTGGCTCTTGCAGTTTCAGAGAAGATTGTTTTTTTCCTATATATATATATAAGTCTATATAAAACTGTGACCCCCCGGAGCGCGGCCAAGTTTGACACCAGGGTCACCATTTGAACAAACTTGGTAGAGGACCATAAGCTTATAGCAAATGCAAAATATTAAACCTCTGGCTCTTGCAGTTCCAGAGAAGATTTTTTTCAGTTTTTCCCTATACAGGCCTATGTAAAACTGTGATCCCCGGGGCGGGGCCAAATGTGACCCAGGGTCACCATTTGAACAAAATTGGTAGAGGACCATGAGCTTATAGCAAAAGCAAAATATTTAACCTCTGGCTCTTGCAGTTTCAGAGAAGAAGATTTTTTAAGTTTTTCCCTATATATGTCTATGTAAAACATGTGACCCTTGGAGCGGGGCCAAATGTGACCCAAGGGTCACCATTTGAACAAACTTGGTAAAGGACCATAAGCTTATAGTAAATGCAAAATATCAAACCTCTGGCTCTTGTAGTTTCCGAGAAGATTTTTTTTTTTTCCCCTATATAAGTCTATGTAAAACTGTGACCCCCGGGGTGGGGACAAATTTGACCCTAGGGTCACCATTTGAACAAACTAAGTAGAGGACCATAAGCTGATGCTACATGTAATACATGAGAGCTCCGTGCCATATCGTTCCAGAGAAGAAGATTTTTTCAGTTTTTCCCTATACAAGCCTATGTAAAACTGTGACCCCCGGGGCGGAGCCAAATGTGACCCCTGGGTCACCATTTGAACAAACTTGGTAGAGGACCATAAGCTTATAGCAAATGCAAAATATTAAACCTCTGGCGCTTGCAGTTTCAGAGAAGAAGATTTTTTTAAGTTTTTCCCTATACATGTCTATGTAAAACATGTGACCCTTGGGGCGGGGCCAAATGTGACCCCAGGGTCACCATTTGAACAAACTTGGTAAAGGACCATAAGCTTATAGTAAATGCAAAATATCAAACCTCTGGCTCTTGCAGTTTCCGAGAAAAAGATTTAAAAAAAAAAAATCCTATATAAGTCTATGTAAAACTGTGACCCCCGGGGCGGGGACAAATTTGACCCCAGGGTCACCATTTGAAAAAACTTAGTAGAGGACCATAAGCTGATGCATATGTAATACATGAGAGCACCGTTCCATGTGGTTCCAGAGAAAAAGATTTTTTTCGGTTTTTCCCTATACAAGCCTATGTAAAACTGTGACCCCGGGGCAGGGCCAAATGTGACCCCTGGGTCACCATTTGATCAAACTTGGTAGAGAACCATAAGCTTATAGCAAATGCAAAATATTAAACCTTTGGCTCTTGCAGTTTCAGAGAAGAAGATTTTTTAAGTTTTTCCCTATACATGTCTATGTAAAACATGTGACCCTTGGAGCGGGGCCAAATGTGACCCCAGGGTCACCATTTGAACAAACTTGGTAAAGGACCATAAGCTTATAGTAAATGCAAAATATCAAACCTCTGGCTCTTGCAGTTTCCGAGAAGAAGATTTTTAAAAAAAAAATCCTATATAAGTCTAAGTAAAACTGTGACCCCCGGGGCGGGGACAAATTTGACCCCAGGGTCACCATTTGAACAAACTTATTAGACGACCATAAGCTGATGCTACATGTAATACATGAGACCTCTGTGCCTTGTGGTTTCAGAGAAGAAGACTTTTTAAAGTTTTTTCCTATATAAGTCTATGAAAAACATGCAAAATCTCAATATACAAACTTTGGACCCCAGAGGCACGGCCATTTTTGACCCTGGGGACTTCATTTGAACAAACTTGATAGGCTAGCCGTTGGCGGTCATATTAAAAGAAAAACTGTCGAAATCTGTCGGGCGGTTCTTGAGAAGAAGATTTTTTAAGGTTTCGACCATATATGGTAATGGCGGCCATCTTGGTTGTCGTGCTGACCTAATTTTAACAAATTTAAAAAGCATTCATCTAAGGATCATCCATGTGAAGTGTGGTCAAAATTAGCCAAGCGGTTTCTGAGGAGAAGTTGTTTGAAGCAAAAGTTAACGACGGGCGACGGACGACGACGACGGACGACGGACGAAGAGTGATCCCAATAGCTCACCTTTGAGCCTTCGGCTCAGGTGAGCTAAAAATCTGTTACCGGTAACCGGAATGCGACGATGATATGCACAACTAAGCTTGGTGCTGATCATCTCTGTAAAGTTTCGCTGAAATTTGGGGAGACGTTCAGGAGAATAGTCCAGACAAAGTTTGTGTATTAAAACCTTTAAAGGACCATAACTCTGCCAAAAAGCATTCAACCGGAACACGGCAAAGATTTGCACAGCTAGACCTGGAACTGATCATCCCTAAAAAGTTTAGTTTAAATCCGGCCAGGGTTCAGGAGAACTAGTCAGAACAAAGTTTGTGTCTTAAAACCTTTAAAGGGACAGAACTCAACCAAAATCATTCAACCGGAACACGGTGACGATATGTACAACTAGGCTTGGTACTGATCATCCCTGAACAATTTCAATGAAATCTGGCTAAACGAATGCCCTTTCTTCTTAATGAGGCCAAAATATAGTATATTTCAGAAAATCAAGGGCCATAACTACAGTATAAATGGTCCATACTACAGTGTAAATGGTCCAATCTGGCTGGTTTTCAAACTTGTCGGAGCTTTCATTGATAGTAACAATCAAGGGCCATAACTCCGCTGTTACTGGTCCGATATAGCTGGTTTTCGAACTTGTTCGAGCTTTTAACGACATTAACAATATAATAAAGTTCTGTAAAGATCGGATGAAAAATGAAGGCCCTAACGTCTTAACGAAGCAAAATATAGCATTTTCAACTAAATCAAGGGCCATAACTCCGCTGTTACTGGTTCAACCAGGCTGGTTTTTGAACTGGTCCGAGTTTTTTGTTGATATTAACAATCTGGTAAAGTTTGGTAAAGATCGGATGAAAAATGAAGGCCCTATCCTCTTAACGAGGCAACATATAGCATTTTTAACTAAACCAAGGGCCATAACTCCGCTGTTACTGGTCCAACCAGGCTGGTTTTTTAACTGGTCTGAGCTTTTGTTGATATTAACAATCTGGCAAAGTTTGGTAAAGATCGGATGAAAAATGAAGGCCCTATCGTCTTAACGAGGCAACATATAGCATTTTTAACTAAGTCAAGGGCCATAACTCTGCTGTTACTGGTTCGATCTGGCTGGTTTTGGTACTGGTCCAAGCTTTTGTTGATATTAACAATCTGGTAAAGTTTGGTAAAGATCGGATGAAAAGTGAAGGCCCCATCGTCTTAACGAGGCAACATATAGCATTTTTAACTAAGTCAAGGGCCATAACTCTGCTGTTACTCTTTCGATCTGGCTTGTTTTCAAACTTGTCCGAGCTTTCATTGATATTAACAATCTGTTACAGTTTGGTAAAGATCGGACGAAAAATGAAGGCCCTATTGTCTTAATGAGGCAAAATATAGCATTTTTAACTATATCAAGGGCCATAACTCCACTGTTACTCGTCCGATATGGCTGGTTTTCGAACTTGTTTGAGCTTTAAACGACATTAACAATCTAATAAAGTTTGGTAAAGATCGGATGAACAATGAAGCCCCTATCGTCTTAACGAGGCAAATGTTAACTAAATCAAGGGCCATAACTCTGCTGTTACTAGTCCGATATGGCTGGATTTCGAACTTGTCCTAGCTCTCATTGATACTAACAATGTGGTAAAGTTTGGTAAAGATAGGATGGAAAACGAAGGCCCTATCATCTTAACGAGGCAAAATATAGCATTTTGAACTAAATCAAGGGTCATAACTCTGCTGTTACTGGTCCGATATTATGGTTTTCGAACTTGTCCGAGCTTTCAATGATATTAACAATCTGACAAAGTTTGGTAAAGATCGGATGAACAATGAAGCCCCTGCCTATCGTCTTAACGAGGCAAAATATAGCATTTTAAACTAAATCAAGGGCCATAACTCTGCTGTTACTGGTCCGATATGGCTGGTTTTCAAACTTGTTCGAGCTTTCAGCGACTTAACAATCTGATAAAGTTTGGTAAAGATCGGATAAACAATGAAGCCCCTATTGTCTTAACGAGGCAAAATATAGCATTTTTAACTAAATCAAGGGCCATAACTCTGCTGTTACTAGTCCGATATGGCTGGTTTTCAAAATTCTCCAAGCTTTCATTGATATTAACAATGTGGAAAAGTTTGGTAAAGATAGGATGAAAAATGAAGGCTCTATCGTCTTAACGAGGCAAAATATAGCAATATAGCGTTTTTAACTAATCAAGGACCATAACTCCGCCGTTACTTGTCCGATCTGGCTGGTTTTCGAACTTGTCCGAGCTTTTATTGATATTTACAATATGGTAAAGTTTGGTAAAGATAGAATGAAAAATGAAGGCCCTATCCTCTTAACAAGGCAAAATATAGCAATATAGCATTTTTAACTAAATCAAGGGCCATAACTCTGCTGTTACTAGTCCGATCTGGCCGGTTTTCGAACTTGTCCGAGCTTTCATTGATATTAACAATATGTTAAAGTTTGGTAAAGATTAAATGAAAAATTAAGGCCCTATCGTCTTAACAAGGTAAAAGTTGACGGACGGACGGACGACGGACAACTCGCCATCCCATAAGCTCTGCTGGCCGTTGGCCAGTAGAGCTGAATATGTCTGGGAAATCTAAGACTAATGTACAAAAGTGAACTCATGGATAGGTTAAAATATAAGGAACTTGATTATTTAATATACATGTACATGTAGAAAATTAATAAGAGCTGTCGGAGAATTTATCGCAGCTCGACTTTTTCATTTTGTCAGAGAATGTACACATGTGTAATACAAGCTGAAATGGTTTTGACTGGTTTGGCATAAAATGCATTAAATCTGAAACACAACACAAATTGTGTCCTGAAAATGTTGTATTTACGGTATTCTCTGGATCCGTTATGAACTTCTTATTTACAACTCATAATAGGGATGGATGTGAGTCAGGCATGGCTGGGTTCCAGACTTGTTATAGGGATGGATGTGATTCAGGCATGGCTGGGTTCCAGACTTCTAATAGGGATGGATGTGATTCAGGCATGGCTGGGTTCCCGACTTGTTATAGGGATGGATGTGATTCAGGCATGGCTGGGTTCCAGACTTGTAATAGGGATGGAAGTGAGTCAGGCATGGCTGGGTTCCAGACTTGTAATAGGGATGGAAGTGAGTCAGGCATGGCTGGGTTCCAGACTTGTAATAGGAATGGATGTGAGTCAGGCATGGCTGGTTTCCAGACTTATAATAGGGATGGATGTGAGTCAGGCATGGCTGGGTTCCAGACTTGTAATAGGGATGGATGTGATTCAGGCTTGGCTGGGTTCCAGACTTGTAATAGGGATGAAAGTGAGTCAGGCATGGCTGGGTTCCAGACTTGTAATAGGGATGGATGTGAGTCAGGCATGACTGGGTTCCAGACTTATAATAGGGATGGATGTGAGTCAGGCATGGCTGGGTTCCAGACTTATAATAGGGATGGATGTGAGTCAGGCATGGCTGGGTTCCAGACTTATAATAGGGATGGATGTGAGTCAGGCATGGCTGGGTTCCAGACTTATAATAGGGATGGAAGTGAGTCAGGCATGGCTGGGTTCCAGTCTCATAATAGGGATGGATGTGAGTCAGGCATGGCTGGGTTCCAGTCTCATAATAGGGATGGATGTGAGTCAGGCATGGCTGGGTTCCAGACTTAAAATAGGGATGGATGTGAGTCAGGCATGGCTGGGTTCCAGTCTCATAATAGGGATGGATGTGAGTCAGGCATGGCTGGGTTCCAGTCTCATAATAGGGATGGATGTGAGTCAGGCATGGCTGGGTTCCAGACTTAAAATAGGGATGGATGTGAGTCAGGCATGGCTGGGTTCCAGTCTCATAATAGGGATGGATGTGAGTCAGGCATGGCTGGGTTCCAGTCTCATAATAGGGATGGATGTGAGTCAGGCATGGCTGGGTTCCAGACTTGTAATAGGGATGGATGTGAGTCAGGCATGGCTGGGTTCCAGACTTGTAATAGGGATGGATGTGAGTCAGGCATGGCTGGGTTCCAGACTCATAATAGGGATGGATGCCAGTCAGGCATGGCTGGTTCCAGACTCATAATAGGGATGGATGCGAGTCAGGCATGGCTGGGTTCCAGACTTCTAATAGGGATGGATGTGAGTCAGGCATGGCTGGGTTCCAGACTTATAATAGGGATGGATGTGAGTCAGGCATGGCTGGGTTCCAGACTCATAATAGGGATGGATGTGAGTCGGGCATGGCTGGGTTCCAGACTTGTAATAGGGATGGATGTGATTCAGGCTTGGCTGGGTTCCAGACTTGTAATAGGGATGGATGTGAGTCAGGCATGGCTGGGTTCCAGACTTGTAATAGGGATGGATGTGATTCAGGCTTGGCTGGGTTCCCGACTTGTAATAGGGATGGATGTGAGTCAGGCATGGCTGGGTTCCAGACTTGTAATAGGGATGGATGTGAGTCAGGCATGGCTGGGTTCCAGACTTGTAATAGGGATGTATGTGAGTCAGGCATGGCTGGGTTCCAGACTTGTAATAGGGATGGATGTGAGTCAGGCATGGCTGGGTTCCAGACTTATAATAGGGATGGATGATGTGAGTCAGGCATGGCTGGGTTCCAGACTGGTAATAGGGATGGATGTGAGTCAGGCATGGCTGGGTTCCAGACTTGTAATAGGGATGGATGTGAGTCAGGCATGCAGGGCTTGCACTGGCTATTTTTTTCTTTGCGCAACTACTTTCGCCAAATGAAAAAAAATAGAGTAAATATCATGTTAGAACATTTCGGAACATTTAGAAATTGGAAGCTCAGGTAACTAACAGAGCATTCCCCAGGACTTTTTTTAAGGATGGTGTAATTTTTGCGGTGGAAGCGGGGAGGGCTGTGGAAGTGGGGGTGGTCATCCATTCCCGCATCTTTTTTTTAATTGTCAGTTGGAAAGAAGAGATTTAATGTATATAATATATTCTTTTGCGCAAATCACTTTCGCAAATTTGTATTTTCTTGCGCCATATTTCATTTTTATGCGCATTTGGCACCATTTGCGCATCCCAGTGCGAGCCCTGGGCATGGCTGGGTTCCAGACTTATAATAGGGATGGATGTGATTCAGGCATGGCTGGGTTCCAGACTTGTAATAGGGATGGATGTGAGTCAGGCATGGCTGGTTTCCAGACTTATAATAGGGATGGATGTGAGTCAGGCATGGCTGGGTTCGTCAGGCATGGCTGGGTTCCAGACTTGTAATAGGGATGGATTTGAAACAGGCATGGCTGGGTTCCAGACTTATAATAGGGAAGGATGTCAGTCAGGCATGGCTGGGTTCCAGACTTATAATAGGGATGAATGTGAGTCAGGCATGGCTGGGTTCCAGACTTGTAATAGGGATGGATGTGAGTCAGGCATGGCTGGGATCCAGACTTGTAATAGGGATGGATGTGAGTCAGGCATGGCTGGGTTCCAGACTTGTAATAGGGATGGATGTGAGTCAGGCATGGCTGGGTTCCAGACTTATAATAGGGATGGATGTGATTCAGGCATGGCTGGGTTCCAGACTTGTCATAGGGATGGATGTGAGTCAGGCATGGCTGGGTTCCAGACTTGTAATAGGGAAGGATGTCAGTCAGGCATGGCTGGGTTCCAGACTTGTAATAGGGATGGATGTGAGTCAGGCATGGCTGGGTTCCAGACTTATAATAGGGATGGATGTGGGTCAGGCATGGCTGGGTTCCAGACTTATAACAGGGAAGGATGTCAGTCAGGCATGGCTGGGTTCCAGACTTGTAATAGGGATGGATGTGATTCAGGCATGGCTGGGTTCCAGACTTATAATAGGGATGGATGTGATTCAGGCTTGGCTGGGTTCCAGACTTGTAATAGGGATGGATGTGAGTCAGGCATGGCTGGGTTCCAGACTTGTAATAGGGATGGATGTGAGTCAGGCATGGCTGGGTTCCAGACTTATAATAGGGATGGATGTGAGTCAGGCATGGCTGGGTTCCAGACTTATAATAGGGATGGGTGTGGGTCAGGCATGGCTGGGTTCCAGACTTATAATAGGGATGGATGTGAGTCGGGCATGGCTGGGTTCCAGACTTGTAATAGGGATGGATGTGAGTCAGTCAGACATGGCTGGGTTCCAGACTTGTAATAGGGATGGGTGTGAGTCAGGCATGGCTGGGTTCCAGTCTCATAATAGGATGGATGTGAGTCAGTCAGACATGGCTGGGTTCCAGACTTGAATAGGGATGGATGTGAGTCAGGCATGGCTGGGTTCCAGACTTATAATAGGGATGGATGATGTGAGTCAGGCATGGCTGGGTTCCAGACTGGTAATAGGGATGGATGTGAGTCAGGCATGGCTGGGTTCCAGACTGGTAATAGGGATGGATGTGAGTCAGGCATGGCTGGGTTCCAGACTTGTCTGGGGTTTGTTGATATTAATTAACATTCTGAACAATTTTGGTAAAGATCAGATGAAAAATGAAGCAGCTACATATGTATATATATTAAAGGGGGTACATCAGCCTTTGGGGCTGAACTTGTTTAAGAAAAGAGATCAATGACCTTGAAGTTTTACCGATAGGTTTTTGATAGCTAGATCAGCATTCTTGTGAAGTTTCATGAAAATCTGTTAAGTAGTTTCAGAGGAGTAGTTGCAACAAGTTTTTACTATATAACTCCATGTAAACAAAAATGGCCGCGGCAGCCATGTTTAATGTTGAATCAAAATAAATTTCAACAAGGACCCACAGCATGTCATGCTGATCATTTTAGAAGTTCCATATCAAATCACTTCAAGATGTAGTCGCTACAATTTTTTTTTTAAAAAATCTATTTTTAGCTGTGGTGGCCATCTTTAATTTCCCGCCAACCTGAAAATTTGCTAGGATCAACTAGACATCAAGAGCAACATTCCTGTGAAGTTTCATGAAAATCAGTTTCAGAGGAGTAGTCGCCACAAGTTTTATGGCCACTGGCAGCCATGTTGGACATCGAATCGAAATGAATCTTGGTTAGGACCAATCATTTTGGTAAAGGTTTCAATTCAATATCACTTACGGTTTTTGAGAAGATGTCGCCACAAAGTCGCATTTTTAAAATCTATTTTTAGCAGTGGCGGCCATCTTGAATTTACTACCAACCTGAATTTTGGCTAGGATCAACTAGATATCAAGAGCAACATTCCTGTCAAGTTTCATGAAATTACATCAAGTAGTTTTAGAGGAGTAGTCGCCACAAGATTTTCCTATATAACTGTATGTTAACAATTAGGACCAGCTACATGTCCTGCCAGTCATTTTGGTAAAGGTTCCAAATCAATATCTCTTATGGGTTTTCAGAAGTTGCCACAGTCAAATTTTTAAAATCTATTTTTAGCTCTGGCAGCCGTCTCGAATTTCCGGCCAACCTGAATTTTTGCTAGAATCAACTAGACATCAAGAGCAACATTCCTGTGAAGTTTCATGAAAATCCGTCAAGTAGTTTCAGAGTAGTATTCGTCACAAGTTTTTCCTATATAACTCAATGTAAACAAAGATGGCCACTGGCGGCCATGTTTGACATCCAATCAAAATGAACTTTGGTTAGAACCAACTACATGTCATGCAAGTTATTTTGCTAATGGTTCCAAATCAATATCACTTATGGTTGTAGTAGTCACCATAAAACCTGATCTGAATTTTTGCTAGGATCAACTGGACATCAAGACAAACATTCCTGTGCAGTTTCATGAAAATCCGTCAAGTAGTTTCAGAGGAGTAGTCGCCACAAAAAAAGTTTACAGATGGACGACGGACGCCGCACCACGTCATAAGCTCTGCGATCTTTGATCAGTAAAGCTAAAAACAAATATTAAAACAAGAATCAAGGAAATTCCACGATAACCATATTTTCCATTTGAAATTGTTTAAATGTTAAAGAAACTAACCCTCAAAATAATATGGCAAAATTACACTTAACAACCTGTTTTATATAAAAACTCTATTTAGGTCATATAATAATGTTTATGTGCCAATTAAAGTATAGGTTTATTGACACGTTCTTAAAATACCTGTGATTGAATATGCTCTAAATGAATTATGAGTTACGGGTAACTTTTAATTTCGACTCCAGTTTTGGGGTTTGGCACGGCTGGTTCAAGCTGTTTAGACCACGTCTATAGAGTTCGGATTCTCGAAATAGGTATATGTCCGTATACCAAATGTCGTCAGTAGGTGTAGAAAGGGTGTACATATGTTGTACATATGTTGTAAAATGTTGGCTGTTGTTGGCGGGATTGCTACTTTTTTTTTTATAAAAACAACAACAACTGAGTTTACATTTTGCTGATATAATGAGATTTGAGTCCATTTGTTTACATTGTAAAAAAGAAAAAGAAAAGAAAATTCCACACCACCCCCACCCCCCATAAACTTGAAACATCTAGTGCTAGTAGATGGTGATCAGAAAGTGACATGTACATAAAAATCAATAAGTTATCTGCCCTTTGCTTGGAGGGTGAAGGTGACATCCACATTTCCTATGTCACGGTGCGATGTACTACGGTACTAGTACTACAACTCATGATACAACTATAACCAACAGTTTGAAAGGTCTAGCGCAGCTCGTGAGAAAGTGACTTAACGCAAAAGTTGATTTAAAAGTTATCTGCCCTTTGCTTGCAGGGTGAAGGTTGCATCAGCATTTCCTATGTCACAGAAAAGCAAATGATATAAAAGCTAAGACTATAATAAATTAATTCCTAGATTATCATCCCCGCCCGCCCCCCGTTTTTCCAAGCTGCCCAGGCAAAAATTAAAAATTAAAAAAAAGATACTAATTCGCTCGACTTTGTTCCGAACAGCTTTCCGCATTTTACCGCTGTTTTCGATAGTCTTGATCATCTTCGATGCTAGATTGTAAATACAAACGTCTTGACCATTTGTGCAAACAAATTTGAAACTGGAAGCACGTGACCGTAATTATTATTTTTTATTGTTCAAAGTATTTCCGACCATCCACATTTAGTTTGTCGATATAATAATGAAGTTTCCCTCTTTGTTTATCTTTGTTTATTAATGAATATCGTCTTTCTGCCTTTCTGTATATCTTGGATAGTATGTGTTCCTGCCTCAGCCAATCAGAAACGATATCAGTGTATCAGCAAAAATCACTTTGTTCAGGAGGACTGTTTAAAGACATTTGTCTTGAAAACAAGCAAGCGTCGCAGATGATCTAGACTATTCTCAAAACGACGCGAAATTAGAAAATTATCATAAAAGCGGTAAAGAGTGTTGCAATTTCAAAGACTGGTTTGGATGTAATATTGCGGTGGATATTACATCGTTACTAGATGTTTATACCGATTTTCTATGTGGAAATTTAGATAAACAATCGCCCATTGCAGACAAGTCACTGCACAGAACGTTTTCAGTGATGAAGACTGTGTTAACTTAATACAACTACCCTGTTTGCAATTTGTGTGTGTCTTGTAAAAAATTGTTTGTACCAAAGAGAGATTATGTCACAAACAATTGAAAGGGATGATGCATTATTTTCAAACAAGGTTTATTTTTAAAGGGCTCTGAAAAACTTGAGAAAAACTGAAAGAATTATTAAAATGCCACGAAAAAAAAAGGAGAAATTATTGAATGCAAAGAAACATAAATGGAGGTTGCCATCTTGGAATGATGACATCATCGCGTCTTTTTACCATATATGGCATATTGACAAAATGTCTTTTAAAGGAAAAACAAGAGGCCAATGACCTTGAAGCTCTACTGATTGATTTTGATTTCAGGAAGTAGTGACTACAAACTTGTTTTTTGAAAATTTATTTTTAGCCGTGGCGGCCATCTTGAATTTCCGGCCGACCTGATATTTGCTAGGATCAATTAGACATCAAGAGCAACATTCCCGTGAAGTTTCATGAAAATCCGTCAAGTAGTTTCAGAGGAGTAGTCGCTACAAGTTTTCATTATATAACTCTATGTACACAAAGATGGCCGCTGACAGCCATGTTTAACATCGAATCAAAACGATTTTTGACAAGGATCAACATCATGTCATGCTGATCATTTTAGAAAAAGTCCCATATCAATATTACTTATAGTTTTCAAGAAAAGAAATATAAAAAGATCGGACAGAGAAAGTAGCATTCAAGGAGGACAGTAAACCACAAAACACAGAAACAAACACGCAAACAGACAAACAAGAAGGCAAAAGCAATAATAAATGCAAACGACATCACAAACACAAAAAGGGTTGACAATAGGGCTACCGCCTTGGAAAGGTCAGTGGCAAAGTAGGCCACTGGGGGTTTAAACCGGTTCTAGGGTGCACCAAACCACACACTTACCCTACTGTCATCCCATTAAAACAGGACAGTGTAAATAAAGAAATCCCCACCATTATCTAATCTCTAACCAACAAGGCAGCATCAATAGGCAATATAAGTAAAACACAAATATGCTCGTGTAAATATAATACAAAAAAACAATAGCCTAGAAAGCCACAATGAAGGTACTCAAGAAGTAGTCGCTACAACTTGTATTTTGAAAATTTATTTTTAGCCATGGCGGCCATCTTGAATTTCCGGCCGACCTGAAATTTTGCTAGGATCAATGAGAAATGAAGAGCAACATTCCTGTGAAGTTTCATAAAAATCCGTCCAGTAGTTTCATCAGAGTAGTCGCTACAAGTTTTCATTATATAACTCTATGTAAACAAAGATGGCCGCTGGCAGCCATGTTTAACGTCGAATCAAAACGATTTTCGACAAGGACCAACATCATGTCATGCTGATCATTTTAGAAAAAGTCCAATAGCAATATCCCTTAGAGTTTTCAAGAAGTAGTCGCTACAAACTTGTTTTTTAAAAACCTATTTTTAGATTTGGCGGCCATCTTGGATTTTACATCTACATGAATTTTTGCTAGGATCATCTGGACTTCATGGGCAACATTTCTGTAAAGTTTCATGAAAATCCATTCAGTAGTTTCAGAGGAGTAGTCGCTACAAAAAACAAGCGCGCGTTGTTCGGCCGAGAGAGGCCGAAAATGGGCGATCCCGGCTCGAGAGAGGACGCTTTCGGCCGATTTCCGCCGTTCTTCCGCCGTTCTTCGCGCGAGAGTGGCCGAATGTAGGCGTATGTTGACGCAGGTAGCCGAAAGTAAACGGTCTTCGGACGATTTAAACGATCTTCGGACGTTCTTCGGCCGACCAAATTTGCCTAGATCGGCCGGAGATCGGTGTTTTTAAAGGCCCGACTATATAAACCGCTCAGATCGAAGCCGTTCATCACTTTCTGACCAGCCAGGGAAGGTCATGGACCAACAAGCAGTGCTGGGGCATGTTGTAGCTCTACAACTTCGTTCTGCCATAGCACAGCAAAATGTTATTACATTAGGAAATATGCTGAGGAGGAGGCCAAGGACCAAGAGAAAATATGCCAAAAAGAAGTAAGTTTTTGTGACTTTTTAAAGGGTTTTCAAGTGTGTTTTGTTTCAGTACCTGTTCTGAGAAAAGTGTGCAGTTTTTATTTTATATTTGGTTTATAATTCTCTGGCATTGGTATTAATTTGTAAATTTATTATTATTTATAATAATTTTGAGTAAATATTTGTCTTGCTGTTGTATTTAGTAACACAGGATTTTTACATGTGTTTTGTTTTATTAAAACATTTGGGTTTTAATTCTCTGGCATTGATATTGTTCTGTATAAATTTCTTATCATTTACAATAATTTTGTTTAAATATCTCCCTTGCTGTTGTATTTAATAACAATTATTATAACTATGTTCCAGGTTTTGGTGTACTCCATGGCTGGGTGATGACAGAAGGCTACACTACGGCCACTACGATGCACTGATGCAAGAGATGAGTGTCGGTGTCGGTGTCGGTGATTCTGCTGCTTTCCGAAACTTTCTGCGCATGCCTCCAGAGATGTTTGATGAAATGCTGGCTCGGGTTGGTCCACGTATACAGAACATGGACACCAACTACAGGCTGGCGATAGATCCTGGGGTGAAGCTGGCCGCCACCTTGCGATACCTGGCGACTGGTGAGAGCTACCCGACCGTGTCCTATTCCTTCAGAGTGTCACGCCATACAGTTGCTGCCTTCATTCCTATTGTGACCGAGGCCATTGTAGAAGAGTACAGAGATGAAGTTCTCCCCTGTCCTGTAACTGCTGAAGAATGGAAACAGATCGCTGATGAATTTGAGAAGAGATGGAATGTGCCACACGCCCTTGGAGCTCTGGATGGTAAGCATTGCGCAATCAAGAAACCTCCTAACAGTGGGTCGCTATACTACAACTACAAGAAGTTCTGCTCTGTGGTGCTGATGGCTCTGGTCGACGCCAACTACAGATTTCTATGGATTGATGTTGGTGGATATGGACATATGTCTGACGCGCAGATCTTCAATGCATCAGAGCTGAAGGAGTGCATTGAAGAGGGTATGCTGAATCTGCCTGCTCCAGCGCCTATGCCCAACGATGACGTTGATGTGCCCTACTTCTTCCTGGGGATGATGCCTTTGCTTTACGTGACTACATGATGAAGCCCTACTCAAGAAGAGGTTTGAGCAGAGAGGAGGCCATCTGCAACTACAGGATATCCAGGGGCAGACGTGTTGTGGAGAACGCCTTCGGGATTATGGCTAGCCGGTGGCGGTGCATGCTTATGCCTATGCAAGTGACCCCTGAAGTTGGCAGACTGAATGTGGAAGCAAGTGTGATTCTTCACAACATCATGAGGATGAGGTACCCACAGATGCAGAATGCAGAACTGGATAAGGAAGATGAAGACCACAACCTCATCCCAGAAGAGTGGAGAAATGGACATGTGATGCATGACCTTGCCCAAAACCTTGGCCACAACAGGGACAATGTTGAAGGAAAGAACCAGAGGGATTATCTCAAGCACTACTTCAACAGTCCAGCTGGGTCGGTTCCTTGGCAGGATAGAGCTCTTCAGCCCAGAGACAACTAGAGATATTCATATTCTGCTTAAATGTGTATTGAAAGACTCTTGTATACTGTTTTGACTTTGTAACTTGTAAATAACTTTGTAAATAACTTTTTAAATGACTTTGTAAATAATAACAACTTTGTACTTTGGAAAATAAAGCCCATACACTTCCAAGAAAACAGTGACAAAATGAAATTAAAAAAAACACAAGTTCACTAACTAAATTGAAACTATAAATAAAAAAAAAAAAACACAATAAAAGGGCAACTTCAATAAAAGATATTTGAAGCAATTGTTTTGCTGTTTTGAAGTTGCCCTTTTTTTTTCTTTTTTTTTCATTTGCAACACATTTTTTAATTGAACAAAGACATTTGATATACATTTTCAAAAGTTTAATAATAAACCACAAAACAATTTAATAACATATTTGCAATATTTACATGATTTACATAAAGTCTCTTTTGTAATCCAAATCCAATGTTTGTTAAAATAATCCAAATGTCAGACAGAATGTTTATATCACTACTGGTCATCAGAGGGCGGCTGGTCAGAGGAGGCATCAGGCTGCTTGTCATCAGAGGAGGAGGCACCAGGCTGTTGGTCAGGCTGTTGGTCGTCGAGAACTTGGTTTACCACGCTGCCCTGGGAATTCCAGGGAGACACTCCGGGATACGTCTGGGTGCCCGACTGGCTAGGGGGAGGCTGCCACTGGCACTGGTCCTGTTGTTGCTGGACAGTAGGCAGAAGGCTACCGTACGGGTTGTGGACATGCTGCTGCTGCTGAGGCTGCTGCTGCTGACCCTGACGTTCGGCGGCAATAGCTGCATCATTCTCCGTTACCATCTCGTCGCAGAGCAGGAAGAATCTGGTCCTGTAACGTTTCCAGATCTCTGGGCGTACCTCGTTGAACTGGCTGGACAGGTAGCCGCACAGGTGATTCTTGTCTAGGCTGGTGGTGGGCCGTAGAGTCTGCAGCAGGTCCCTGGCGAGCTGGGTTAACTCGTTGCTCTGCTCCCTCTGGGACTGCATCTCGTCGATAGCGCGCTTAGTAGAGTCGTCGGCGGCCGGAGCTGGCCTCTTCTTGCCCCTGCGGACGGTCGTAGGTGTCTCGGTGTGAGACGGGTGTGGCAGCGAAGAAGACTCCGACGTTGGTTGAGAGGGTGGGATGTCAGGCATCTCCGGAACGTCCAGGATGAAGTCGTCATCTGGTTCAGGGATCACCTCTACGGAGGTCGAGGTAGAGGCCGCGGCCAGGGGTGCTCCAGCTGCAGCTGCCGCCTTCGCCTTCAGAGAGACAGTGTTACTCCTGGAAACCTCTATCATGTGGGGGATCAGGAAGAAGAAGTAGTCCAGGATCCATCTGAAAAGACACAAATTAAAAGAAATATTATATAAACAGTAACACAATATTTCCACACATAATAAACATGTATTATAATAATGTGGTATGACTGTACTGTCATAGACAAGCACCAATTAATAGATTATTATGAAAAATAAAATAATTAAAACACTACAGAAATTAAAACAACTATTTGTACCAAATGTTTGCAAAAATCATAATAATGTCATAATAATATTTGACTGTACTGTCACATAAACACAGATTTTACAGAAATTAAGAATAATATTAACTCTATAAATTATGTTTAAAAAATAAACAACATTATTACAAAGCCATGCATTACTTTGGCATTATTAAAATAAAATGTCAAAAAATACGTTAAAATCATTTTAAAATAAATTATTATACATTTCAACAGTTAACATTACTGCAACATATGAAAGACAACATGACAAATAAAACTGGCAAGCTGAAATAAAAATGTTATTAATAAAATTATTAAATAATTGTAGATACTTACTGGTCTCTGTCTGTGATACGGACTGCTCCCTGGCCGGACTTGGTTTTCCTCAGACGAGAGAGTCGGGTCCGGATGGACTCGTACCAGAGGGTCAGCTCTTCTCTGGTCCGTTGCATCACATCCACCTGGGTCCTCCACAGCTCATCCCTGACCGTCTTGTTCAGCCAATCCCTCTTGGACTTGTCGTAGAGGCAGGGGTTCTGTTGGATGAAGTCCACCATCTTCTTCGCTTCAGTGGCAGACATGTTGACAGTCTTCCTTGCCTTCTTTGCCTTCTTCTGGGGATCTGTCTCTTCTTCGTCGAGGGGAGACAGACCTCGAGCGGCAGGAACCTCGGCAGGAACCTCGGGAGGAACGTCGGCAGGAACCTCCGAGTCTGTGTCAGAAACCGGCGGCGTTGGTGATCGTGCAGGCCTGGTACTGGCCTTCTTCACCTTGGAGGCAGTCTTCTGTCCCCTGGACATAGCGTTGGTCCGTAGAGCGTCGAATTGTAGAGGTGTTGCGTGGTCGGTGTCGAAGCGGGTTATGGTCTGCTGCTCTCTGGGACCCCTATTTATATAGGTCGCCCTAATCGGATTATCTCGGGGCTTAACCGGCTACTCTCGGCTACTCTCTTAACCGGATACTCTCTGCTACTCTCGGCTTAGCTACTCTCGCGCGAAGAGCGGGCGAAGATCTGATTGATCGTTTACTCTCGGCCGCGGATCGCCCTTAATCTGGTTATTTTGGCACACGTCAGCACGGAGGTCGGCTACCTGCGGGGATGATCGGGCACTTACGGGCACTTACGGGCACATGCGGGTCGGTCGTCCGAGGATCTGGTGAGGGTCGGGTGCTAACACTCTGCCGACACTACGCACGACCCTCGGTAGAGAGCTGCAGAGGCTATACGAAAGCTCCAGAGGGCGGGCGAGACCAGGGGACCTTCAGGGGACCCTCGGACGACCAAGACGACCCCGGGCCGACGGTTTTTGATCGGCTACTGTTTTTCAACATTTTTAAAAACAGTAGCCGATCACTTTTTCGGTACCCGACCCTCGGAGGACTGAGGCGATCGCGCCAGATCTTCCCCCGAATGTATAGGGTAGTGCGGGACAGTGCTCGCACGTTCCCGATTATTTTCGCAAAAATGCGGCCGATCGACCAGAAAAAGGATCGGGTACTCTCGGGACCAAAACAATCCTTGGTGAAATGAGCGTATTAGCCTCGTCCGTCGGATGGGGACGTAAACCGGGCGGTCCCGTGTATCGGTCTATCCTCCGAGCACGTTAAAGAACCATAGGAATCTATTCGATAATAAGAGTACGGCAGGTTCCCGGATTCATATGTATCCTTCCCCTTTCTCTGGGGCGGCTCTAAATAACCTATATTGTGTTGATGAGCCGTTAAACAATATTCAACAACATTCTATTTAAACTACATTCGCAGCAATTTCCTCAAATTATCTCACTCCTTACAAAAGTTACCGAGCGGAAACCTTTCTGTTTTCGGTAACAGCGACCTTGACCCTGACCCCATTGACATCTAATGCAATCCCAGGCTTCTGTTCATATAAGTTATATACATGTACACAGCAAGTTTCCTCATACATGTAAAACCTCATTCCTAACAAAAGTTATTGGATGGAAACCATGAGTTTGACGCCCGCTCGCCAAACGACATTCGCCAATATAATAACCAACAAGAGGTCAATGACCTTGAAGGTCTAGACTACCGATAGATTTTGTTAGCCAGGTCAGTCATGGAAACCTGTGAAGTTTTATGGAAATAAGACCAACACTTTCAGAGAAGTAGTTGCCACAATTCTTTCCTATATCACTCTATGTAAACAAAGATGGCCACTGGCAGCCATGTTTGACCCAGAATCAAAAGGTATTTTGTTTGGGACCAACTACATGTCATTCCAGTCCTTTTAGTAAAAGTTCCGAATCAATACCAGTTATGGTTTTTGAGAAGTAGTTGCCACAAACTTGTATTTCAGCTGTGGCAGCCATCTTGAATTTCCGGCTAACCTGATTTTTACTTGGGACTAACTGGACATCAAGACCAACATTCCTGTAAAGTTTTATGGAAGTCATTCTGGTAAACGATACCACTTATGGTTTTAGAGAAGTAGTCAGCACAAAATTATATTTAAAATCTATTTATAGCCATGGTGGCCATCTTGAATTTTAGGCCAACCTGATTTTTACTTGGGACCAACTAGACATCAAGAGCAACATTCCAATATTCCTAAATATTGTGATTTATTATGCAACATTACCTATTCATAAATATTGCAGGTGACCATGTGTGACCAGTCAAAGGTCATGTTATGCAATTTCTCCTGAGAACTAGGTTACTATCTCACCAGTACAAGTCGACTTGCTCTTGTCTCATTGGTTATATTTGGAAAATCAGAATCAAAATAAAATCTTAAAATTCTACAATTTGTTTTCAGTCTTTTTCTGAGAGCCAAAAATACAAAGGAGACTTAATCCTTACCCCACTATGAATGTATAATGGACTTCCTTTCTTTGAATTTGGACCAGTCCATTCATAGTACAATGGGGTGCTTCGGTCAAACTGACTGATGAGCACCCAGACAGTGTATACTCTGATCAGCCTGCATGATGTTGTGCCAGTCATTTTGGTAAAGGTTCCAATTCAATTTCACTAACGATTTTTGAGAAGTAGTTGCCACAAAGCCACATTTTTTAAAATTATTTTAGCAGTGGAGGCCATCCTGAATTTTCTACCATCCTGACTTACTTCCATTAACAGGGCACTAGTCAGCTTTTAGGGGACTGGGGCCAGGGCCCTCAGGAAGGGGAATTTTGTGTTGTTTTCATATCAAAGGGGAATTTCTAAGAAACACAAATTAGTGGGTTTTTTTATTATTTAAGTGGTACCAAGAATTTACCATTCCAAATTGCAAAATGTGGTTTTCCTGTTTTGGAGTTAAAAAAATTATAATAATTTTTATTTAAAGATGAACATTGTCCTAAATCAACAAATCCCTGTTTATATGTTTTTAATTATTAAATATCATTATAAATACGATGTTTACTATGCTATTGATGTATGTTTAGTGAAAATATGTTTTTAAAGATAAAAATCGAAAAGGCGAACAGGCATTGCTAAAAAATCGAAAAAATCTAAGCGGGAAAACTCTTCCTCGTATAACTTGAAGTGACATCATTGGGAACAAAAAAAAACATTAGTACATAGGCACACGCAAAAACAGTATAGTGTGTATGAAAATGTCGGAATTAAATTGTTTTTATCGAAATTCTGACAGTAAGTCACCGGCAACACCGCATATCTTGGTACATATACACTACTCAACTTTTATAATCGGTCACCCAAGTTTGTTGAAAATAACACAAATACTAATAGCTGGAAATCACCGAAACACATACCAATATTTTATTAAGTTTATTAACAATGTACTCTGAAATCATTTTTTCCAGATTACATTGTTGATAAACTTAATAAAATATTGGTATGTGTTTCTTAGATTTCCATTTTTTTAGTATTTGTGTAATTTTCAAAAAACCTGGGTGACCGATTATAAAAGTTGAGTAGTGTACACCAAGCGCGAAATGCAGTATATTCCCAATGCATGGACATGGTCTAATAATTGTACAATAATACGAGCGTCAGATAATAAGGACTTTACTTTTGCCGAAAAGTAGACATTGAAAAAATATATTTAGTATGTGTTTATTTTTCACATAATTGATTAAAATAATAAATAAAATAAAAACAACATAATAAATGACACAACATCTAATTTCTGTAGTACCAGGGAGTATATATATGCCACAAGTCCCTGCCACCAGGTGACCAAACACTCGAGGAGTGGCACATATTAGATTTGCATTTGCAGTATGACACGCTCTCCACGTGCTCCAAACTAACAATACAAAACACACCGACTAATCAACTATTGCGGTGCTCTATTGACGTACAGCCTAATTAGGCATACATACGTCGGTATATGACAAAAGCATGCAGCATTTAGGGAAACATAGTATTATGACACATTTCCTGTTTATTGCAATTCCGTGAGCGGTGTAATACTGCCGCGCGAGCCGCGTACTGAACAAGACGGATATATCATGCTTGGGAAACTAGTCTATCGCGCACAAAGAGATAAACATACTATGTCTATGATCTAAATAATATAGCCAAATGTATTATGAGCATGATATTATGTATTACCGGTATGTACATGTAGAGATCAAAACAACAGACCCAACAGATCAAAATTACCATAATATAAAAATTATATCTCGTAATTTTTTTAAAATCCAGAGACCGATATATGTAGACGGACGGCGATATATAAATAGATATAGATCTATAACACTATTGTCAGAATAGGGTACATGCATATAGTCAAAAAATAAAATAACCCTACACAATATTTACTGAAACAAAGACACGGTCGTTTCTTTCACCGGATTCATTTAAGTTTATATGCTGAACCTTTTTTTAGCAATCTTTTGAAAAAGACGGCTACATTATATTAGCGCCGTCAGCTCTTGACTGATTCACGTAAGGACGCATGCTTCTAATTCAACAGCTAAACAATCACGGTGTATTATAAAGATCTAAGACTATATATCTTTCTACAATTGCTATACCCGATGAAGTGCTAAGATAATAGTACAAATTATTTACTCCTAAACGCCGGCTGAATCGGCAAATTTAACTTGCTCGGAGACGGCGATTATGCATTTCTCATTTTTTGTAATATTGTTCGTACCAGTTTTTTTTAATCGGCATGGCCGTCTGTTCTTCAAATTCAACGAAGAAGAAACCAAAGGATGGACTTCCCACAAATCCAACTCAAAATGTTACTACAAACTTGCGCGTCGTTCGAAGGTTCCCACTTTTTTGACGAGACGGGCGATTTTCTTCGGCACGCTTCCAATCTTAATCATTAACCTGATTTAGAACACGGAAGAAACTGATATTATTATATTGTCCTTTTGTATGCACACGTTTGCACCCAGCAACAGCACATGGCATTTTAACATGTACCATAAAACGTAATCCTACACAGACACTGCAGACTTAATGCGGAGCCGCTATTCGCTTAGTACCAATGACATCACAGCATTCGTGACACTTACCTGTCTTCAGAAACGGCGAAACTCGGAGAGTGTGCGCTATGATGTATAATTGGCGACTGTGACAAAACGGGACAACCAATAAGTGTAATATTTGAACAGATTGTATATTATATACATATATTTCAGAATATATGCTCAAAAGACACGCTACATTTCACCTTTAAGAGGAAATTTTCACAGAAAAAGGGGGTAAAATATATACATTTAGGGGAGGGGAATGGAGACCCAAAAATGGCCAAACAAGTGCCCTGATTAAGTAGTTTCAGAAGAGTAGTCGCCACAAGTTTTTCCTATATAACTCTATGTGAACAAAGATGGCTGCTGGCAGCCAAGTTTGACATTCAATCAGGATAAACTTTGGTTAGGACCAACTACATGTTGTGGCAGTCAAAATATTTTGGTAAAGGTTCCAAATCAATATCAATTATGGCTTTTGAGAAGTAGTCGCCACAAAATCGCATTTTTAAAATCTATTTTTAGCTGTGGTGGCCATCTTGAATTTCCGGCAGACTTGAATTTTTGCTAGGATCAACTAGACATAAAGCGCAACATTCCTGTGAAGTTTCATGAAAATCCGTCAAGCAGTTTCAGAGAAGTAATCGCCACAAATTTTTCCTATATAACTCTATGTAAACAAAGATGGCTGCTGGCGGCCATGTTTGACATCTAATCAAAATGAACTTTGGTTAGGACCAACTAAATTCCATGCCAGTCATTTTGGTAAAGGTTCCAAATCAATATCACTTATAGTTTTTGAGAAGTAGTCGTCACAAAATCGCAAATTTGATTTACTGCCATGTTTAAAATAGCTAACACTGGCAGGTAACCATAGATCTATAGGAAATATCTTCTTTGTGTCATTCATTTTATTATTCAGTCTATTTCTTTTGGTGGTTTATAGCTCATTTAGTTTATTTTAATGAATGTAATACACAAATAATGTATTGAACAATTTTAGAAACCAGATCATGGGCCTGTATCGCGATTGAGTGAATGCATACTTCAATAAAGGGCATGGTGACCTTGCCTTTGACTTTCTGACCAAAAAACAACAAAGTTCAGTCATTCAGCGGAATGTGTATTTCCATATAAGGTCATAGGGACCTTGATCTTTGCCCTATTGACCACCACACCCCCCACCTCACCACCCACCCAAAAAAAAGGGTTCTTCTTCTCAACAAGCAAGGGCAATATACCTATGAAGTAACATGAGTGTGGGTGCTATGGTTTCAAAGTTATTACGTGGAATGCCCATTTCCATATAAGGTTATGGTGAGCTTGAACTTTGACCTGCTGACCCCAAAATCAATCAACTTCTGCCTCTCACAAAGGGCAATGTACCTATGAAGTTTCACGTGTGTGGGTGTTGTGATTAAGTTATCGCGCGGAATGTGTATTCCCATATTAAGGTCATGGTGACCTTCGATCCCAAAAAGTAAAGGGCTCCTCCTCTCACCTTGGGCAATGTGCCTATGAAGTTTCGTGAGTGCGAGTGTTACAGCTTTGATGTTATCGCGTCACTGGCACTTGAGCAGCAAATATTTATAATATAAAAAAAAGAAAAATACGATACCCCCACTATTATCTATATAGTACATGGTGCGTATCTTTGTTGACACCAAGTAATATTTCCTACTGATGTTTATTTCTGGTTGTACTCAAAGAAGTGACCTGATTGGATGATTTTCGGTTTCTGGTTACGCATATTTTGATCATTAAAGATCAGCCAATCGGATCACTTCTTTCAGTTCTTTCAACCGCAAGTAAACATCTGTAGGAAATGTTGTCACAAATGTTAAGAATTGGCGATTTTACTTGAATTTCTCACATTTTCGCACAAACTGTGAAATTAATGTGATAAATGGGAATCAGACCTAACGAACCACAGGAACTGGTCACTTTTAATTTTTGCCTTCTTTACTTTACTTTATTTCAAACTGCTTAATTTCACAAATCAGTGAACAGATAAAGCAAATTACAGCAATAACATACATGTACAAATACATAACACAATGACGGAACTAATAGGAAACGACTATTTACATATTATTAATGATAGTTGAGAAAAATAGTACATGAGTCAAAAAAATTACATTCACTTTTAACTATATTAATTTTTACATTTATCATGTTTATTCAATTTTTAACAGTTCAGATACTTATTTTACAGAAAGTCATCTGTTTTGTATCATAATTTATATAGATTTAACAGTTTTATTAAGTCTGTTTTTATGTACTTAGATATTTATATATAGACATTTACCTATATATAACTGTTAATGGCTAATGTTGTAAAATTATATATGTAATAATACAATAGTGTTTACATGTTATGTAAAGACAACAATTTAATAGTAGTTGAATAAACAACAACAACAAAACCTTAACTAGTGCTCATACTTGTAGATATTGAACAAATCGCCTGAAACACCTTTCCGAATATTGAAAGCTGTGTCTACGACGCTCAATAATATAAATAGTATACGACAAGACATTGAGCGCAGTCTTTAGGTGAAATAGGATCGAAACTTAACGAAATACACTAAAGACTGTGTTCTATTATCGGTATACTAATTATCAAATATATAAATATTTTTTTATCACAAATAAAAAGGTTGTATTGGTACATATATTTACACATATATTTACACTCAAGAGTCGTTTTTTATTATTTAAATACATATACCAGAAATTATCAGTTTATCCCTTTAAAATAATCTGTTATTTTACTACAGAATACACTCAGTTTATTTATTTTACATTTATTTTCATTTGTGAACAATTCTATGAATTTCGGCATGTTTGGTCGTGAGTAAAAATATTTGTTAATATACTTTTTTCTATCATTATGAAATAACGGGCATACTAAAACAAAATGAAACTCATCCCCAAGATCATTACATTGGGTGCATTTTCTGTCAGATGTTGGGATATTCCTCCATCTTCCGACCTCTATTGGTAACCTGTGATTTCTTGTTAAAAATGATATAAGCTTCTTACAGTTTAAAACTGTTAATGCTTTAATATAAAAACTTTGTTTAAAACTAGTTTTCAAATATTTGTAGATGTTTGTGTCCGAAGTACGACCAAGCTCGGAATGCCAATTTTGGATGAAGATATCTTTAAGTTTTTGGCTGAACGATTTAACGAACCACTTTCCATTTAAAAAGTCCTGGCTGTACCAAATTCCGGAAAAGCCAGACGTGCATAACATGTGTTTAATATTTTCTATCCAGGTAGACTTGACGAGATCCGAACAATGTAGTTCTCTTATCAAAATATATAATTTTGAAGAGAGTTTCGTTGTACTGTCACTACTGATATTTTCTATTAATCTTGTCCAGTAGGCAACTGTCCTCTTATTAATATCAATATATAACCGGGTAATGCCAAGTTCTCCATAAATCATGTATGATGGAGTAGCCTTTTTCATATTAAATAAATACTTGTAAAATTTTAGCTGTACTCTTTCTAATATATCTATTTTTCCACTACCCCACACTTCACTAGCGTACAAAAGTATAGGTTTTATAGTTTTTTCAAAAAGGTCAATTTGTATATCATACGGAAGTGATAATGATTTAATCTTTCTCAGCAAAGAGAACATGGCTTTATTAGCTTGTTCTGAAATATACTTTTTTGCATTATTAAAACTCTGTCATTTGATTACCATACATATTTACTGTGTTATCAATATACTTTCTATCTAATGGAATGTTATTTAACTCAAAATTCTGAAAAATATCTGCATCTTCATTTTGTATATTATGCAAGTCATACATATCTGCTATAAAATCATCAAATCGTGTATAATCAGTCAGGTGTCCACATCTGGCATTAAAATCGCCAAACAATAAAATATGGTTATTACCTGGGCAATATCTGAAAAGTTCATTTTGGATTTCAAAAAAAGGGTCATCATGAGAATATCTTGAACTTACAGGTGGAATATATATATATATATATATTCTATTATTATAATTGAACTTGTCACTTTTAATTTTTACCTTCTATTATTATAATTGTCTATGTCTATACAGACAATTATAATAATAGAAGGCAAAAATTAAAAGTGACCAGTTCCTGTGTAACGAACGGTGTAGAGGATTTTAATCAATTTGGTAATTTGACATAGATACAGACTTTGAAGCGAGGTTGGTCAACTTGGTTTCAACAAAGATACGCACCATGTACTATATAGATAATAGTAGGTTGGGGTATCGTATTTTTATTTTTATATATATTATTAATGTGGCTCAAGTGCCAGTGTAGTGTGTTAAAATACACGTTTAATGCTCTTTTGAAATTTTTCGTAATTTATTAGGCTAGTGCCAGTGTACCGCGAGAAAGGCTTTTTCTGTACAAGTTCATGGCGACCTTGATCCTTGACTTACTGACCATAAAAAAACAATTTCCTCTCACCTAATTCTATTTGGATTTCATGAGTGTGGGTGTTCGGCGCTGATATTTAGAACATAAATATGTTTCTTATCCCTATCTATTTACATCCATGACATTTTGGCGGGAAAACTAATGCGCAGAATTTAAGTAACTCAGTAATACCTAGGAAAAGTACTTGGATCTCAAGACACATGAATTAAAAAAGAATGTAAAATAGGAATTAAACAGCCCCAATCAGCTTAGGTGGATATAGCCAATAGATAAATAATCACCTCCAAATTGCCGTGTTTTTCCTTTTTTCCCCCGAATTACTGTGCGCATAATAATAACAGTCGCGTAAGAATAACTCCTGAGAATGTGGAATCGCATCTCGAATGCTAGTGTGTTAAAATACACGTTTAATGCTCTTCTGAAATTGTTCGTATTGGCGAGCATCTACTTTCGTATTGGCGAGTATATGCAGTTACACAGAACGTCAGAATAATAAAAAAAAATTGCATAGGAGCCAATGTATTAGGCTACATCGAATGCATGCGGGCCCATCAAAGACCCTCTTTCGAAGATTATGTGCAGGTGCGCGTCTGTGCGGTTGTGAGTAATTTAAAAGATGATAAAAGAAAGAGTAAAATAAGGAGAAGGTGAAATAAGGCGCCCCCCTAAAAATTCCGGATCATACATGTATGTCCATGTTACTGTAGATAAAATATCAAACAATGTCGTTGCACGCCCTCAGTATAATTTTTTTGAAAAATAGGCAAAGTCGGGCATCGGAACGTCTGTCCTCGAGAGAGCGCCATTTCAGGTTGTTTAGCATAGTTATGACACTGGATTGATAGGAGTAATCATTGTGTACCCACCTCGCGGCTATTCTTTGTACCATCTCCAACTTGTCTATATTTTGTTTAGTACACAGGCTCCACACTGGGGAGGAGTACTCTATCACTGGGCGGACTAGTGCTTTAATTGTATGCGGTTGCTCTTATACCTGGGTTTTTGCTTCTGATGTTTCGCTTTATGACTCCCAGAGTTTTGTTACCAGATGTACTTGCCTTTTGAATATGGTTGTTCCAGGTAAGATCGCTGCTGATGTTGACACCAAGGTATTTGGCACTGATGACTTTTTCCAGTAACTGACCATGTAGTATGTATATTGATGGGATAGGAGTTTTTGACCGTGCAATTTGAAGAAGAATACACTTACCTGTATTAAACTCCATATCCCATTCATCTTCCCAAAGAGAGAATTTGTTGAGGTCTTGCTGCAAATGGGTGTCAAAACTTCTTCTCAAGTTTCAGTCAGGTCAAGTCAATTTTATTTACAACGTCGGTATTTGACAAACAAAACATAAAAGTAGGTGTAACAGAAGAATCAGTCATGCAGCAAATGAATCATACATAGAGCCAGGGAGTACGTTATACTGATAGAGCACAGTCAACCAAAGACACTCAAAGAAACAAATGACAGTTGCAAGGAAAAATCAAAGTAGCGAAACTACAAACATAAAGGGTTGACAATAGGGGTACCGCCTTTCAACAGTCAGTGGAATAAAAGCCGCTGGGGGGTTAAACCAGGTTCTATGGTGCAACAAACCTCACTCTTACCCTGTTGTCATACCAATAAAATGGGACAGTGTAAAATAAAGAAATTCCCGCCAGGCTATATCCTCTAACCAATGCAAATACTAGGGCAACAAGAGAATAACCCATTTTAAAAGGGACACGACCAGACAAGATTAAAGACAAACATCAAACGTTACCGTCCTTTAAGGATAAGCACAACCGAGCTTCTAAAACCGACTATATAACATATGCAGATGTAAAAGTATTTCACAAATCAAAATTAGGTATACAAGTCGAACAGAAAATGTAGCTTTCACCAAACACACTCAATTAAAAACACGCATTAAAACAAACAACAATTAAATGTTAATGATAATAAAATAAAATAAAAAAAAAGTGTTGAAAATTTGGCTTCTACGGCCAGTGGCAAAAAGGCCGCTGGGTGAACAGGGTTCCTGTGCGCCAAAACTCACTCCTACACAAGCATTTATAAATACTGTTCAATAGTTTTACTAATTGTATCAAAGCTGTATGAGAGAACCATCAAGACACTCAGCTGATCAGTTATTTTTGAACGAAGAACGAAGCGATGTCGTCCACTTTGATTCAACATATTTTGTAGGAATAACTGATGGTAAAAATTGGGAAAAAAGTGCCTGGTAAGAAAAAACGATCGTGGCAAGTTTACGTTTTCATGACATTTTTTTTTTCAATATTCTTTTAACACACGTCATATGTTATTATGTTAAACTTTGTTCCCAGTTCCAACCCAGATATAATGCTATTTTCTCTCGGCACTATTTTACGCTTGCGTAAAACCTTGCTTGTATCTAAAGATGGCATTTTAGAACGTATTAACAATTCATCTTAAGAACGTTTATATATAGTCTTCATAAATAAATTTCAATGCTCTTTCCTGTACCTTTCTGCCTTCTTCATATTAACCTCCCCACAAACATTCCAGACTAAAGGACAACATTGAAATTGGATAATATAGAAGAAGTATGCATTAAAAGCTTACCAAGTCAAACTAGATGTCTGCCAATTCTGCTTAACACGTTTATCTACATCTCGATGACTGGCAACACAAGTATATATAACTTAACTTAGCATAAATCAAAGGTTACTCCTAGGAGTGTTACTTCTTCATCCTTTTCAATATTATTTTCCCGAAGGTTGAAAGTTATTTGCAAATGCCTAGATTGTTTTCCAATAAGAATGGTTTGAAACTTGTCACTGACACTGATTGGTCTCACTGGATTTTCTGAAAACCATTGAATACGTACGTGTTAAACTGTCCTATGCTAGAGTATCTTAAGTATTAACAAAATAAAAAATATCATTTATAACTATATTAAAGAAATACTGGTCCCAGTTTGCGTCCCTGAGGAACTCCCTTTAAAACATTCTGATAACTATTTATATGTAAAACATTCTGATATCTATTTATATGTAAATCATTCTGATAACTATTTATATGAGACTCATTTTTTACACACTGTTTCCTATTATTAAATAGCTGTTCATACGTTTAAGAGTTTCACTTGTTAACCCGAGATTGTAACGTAAACAACATTAAATCATGTAGAAGACAATCAAATGTTCTTGAGAGATCCATCAACACTGCAGCTAAGTATGTGTTCCCATCTATTATACTTTGCGCCAGTTTTCAACAAGTCTAAGTAATTCCTTCTGCAACCATATATATCGTAGGTCTATGGCTCTCTCGTAAAGCTTTGATATAATCGGTAGAATATATATTAAGTGGTCCGAGTATTAACTTGCATACCCCATCCAACCCCTTCTCCAAGAATGGAAAACGGGGTTGGCCTTAGGTATGATATAAAACCTTAATTTCTGCTTGAAAAGTTTGCATATTGTATAATTAAAACATTAAATAGCTAATTTTAATCAGGTTATCGCATTTTTCCAGTAAAAAAATGTTTTTAAACGTGTTTTATTGTCGAAATAATTGTTAATATAAGCTTCCCATCGCTTACAAGAATTAAGGCGGGACCACGTGATGACTAACAGGTCTGTAGTTGCCCTTGTCCATATGTACTCACAATTAGACAAAGCCCCTCTTGTCAACATTACCACAACTCATTCTTTTGAACTTGTGTGTATTGACTTCTTAACCCTTGACAAATGTAAAGGTGGTATTGAAAATGTGTTAGTGATCACAGATCACTTTACGAGGTTTGCACATGCAATTACAACAAAAAACCAAACTGCAAGAACAACAGCAGAAGCACTTATTACATATTTTAATGATTTTGGTTACCCGGAAAGATTACACTCAGATCAAGGAGAAAATTTTGAAAGTAAACTCATTAAAGAGATCTGTAAAATCAATGGCATCACAAAATCTAGAACGACACCGTACCATCCTATGGGAAATGGAATGTGTGAACGATTCAATAGAACATTGATAAATATGATAGGCACTTTACAACCAGAGCAGAAACAAGACTGGAAGAAACATATAAGCCACTTAGTCTATGCATATAACTGCACCAAACACAAGTCAACTGGATTCTCTCCCTTTGAGCTAATGTTTGGTGGCAGAATTGGAATACTCCCTGGGGATCTACAATTTGGTCTAACAACAAAGGCTAAAGACACCAAATTTATAGCGGACCTGAAAGAAAGAGTACAGAACTCGAAAGAAACAGCACAGAAATTTATAGAAAGAGCCCAAATAGTACAGAAAAAGAATTATGACACGAAGATTAGAGGAAATGTACTACAAGCAGGAGACCGAGTATCGATCAGGATCCTAGCATTTGAAGGAAAACATAAACTTGTAGATAAATGGGAAACAGATGTGTACGTAGTACAGAAACAGACAAATCCAGAAACACCAGTTTATGACCTAGTAAAGGAAAACGGTGAAGGAAAACCAAGACGTTTACATAGAAATTTACTTCTACCGATTGGATCGAAACTTAAGATAGAACCATCACCTCCAGGAACAGAAAAACCAGAACACAGGAGAAGACCCAGAGTTACGATAACTTGTCCCAAAGACAACACTTCCATTATTTACTCGGAGGCTTCTGAAGAAAAGAAGAAATGTAGTGATGAAATAGATGAGGAAAAGAAGAACAATGAAGAATATGAGGAAAAGGAGAGTTCTGATGATGCTACTGATATGATAAATATAGTAGTCGATCAACCTCAGAGTGACGACTCTACAGAGGTAAACGTGGATGAATCTGACTATCAAAACAGCATACAGGAGATAGAACAGAGCGAGGAAATGAATGCAGCTGTTATGTCAGAACTGGATAGTATGACAGACACTAGCATTTCTGATAGTAACACTCCTATAAGTACAGAGGTAAAACAAGTAATCATGGCAGAAGACGCAGGAATGAATATATCAGATATTAGTCAATCTGGTATTTCTGAAATACGTGTTTCTGAAAGAGATTATAGAGTAAGTGAAACAGAACAAAATGATTTGGTTGAATTAAATACGAATATCATTAAGCAGGATCTTGCAGTAAAGCAAGATATGGCCAACTTGCTTAGAGATGACAGTATTGTAATGTTGACAGCAAATCAACATGGAGATGATATGCCTATAACACCTCCGTTTGCACATAGTACGGGTACTAACGATAAATCTATTTCAGATAAAACTGAGGATAATAGGACAACACCGATTATTCAAGAAAGAGCAGAAGTTCCTGTAAGACGATCCACGCGGAATAAAAGACCACCTAAATGGATAACAATGGGTGATTTCATCATGAAGTTACAGAAGAAAGATAAATGAAATGTTCATATATAAATGTTTTTTAATTGTATATATACCATACATGTGAAGTTATCATGCAATAACAGAGAAAGAAGAAATAAAATATTGAATTATGTGTGTGTTCTTCTTTGCTGTAAAACAACATGATTATGGTTGATATCAGCAGTTAACGTTTTGATAAGAAGGAAATAAATCAATATGTAAACTGAACGTTAACTATGTGTTGTTTCATTTTATCATTGTCATTTGTAAATAAATATTTTATTGCTGTCATGTACCTGATAAATGACGAGGACGTCATTTCAAGGACAGGGGAAGTATGTAGTATGTGAATTATTAGGTGTAGAAATCACACTTAATAATGATCTTAAATAACAATCTTAACATTATATAACTTACATTACGACAAGTAAATTGATGTACAACTAAACTTGTATTCATCATATATAAAATAGACAGTGTACCTTTAAAATAAACCTGTAAGCAAATTAATACAAATCACTGCTTCAATGCACATCACTATAAACTGACCACACAAGTGACCAATCAGATCATTGCTTACCTGAAATGCATTTTCCCGCTTTCTGTCTTTGTGTCAGATCTTGGAAAAACACCTTAGAGTCGACATGAGTTTTCTTGAAAGTTGTATTGAAGTGAGCAGATTGTGAGAGTGAACAAAGCCATGCATGTAAAAGGCCTCTAGAGCCAAACTCTAGGACCATAAATAAATATAGTACGGAGCAACGTATAATAAACTATTTATAAACTTATACTGGACTATTAGTATAACCTACTGTACCCACATGAATAGCCCAGATATAACACATAAGGCGGGACCACGTAATGACTAACAGGTCTGTAGTTGCCCTTGTCCAAGGCGGGACCACGTAATGACTAACAGGTCTGTAGTTGCCCTTGTCCAAGGCGGGACCACGTAATGACTAACAGGTCTGTAGTTGCCCTTGTCCAAGTTACTATTTTTCTTATGAACATGTGCAAAATGTGCAAACTTAAGTTGATCAGGAAACACTGATTCATCCATAAATATATTGGGTAATGTTATAGGCCTTGCAATAATACCTTTGCATTATTTTTAGGATTTTGGTTGAGATTCAATCACTCCCCGTAGCTTTCTTGGCATTATGTTTAGTCACATTAACATAACATTCATTAACAGTTTCAGAAAGATCTGTAATCAGACTTCCATTTTCACACAAAGTATTATCTGACTGTGTCCCTTATTAGTTAAGAACGGCACGGAAAAAAAGGTAAAAAATCACTTGGTTGAGGACTTCCAGTAAATCTTTCAACGTAATAAATTCGACTTGACATTTACTTTAGTCATTTACTCAAGAATCAATCAAATATTTTGATAGATATTCTTTATTAATTTCTTATTAATGATCGCCCTCCCCCCTCAACAAATAAAGTTAGCTCAAATGAAGTCCCGGGGGTGGGGGGAGGGGTGGAGGATGGGCGGGTTCAAATAAAAACAGCCGCGTCCGAGGATCCTAAGTCTGTATAGAGAGATTTTGCATGTTCTACAAAGACTTGTATAAAAGGAAAAGCGTTGAAAACTCATTTTCTGAAACCACAAGGCATAGCTCTCATATAGTGCATATAGTATAAGCTTTTGGTCATCTGACAAGTTTGTTCAAATGGTGTCCCTAGGTCAAATATGGTCCCACCCCGGGGTCACAGTTTCATATATAGTTGTAGTCGGACAATCCATAAAAAATCTCGGAAACTACAAAAGTTAAAGATCTAACATGTTGCGTGTACCATTAGTGATCTACCAAGTTTGCTCAAGTGGTGACCACGGAGTCAAATATTTTACATAGAACTATTTGTATGCTAGGGAGCGTGAGAGGTATTGCACCTTATATTACCTCTCATGAACAGACTCAGTAAAACCGATATTTTCGATTTGAATCTGCACCTTTTAAAAAAAATAATTGTACTAACGTCTCGAACGTGTACAAGTACTGATTTATTTTTGTTTTGTACCAGACCGCGTTAAACCAGGGTTTGTACACTATAGAATACTATTTTTTAAGTTTCTATTATCGCTCAATGTTAATTATCAGCCCAGGTTATGCTAGTCACATGATAAGCTAATTTATATCAATATGTTTGTATTTTTCAACCTTTTATATATAAAATTAATTATATATATATGCAATTTCGTCATTTTGTTGTCCCTTTTTTACCGTGGAATTTGACCATATTTAAACTTTAAAGCATTTTATCCTGCAGCTGTCCCAATAAAAACTGCATTTTTTATAATATATGTACGGTAAAGAGAGAAAAATGTCGTTTCGGAAGATAAATTACAATCGACTTGTCATTGAACTAATTTTTTTTAATGCCGTCTGTCGGCTTCGAGTCATTAGAATAATGATTACGACGTTGTCACGAAACTTTAATTTATTTAAATTAATAAAACAAATTATATAGTTTCTTCTTTTCGTTATTATTCGCTTTTTCATTTGCGTGATAGGTCTTGTAAAGCTATGTTGAATGTGTTTTTTTTTATCAAAACGAGATAATCTTCTCAGATATATCTACATGTAGACGTAGTTTTGCTATTTGCTTTTTATTTGCGGTTGACGCAATGCGGTGAATTGTGTGACACATTTATACCTATTACTAACGAAAATGTAAATGTAAGTGAAATCTGCACATCTGTCATTTTCAACAGTTTAAACAGGGTACATGCAATTCGTAAATCAAAAACATGTTTATAAAGCATGGTTGAATTTATATTGCAAACTATCGAATACCTCGCTTATATATAGATAAGTTCACCATAAAACGTTTTATCGGTGAGCAAAGGTTTATCTTCAGCTTTATTTTCAGTTTACCCACTGGCTTACATTATCTCTACACATGAGAGACGGACATTATCTCTACACATGAGAGACGGACATTATCTCTACACATGAGAGACGGACATTATCTCTACACATGAGAGACGGACATTATCTCTACACATGAGAGACGGACATTATCTCTACACATGAGAGACGGACATTATCTCTACACATGAGAGACGGAGCGTCTGAACTAAATTGTTTTCTATCAAAACGAAATATCAAAACTAAAATTGTATTATAATAGAGAGTTATTTTGATTAAAAAGTGCTAAAATGCTAAAGTGCGATATGCAATGTGTGTGTGTGTGTGTGTGTGTGTGTTTGTGTGTGTGTGTGTGTTTATCTATCTTAAAAGGATCATCGATCTTTTATTTTTCATTATTATTTTTCAGTTTTATAATGCTACAAAGGGATGCGTCTCTATTCATTTAAACAGTATCCTTCTTTAGGTTTTATGGACCAAGTTCCTAAATAGTGTTCATTGTAAAGATGTGAAGACACTATTGCTGACTCCTGATTATATATAACTATGTGTTGATATGCAAATGAAATGACATCCTCAGAAAACAAAGAATATATTCTTCTTTTTCTTCTTCTTCTAAGAACATTTAAATATATATGTATTTTGGGCGTTCTGTTGTAATTTTTTTTTTACCGCGAATTGCAGCAGAACGACCCCAAAATAATTTTTTTTATAAGTTATCAAAATTATAAAAATATTGCTTTTTTTGTAATATGATTATAAAATGTTTCTTTAATACAAAACAAATTTGTTGATTTGTTATCAAAATTACACCCAAATCAACGAATAAACACGAATATAATAAAATATGATTTTTTACTAGAAAATCAAATTTCTATATGTTTCAGCCTATTACATTCAACAATATACGGCTTTACTACTTCCCAGTATCTATGTCTTAATCTAACTATATGAGCACCACAACCAACACAAATTTGATATTTTGCACTTGTACCTTTTCCACATTTTAGACATGGTACAACTTTACTTTGCTTTATTCTGAATTTATGCAAACTGCAGTAGTTTGAATCTTTTGTTGGTTTATTTTTACAAGGTTCGTGATCTCCAACTTTGAGAAATTGGCAAATGTTTTCAATTTTCTTAGTGTTTTCCATTTTCTTTTTCTTGTTATAATAAATATTTTTTTATTTTAAAGAAAAAAATTTAATATGATATATATTACAAAAATGAGTACCGAAGACGTTCGCTACATTTTACAATTACACCGGGAAGGAGTAATTAATAATGATCAGCTTAGAAAGGGGCTAGATGCTCTTAAAGAAGTTCCAAAGGAAACTCCAAAAGAGGTTAATTCTCAAACATTAGAAAATTTACTCAAGAGACGACGTGCTAAGAAACAACGTAAACGAGAAAAGCAGAAATATGATAAATTGCAAGATGAACAAAAGCAGAAATATGCTAAATTACGAGACAATGTTATAAATGAACTGAAAGAGCTTAATGATAGAAAATCTAAAGAAGAATTAAAACTGGTTGACAAACCAATGTGTGGCTATTTTAAAGCATACAAAATATCTGCCGAGAAATACAAAGACCCTCAAAAACTATTCCGTGATAAGAAATCCATTATCACAAAACAAATAAGCAAAGATGTGACAAAGATGAATGGATTAAAGTTTCAATTAGGTCTTACTGTAAATTTATTCAAAGATGATGGTGATACCAAAAAATACACCACAGCAGTATTACACAGTGAACAAAATGCAATTTTAACCTCTGAAAAAATAAATGAGTTTTACGATGAATCATCTGCTTATATACAAGAGAGCCTTGAAAGATTTACAAACACAGCATCTGGATTGGAGATTGATCACTGTATAACGTTTTACTTAAATTTTGCAAAGTATGAACCATTAAAAGGTTCTTCATATATTCCTCTACCTAAAGCAGTATCTGATAAAAAAGCAATAATTAATGTTAATAATGAAGACAATAAGTGTTTGGAAGTGGCATTGGTTTCTGCTTTGTGGCCTAATAAAAATAATCCAACTAGGATATCTAGTTATAACAAACACATGGGTAAGTTGAATATGGATGGTATTGACTTTCCCACTCCAATTTCTCAAATAACCAAAGTAGAAAAACAAAATAATCTTGCTATCAACGTTTATGGATATACCATAACAGGAAAAAATAAAAAGGTATCTGTTTTTCCATATAAAATATCAGAACAACCAAAAGATATTGAACGAATTAATTTGATCTTAATATCTGAAGACACTGAGATTGAATCAGAAAACAAAGACGATCCAAATAATGAAGAAGGAATTATAGATGACAACTATAACCCTGATGATTATTCCAAAGAACCAAAAACATTAACAACAAAAAATCACTATGGCTGGATTAAAATTTTGAATAGACTACTCTATGACCAAAACAAACACCATGGTAAAACTTACTTTTGCGATCGTTGTCTTCACGGCTATTCTGGAAAAGAACTACTTACCAAACACAAAGAAGACTGTGATGGTATCAACAAAAATTCTTGCAGAATAGAAATGCCAAAAGAAGGTAAAAATACTGTAAAATTTAAAAATCATCAAAATCAGATGTCTGTGCCTTATGCAATATATGCTGATTTTGAAAGTATAGTCAAACCAGAATCAATTAAATTTGGAAAGAAATCTGAAATTACAAGTGTGCACGAAGCTTGTGGATTTGGATATCAAGTTGTCAGATATGATGGAAAAGCTGAAGAACCTGTTATTTACAGAGGTGAAGATACTGTTGAAAAGTTTTTAAATCACTTAGAATGTGAGAAGAGCAACATTAATAAAATATTTGCTCACCCGAAACCCTTAATTATGACACAACAAAATGAGGAAGATTATGAAAAAGCAACACACTGCTGGATATGCGAAAATGAAATAGGTAGGAAATGTGGCAAAAACTGTAAAGTAAGAGATCACTGTCATTTTACAGGAGAATACAGAGGTGCAGCACATAAAAACTGCAACCTAAAACTAAAAATAAAACCAAATAAAACAATTATTCCTGTTATATTTCACAACCTCAAAGGATATGATAGTCATCTCATCATGCAAAAAATACATAAAATGAAAGGTAATATAACATGCATTCCAAACAACGCTGAAAAGTATATTTCATTTAGTGCCGGACAACTTAGATTTTTAGACAGTTTCCAATTTATGGCTTCGTCTCTGGAAAAATTGGTTAAAGCAACAGACAAATCTGATTTCAAAATTACCAAAAATCAGTTTGGAGAACAAACAGATTTACTTTTACGAAAAGGTGTTTATCCATACGAATATATGGACAGTATGGAAAGATTTAAGGAAACGCAATTACCGCCTATAGAAAAGTTTTACAGTAGTCTTTCAGATGAAAGTATAAGTTCCAAAGATTACGAATACGCTCAAAAAATATGGAAAGAGTTTAACTGTAAAACTCTTGGAGACTATCATGATTTATATCTAAAAACTGATGTAACTCTGTTAGCAGATGTGTTTCAAACTTTTAGAAAAACATGTATGAGTGCATACAAACTTGATGCTTTACATTACTATACAGCACCTGGATTATCTTGGGATGCTTTACTTAAACATTCAAAAATAGAATTGGAACTTTTGACAGACATTGACATGCACTTATTTATAGAAAAAGGTATGCGTGGTGGAATTAGTATGGTATCAAAACGATATGCCAAAGCAAACAATCCACATGTAGTTGATTATAACCCTAACAAGGAAAACAACTTTTTAATGTATTATGATGCTTGTAACCTCTATGGTTGGGCAATGAGTCAACCGCTTCCATATTCTGGCTTCAAGTGGGTGGAATCAGAAACCTTGCCAGAGTCAAAAGAAGGAAAAGGATATTTTCTAGAAGTTGATTTGGAATATCCAAAAGAACTTCATGAAGCTCACAATGACTATCCGCTTGCACCGGAAAGATTAGCAGTGAAAAAAGAATGGTTGTCTGAATACCAAACAGATCTGTTAGAAAATAATGGCATGATAAATACAGAACAACTAGTTCCCAATCTTAGGGACAAAGAAAAATATGTGATACATTACAAAAACCTGCAACTGTATTTATCTTTAGGCATGAAACTAAAGAAAATACACAGAGTATTAGAATTTAATGAAAAAACATGGATGGCATCATACATAAATTTAAACACAGAACTCAGGAAAAAAGCTAAATCACAATTTGAAAAAGATTTTTACAAGCTTATGAATAACTCAGTATTTGGAAAAACAATGGAAAATTTAAGAAAGCGAACTGACATAAAATTAGTAAGAACTGACGGCTCTGAAAATGAAAAAATAAGAAAAATAATAGCCAAACCCAACTTTAACAGGCGTATAAAATTTTCAGATGAATTATCAGCAGTACATGTAAACAAAACAAAATTAACATTAAACAAACCAATTTATGTTGGAATGGCAGTATTGGATTTATCAAAGTACCATATGTATGATTGGTATTATAATACTTTGAAAAAAAGGTACAAAAATAACTGTACTTTATTATACACAGATACTGATAGCTTGCTTGTAGACATCAGAACAGATGATGCATACAAAGACATGGCTGAAATGAAAGATGAGTATGACTTGAGTGATTATCCTCAAGATCACCCAATGCATGATGATACAAACAAAAAAGTATTGGGTAAAATGAAAGACGAATGTGCTGGTGTTGCTATAGCTGAGTATGTTGGATTAAGACCCAAGCTATATTCGATTTTGAGAGCAGATGAGCAGATTATTAAAAAAGCAAAGGGTGTAAAAACTTATGTAGTCAAAAACATATAAATTTTGAAAACTACAAAGATGCACTATTTAACAAGAAAAAATATACCCATGAAATGAATATGATGCGATCAATAAAACATCAAATATACGGCATAACAGTAAACAAAGTAACACTATCACCATTTTACTCTAAAAGATACATCCGAGAAGATGGAATTACAACTGATGCACATGGTTTCTATAAAAACTTATGAATTTGAGTATCAGCAGGAACAATAAGTAATTCTTCTTTGACAAATCCTCTCTGCGGCGCTGGTAATTTCAAATAATAAACTCTTATACCTTGCGTCACCATATAACTTTTAATCTTGTGAATATCTACACTCCACATTGGCTCAGTTGCTCTGCGTCTTCCACATTCTTGTTCCCCGGGTTGATATAAATATCTTACACTTGCATTTATACAGATAGGATCATCTTTTAATATTTTTGTTTCAACAGGAGGAGACTTTTTTGTCTCCGCATTTATGGCTTTAACAACTTCTGGTAATCTCTTTACCCATTCTCTATTACGTTTTTGTGAATCTATTTCCTTAGCATACTGATAACCAAACAATCTTTCAGCTAATGTTCTGTTAAATCTTTCCACTAAAGCTTGGTCTCTGTGTATTTCTGTTCTGCCTCGTCTGATATTTACTTTGTGTTTTACCATCAACTGTGATACTGCACCCATAAATTCTCTGCCTGGATCCACTTGTAATAATTTTGGATATTTTAGATGCCGACTATATATATTTTCAAATGCTTTGGCAACTTCTTTACTATCCTTGGAAGTCAGTGGCTCCGCTTCTTTATATCTACTTGCAATATCAACAACAGTCAACGCATATTTATATGTCTTGCGTCCACGACCAATCCCAAAAGTATCATGCGGCAGAAATAACAAATCGGCTTGATGCACTCCATTTTTAGCAGAAACATCAAACCTGGGTCTAATTATTTTCTTCGGCGCAGGTAAATAAATCTGCCACACAGCTTGTTTCTTTAAAAATTCTAATGCCTTTTTTTCACTGACACCAGCCTCTTTTGCTAATTTTTTAACTGCTGTGTAACCTCTCCAAAATCCTTTCCATTTTTTTCTACTAAAGAATAAACTTTATATAACTATAAAGAAAAAATGGAAATCACAACTGCACAATTTGATGAACTGCTTGAAGAGCAATATCAAAATAGCACAAAGAAATGGACAGACTTGGAACTAAATAAAATATACAAAATTACAGATACGAAAATAGTAGATACTGAATATGGTCCATCCATGGTATTGACATTATTAGACAATGGTGAAGTATGGGCGCCTGATCATCTTAAAAATAAATTAGAGAAGAGTGCTAAACCACCATATTATATTCGACCACTTGGATTGAAACCATGTAAAAACAACAACAAAAATAGGTATCATGCATATGACTTAGTCTTTTCAAAGTAAACTTAGTCATTTCAAATCCAAAAAAGTCTAAAGTAATTATAGTTTTAAACTATTTTTTTTTATGAAATCAATTTATACGCCACAAATCCAGTTGCAGCCATGCCCACCACAATAAACGTAATTTCTCTATTCTGTTGATCCGGAGATGGTGTATAAAAATCACTCAACTTGGGCTCCGGTTCCAAAAGCAAATGCTTGCCAGTTGTATAATAATACTGTTTCATAGCTTGGTCCACATCATCAAAAGTCTGCTCTGCATGATGTTCTTTTTGCAGTTGTTTATTAATAAAATCTAATCTCTCTGTTCTTTTTTTATTCCACTCCACTTGTGCTGCGTTTAATTGTTCTACTGCTTTGTCATGTCTTTGGTCTTTCCTCATCTGAATGACTTCTCATTTTTGAAAAGAAATAATTTGAACCGCTAAACGCCAATGCATTTGTTAATGCGCCACCTATCATCATTGCTACTGCACTTGCCATTTTTTTTATATATATATTTTTTAAAATTATTTCATAATATCCGCAGGAATAATACCTTGCTTAATCAGCATATCTTTTGTAGCCATTGCTAACATTATATCCACAGACAGCATCCCAACATTTTCTATATTAAAATCCACTTTAGGTGCTGGTTTTTTTAGTAGTTTTTTGCCAATCTCAGAATATCCAACAGTTAGAAGTGTTTCCACTCCAGCATGATACATCATATTTACAATTTGTTTTCCGTCAATACTTGCTGCCATTTTTTTTATATGATTATTTTTTTTAAATAAATTATTAAAAATCAAACGGGTCTTTTGGTGCAACGTGAACAGGTTGCACAGCTACAGGCTGCATAGCAGATTTCTTGTTATAAATATACAAACCCAACCCAGCAATGCCTAATAAAACCAGACACGGTGGAATATAATTTTTGTATACGTTTATTTTGATTTTTTCTGGTTCTTCTTCACCTATTGTTATTTTTGTTATTTGATTTGCAGCATCTTGCTTTGCAGCATTTTGATTTGTAACATCTTGAAGCAAACGCTTTGCCTTTTTTGCCGCTGCTCCTTTTTTTCCAGCTTCTATTCTTTTTGGATTTTTTACTTTTTGTTGTTCAACAGGTTGTGTAACAACAGGTATAACTTCACTCTCTTGGTTCTCCATTTATATTATCTATAATTTTATTTTTATTAAAATCAATATGTTCAACAGTTGTCAGTATTGCTGTAAATATTGCTTAGCACATTCCATACCTGTAATACAACTCACAACAAGCGCTTGTCAAAGCATGATTAATAAATGGGTCTTCCTCCAAATCTTCTATCAGCTTTGGTGGATTGGTTACATTAAAATATTTTGATACTCCCATCACATACAAGTTAATAAAAGAATTGCCTAAAGTTTTAGTCATGCTTGCCCCAAGCCGTGCTTCATATCTGCAGTAAAGTTTGTTAATTTCATCTGGTGGCATGCCATCTATGTTTGTGAGTTGTATGTCTTTACCCAAATATTGACGACTACCACCGCCAGCTACTATGGCTGATAATCTTTCTTTTTTTGTTTCTTGTTGCTTTGATTCATCTGGTTCCGTCTGTTCCGATATATTTTGTAATAGTTCTTCCGCATTCATTTTTAAATTATTAATCTTATTTTTTATCTTGAAATAAATATAAAATACAAAACAACTAGCAGCGATATTCATGCAACTAGTAATTGTTAGTATTGTTAATAGCATTGTTATATTGCTATTTTTTCTATTAACATTATTAATTTGCTGCAAGCATTGCTATTAACATTGCTACTTTGCTATGAGCAATGCTATTAGCAATACTATATTCATGGTCAGTATTGCTATTAACATTGCTACTTTGCTGTTAGTATTACTATTAGCAACAGTTGTAAAAAAATATATTTTGTAATAATAAAATAAAAATATTATATAAGAATAAATGGATTTGAAAATAACAGACGGTGAGAATAGTGATTATAATAAAAATAAAATAGCACTGGATGTTATGACAAGAGATGACGTAAAATGTTGTATATGTGTTTCAGAAAGTAAGTTTTTACAAACGTACGAAAAAGGTGCACAGGAAACGCCTGTAATTTCTGTGACAAAGGATGACGTAGAATATTTTATATGTGAGCCGAGAGAGTATGTTTTACAAGACCCACAAAACATGAGTAGTGCTGTTGTACCAATATTGGCTTGTGCATTGAGTGTATGGGTTATATGGGACACTCTAGTTTTTATTTTTGAAAAAATTATTCAACCCAATAACCAGTTGGTTGGTCAGTCTTCAAAATTAACTTCGAATATTTAGTCTTAGCTAAATCTTTTCTTATCCTAGTTCTCTCTTCCAGCGTCGGTATAACATCATTTTCTCTCAAACAATTTTCAAAACTATCTCTGTCTTTGGTGTAAAACATACACAACCATTTTGCTTGCTCTCTCAAATCTTTCAATACAGAATTATATCTCTGTGAAATGACCCACACTGATTGTTTGGCGTGGCGACCAGAGAATGCCAACTCTGATAACATATCTTTTTTCTTTGTTAATTCTTTTGTGGCTGAGCAATCGTCAATAATGTATAATGTGGGCTGACCAGCATATTGTTTGAAAAAGAAACGCAACAGTTCTTGTAACATTTCTTTACCGTTGCTCACGGGATTGACAATTATTATTTTTTTATCTTTAGGGTTTTTCACATCTCCTATCCAGGATCTATTTTTATAAGCCTCGTTCCACTCTATGGTTGGACACAATATAATTATATGTTTAAAAACTCCAACATACTCTTGTTCAAGTATGTCAAGAACAAACTCTGTTTTACCACAGCCTGTCTGACCACAAGTAATGGCACTGTGTGAATATTTAGGATATTTTTTTTGCAAACTAGTATCCTGCTTCTTTGAATCTTCCATCTTCGAAATTGATTTGTGCATCTTGTATTATATATATATATAAATATTTAAAGTTATATATATATTTAAATATTTAAAGTTATATATATTTTTTTTGCAAACTAGTATCCTGCTTCTTTGAATCTTCCATCTTCAAAATTGATTTGCGCATCTTGTATTATATATATATAAATATTTAAAGTTTGATCTGCATCTGCTTTTTTATTTATTAATATCGTTATGCCTTCACTGCCGTTTTCTATTCTTCTTCCACTGCCGTGTAATAAATTGTCCTCACATGTTCTAAGGTCAAGCCACAAAGCATATGATTTTGTCAAATAGGTCTCAAGAGAAACACTGGTAAAGTTTAAGTCTCTTGCTACTATTTCTGTCTCTTTGTTTCTTTTTGATGTCAAGGCAAAATATTTGTTGATTTCATCCCAATGTTGATATGCCTTCATGCCCTGACTATACAACTGATTTGGTACTCCCTCTATTGTCATTTCAACCTTTTCAATCTTTGGGTTGTAATAGGTTTCTGTGTCTGTTCTTTCTGGGTCTTCAAACAGCATTAAAATACCTTTCATGCTCCGTGCTGGTACATTAATGTTGATGTTCCAAAGAGTATCAGATTTGTTTGCTATTATTTTTCTATGTCGCAAGATACGATCATACATAAATGACATCTTACCATTGATTTGCTGTCTTATTTGTCTGGATAATTCAACATCACTAACCGTATCAAATTCCAAGCAGATATTTTTTATTACATAAGATGCATCAGCATCAGCGCTTTTGATAACTTTGTTATAATCGTTAAACGTTAATTCATATTCTAACCTATCACCAAGCCCCGCTTGATAAAATGGCATATGACTTTCTAACATTTCAAAGTCCAGTGGAATACAAAATCTATTTCCATAAGCTGCTGCTATAGCTTCATCTTTAGTGTCTGAGGAAGCATCATCTGCACCGACTCTATGTTTTAACATGTTTGCTTTACCAATACCTTGGTAAGCTGTGTTTTGTCGTTCAGTAGGGCTTTTCCATAAATCTACGTAGCAATGATATATATCACTGTCATCTATTGACATGACTTCATTGCCACTTATTCTTATTGTCATTTTTTTCACAATTGTTCTACCCAGATTTTGAAATAGAGTAGCGTTGGCGTCTTTTCTGCTTTTAAGTTCTATTTCAAAGGCAAGACGAGCAGTACTTGGAACTATCACATCATTAGTACTTAGATTTGGAAATCTCACAAGCAGTTGCTGGTTTTGGTCTATTGTTGATGGATTATTAGTTATTACTACACTTGTGCGGATGCCTTTGGCACCATGAGGCTCTCTTAGTTTTCTATGAGGGCTGAGTTTGTTTCCGTAAGCTGACATTGTTTTTATTTTTTAAATATATTTTTTAAAATTAAATAAAATAAACAATGGCTGAAGGAGGATTTGAAAATCCTACGTTTGATCCAGATGATTATGATGAATATTATGATTTTGATGAGGATGATGCACCGATGGTGCCTGATGAGCCTGTTCTAAGAAGTCTTCTTAATCAAAGCGACCATATTGCTGAACTTCGTGGGGAGTTGAAAGAATCCGAACTTGAAGCATACAAGAAAAATCTTGTAAAATCCTTTGATGATGAAATAGAAAAACGATATAAAATGGCACCGGACAAAATGGATTATGGCCAGTTTAAAGTATCAGATGATGGTAAAACATTATACTGGATTGTTGGTGATAAAGAAATAAGAATAACTGCCAGGCAAGGCTCTTTTACATTTCTTGCTCTTGGTTCTTTGGCAAATGAATATAACAGGATTATTGGCTCTGGGGGAACAAGGGCGATAAGACAATTTTTGAATTTGCCGGAGTATGACAGTAAAACAAAAGTATCACAAAAATTTAGACAAAAGTTGCAAGAGTTGGAGAGCACAATAAACGATTTACCAGATAATGTGGATGCTATTCCATTACAAGATTTATCACGTGATATAGATAGCATAAACGCATCACTGGATAACATAGAGACATCATTGTATGACTGGGATGTGATTGAGCGTCCTGATGTTTCAACACAAACAAATATAGACAGGCGTGAAATGGATGGAATAGTAAAAGCAATGACAACTGTCAAGGAAGAACTCACCAATAACGTGGCAAAACTTACACAACTTGATAAAGACATAACAAGAGAAAAACAAAAGTTAGAACAAGCTAAGACTGATAATGATGAATTCCAGATAAAAAGAATTAGCGATCGCATCAAAGACCTTGAAGTTGAGAGAGGTGCAAGAATGGATGTCATTAATGAAAACAGAGAAGCTTTTCGTAATCAAGTAAGCAGGATAAAAGAGACAATAAACAAAATGTTAAAGGAGGATACAACTCTTGGTGAGAAAATTAAAACCTTGTTTAGGGAGCAAGGTATTACTATTGTTAGTATTTTAACTGCATTTGGTATGATTCTTGGGGTGATAATTAATTCTATTATTCCCACATCAAGTGCTGCTCCAACTCCAACTCCAACTCCAAAACCTGATCCATCAAGTGTAAAAGATTGGATAAAAAAACAACTACTTAATCTTGGTAAACTTCTTGCCAACCTAGCTGGTAAAGCTGCTGCAGCACTTCCAGGAGTTATTGGTGCAATAGTATCATGGCTTTTATCTGCAACAGGTAATGTTATTAATTGGCTTGGTAACAATCTATGGGCTTTGCTTGTGTTTGTTTCCGGGTTGTTGTATGTGGCAGCCAAAGAGTGGTTTAGTAAATCTCGTAAATAAGTAATGTAGCAAGACCTATTACTATAGTACCAACAATTATAGTTGTTTTGTTATCTTTGTGTTCAATCGCTATTTTTTGTATTTCTGGTGAGTTATGTTCCACAGTTTTATGTATTGATGATTTATCAAAGTCGGAATGTTCCGGTAAAAATTTCTTTGTTGTGGTGCCTTGAAAAGGTTGAATATTTTTTGGTGGCACTGGTTTTACATTTACATCAGTATTCAATCCTAATGCTTGTGCATCAGTTGCTATTACAATTTATTGTAGTCTTGTATTATTCCGATTCTTAATTCCATGTCGCTCGGAGACATATACAATCCACTTCCATAAACAAAATTTACTTTACTTCTTGCATATTTTAGGGTGTTTTCATATCTTGAAATTTGACTGGGCAAGTCGATGGGGCTATTTATTGCGTCCTCTACATTTGCTAAAAATTGTTTCTGTGCATCAAATGCTGTTACAGTTCCAAGTATATCTGTTCTTGTTTGTGATTGCGAGCCAAGGATTGCCCAGCAGTATGTTCTTATGCTGTCATTGATTCTTTCTACTCCTGCTCTTGTAAATCCAGATGAACTATCTAGTATAAAAGTAGACCAACTATTGTCAGCCTCAGATCCTTGTGCAATGTAATCAATGTGATATGTTTTATCACTCTCATAGACTGTAAAACTCATCGTTTTGTTGTCGTATACAGTATTTACCAAAGGATGATAACCAATATGTGTCCAGTAATTGTAAATTGTTCCTAGACCATTATTATAGCTTTGTTTCTGTCTCCAGTCTGAATTTAAGTCAACGTTAAACTCCTTGCATATTCTCTCGTATGCGTTTCGGTTATATGTGTTATTAAACGCATTCCAATTTGAGTCTTGCGGTAATGCTACACTCATCTCAAATAATATTCTTCTGACTTGGTAGTAGACATGAAATCGAAATAACGAACCAACCAAAGTATCAGCTTTTAGATGATTGTTGAAATCAATGCCACATCCAGTTGTCGCACACCAAATAGCAAAGTTTAACTGATTTTGCCAAAATAACATCCAATCTGTTCCCCAGCGTTGGACTATAGCATCTGATTTGACGTATGAAAGTTTGTATTTTTCAAAGACATTTGGAAATGATGCTTTAAAGTCTTTACCGTCTGATGTTATAACTATGTTTTGATTTATTATATCTATCACTTTCTTGCTGAAAGTATTTGAAAAGTGAGCATCTGGGTTATATTTGAATTCTTTAGAAATCATTTTTATTTGTGTTTTTATATATATATATTAAAAAAAATGTTTCATACAATTTCAAACATAGACAACTCTATTAATTTACAACAGTATATCGATAATAGGGATGGAACTAAGCGCGTTGGATTAAAAAGTTTTACATACACTATCGGTTGGTATAATATTATTCATGAAACCGCAAATACGAGAAACCCAGACAAAGTAGAACATTTTCCAGGTGGACTCTATAACATTCCATACTTGGCAAAAAAGTTTAAAAAGCTAAATGAAAATATTATCCTGGACAGTATTGAGCAAATTGGTACAGCCATTATAGAGACGTCAATAGAAACACGAATGTCAAGCGGTCTTTCAAAAATGCTGGGATTCAAGGACAGAAAATGGTTGACAGGTATTACTTTAGGAGATTACCCAATGGATTTAGCTCCTTACAAACAGCTATATGTTCATCTGAAACAAGTTAATACGAGTAGTAATTATTTCAATGGTGCACCAAGCACTATTATAGGTGTTGTGCCTGTAGTAAATAAGAAGTTTGGAGATATAGTATATACACGTTTTTATCCTGAATATCACTGTCTTATGAATGGTGCAATTACTGAATTGAAAATAGAAGTCAGAGATGAGTATGGCAACAAAATAGATAATCACGGTTTGCCTATGAGTTGTGTTTTAGAAATTATTTAAAAAATATATTTTTATAAAAAAAACAATGAGTATATTTGGACCACCAACAAGCCCTAAAAAACAGAAGACTTAGAGACTTTGATAAATGATGTTCAAGATTTATATAGGCGAATTGTGCCTTTTGTTCACCAGTTTAATCATTTAAAAAATAGAGTTGATAATCTTAAATATGAATTATAACAATATTTGCAGAGGCTAAGGGCCCACTTGTGTTGATAGAATACTCTCATTTGGTAACGGCGGGGCAGAAAAAAATGTGGGGCATGTAATGACACGCCGTGGACGGATTATGGGAATAGGTTTAGCAAGTGACCGATTAGTTGGTGACGTAACTGTAATAGTTTCTGTCAATGGTGTTGAACAACCAAATTATGGTATAACGCTTCACATCATTCCACGCAATCATGATAACTTTGATAAACCTTTAGAGATTGGCGCTGGTTCTGTTGTTAACTTTGTATGCAAGGTTGCTAACGCTACAGCTGTAAATACGGTGCATCATTATTAATTGAATTAATTTAATTTTTTATTGATTAATAAAAAAATGCCAAAGCAACCGACAGCACCAAGTATATATCCTGATTTGTCAGTGGAAAATTCAGTGGAAAACGGACAAAATTATAGATTACAAAAGATTTCAGAAATTGAAAAAAAGTTAATACAGAACGAGATATACGTCAGTCACTTTATAAAAAATATAAACGTGGTATTAATATTACAGATGGAATTGACACTACCTTGATATCAGCAGGTGTTATTATGGCTGGGATTGGATTTGTTATTCCAGTTTTGTTACCTTTGGAAATAGCAGCAATAATATGTGGAGCTACAGGTGTTTTGTGTTAATTTTATCAGACGCAAGCTTAATGTAAAAGCTCAAAAACATCATGAAATAAAAACTTTGGCAGAGGCTAAGTTAAATAGCATAAAGCAGTTAATATCAAAAGCGTTGAGTGATGCACAAATATCTGATCAAGAGTTTAAGATGATTTTAGATGAGTTGGATAAATATTATAGTTTAAAACAGGACACCAAACAAAAAAAGGCTGAAATAAGTGAAGTTCAAAAAAAAAGAACTAGTAGAACAGGGAAGAAAGGAAGCAATGGCAACCTTACAAAAAAGTCTAAAAAGTGTGTAATAAATTGTTTTAGTATTGTGTATGAGTACGATCCACCACCTTTGTATTTAAGGTCGGAAAATTGTTGATTTGAATGTAATTTTAATAACAAATCAACAAATTTGTTTTGTATTAAAGAAACATTTTATAATTTTGATAACTTATAAAAAAAAATAAACTTGCAATCTTCACTACCCCTATTTTAAAAAAGTTTTAATAATCAAGTAAAATCACCATTTCATGGTGATTTATTTAAAAAAAAATAAACTTGCAATCTTCACTACCCCTATTTAAAAAAGTTTTAATAAATCAAGTAAAATCACCATTTCATGGTGATTTATTATATATGTGTTTATTTTGGGGTCGTTCTGCTGCAATTCGAGGTAAAAAAAAAATTACAACAGAACGCCCAAAATACATATATATTTTAAATAGTCAAAGAGCTTCGATTTTGTGCGAAATACAATACAACACAATAAGAAGAAGAATAAGAAGAAGCACTTTATTTCAAAATCAGTAAGCCATAGGCCCATGTGATCATACAATATTATACATATGCTTTTTAACAGACGTAGCAAGATCCGTTCATACATGTATTAACACATATCAGATGCAAAAATAAACACATTTATACTGTTTACTTCATTTTAGAGAACACAAACAGAAAACAAAAATAGAAACAAACACATGAACACGTTAGAATTTCACGGAGAATGTGACTAAAAATATATAAATATATCAATGTTATGGTGGATGTATTATACTTAATCGTATCCATGCCATGAACATATAAGCACATACACTACGTTTCAAACACAATAAAAAAAAAAGCTCTATTTGCATCTTTAACCAATATTTAATAATTCTATAAAATCTGTTATTGATAAGGCTAAACCTGCCCAGAATAGCATACACGAAGTCATTTTGCGTTGTACGTTTTACTTTCAATATACGTTTGCAATAAAGTGTATGTATTCTTTCAATATTGTTTGCACTGTGGAAACCCCACACTTTACAAGAATAATTTAAAATGGGCAATATAAGCTTATCAAATAGTTCAAGTCTATGAGATATAGAAATGTCTGTAAAGTTTAGAAGATACTTATTCAGTTTGAATTTTTGTGCTTTACCCCGCTAGCGTTAATTGCGTTTCGCGGTTCGCCTTGGGTAAAACAATTCCAAGGTAAGTAGTGAATTCACAATTTCAATTTGTACACCATTGAAAAGAAAATTTAAATTACGTGGAACAATCCAGCTTTTCTGAAAACAATTATTTTAGTTTTTTTAACATTCACTTTTAAACTTCCATCTCTTGCAGGAATCAGATAGAATATCAAGACCTTTTTGAAGACCATCAGCGCTTTCTGCGAAAATAACAATATCATCAGCATATAGCAAGAGAAATAGTTTTGTCATGTATACCTCGTTACCTTCAAATTCATTTAAAATGAAATATTCTCACTATCATTTAAGAACATTGAAAAAAAAGAGGAGATAATTGTTCTCCTTGACGCACTCCGATGCAGGCATGAAACTCGTTGCTTAACGTATTATTGTATTGACCTCGTGACTTAATACTATTATACCTACTTTTGACTACATTGAAAATTTTATCTCTAACACCCAATTGTATTAATTTATACCACATACTGTTTCTGTCTATATAATCAAAGCTTTGCTAAAATCAATAAAACTACAAAACATCTTCTTACCACTATTTATCATATGTGTAATAATTCATGAAGAACAAATATGTTGTCAGTTGTACTCATACCACTGCGAAAGTCTGCATGTGCTTCAATATATAAATTGTAATTTCCAGCCCAATAGACTTAAACTAGTATTAAATAGTCTTGTAAATAATTTACCCAACATACTTAATAATGAAATTCCTCTATAATTGTCTGTGTCATTAATATAACCATTCTTATGTAGTGGGGCGATATATCCTTCTGACCAAGACTCAGGGAAAATACCTGTGTTCAATATAGAACTCTTAAATAATGTGTATAAATACGGTAATAATTGGTGAGCACCCATGTACAAAAGAATTCATTTACAAAGAAATCTGGACCAGCACTTTTACCATTTTTTAGCTGTCTAATAGCTTTTAATATTTCCTCATTACTTACAACTACATCAAGTTCACTGAGCATAACTTGGAACTCGCCATTTAAAATACGTTCATTAAAATACAAAACATCTTCATCGGGTTGGAAAAAAGGATCAGCAGGATTATTGACAGATTTAAAATATTGTTCAAAAGCAGACATCGATATATTTGGACATTTTACATGCGAAGCCTCTTTTAACATTTTCCAATATAGTTTAGCATTTTTATGCCTGTATGTTTCCAATTTGTTGGTTTGTTCATTATTATAATATCTTTTACATCTGTTTAACATAGATTTATATTCAGAGCGTGATCTAACAAGTAAAACCTCTGTTTCAAACATGCAATAACACAATGGTCGGATAAAGTATTGGGATCATGAACATCAACAGTTGTGAAATTATTATAAATAGATTCGATACAAGAACATAATCAACAAGACTACACCCTCTGTGTCCCACAAACGTATATTTACCTATACCCGCGTCTTTACCGATACGCCCGTTAATATTCGTAAACCAGCCTGTTACAGAAATCTAAAAAGGCAGTACCATTGTTATGAGGGTACCAACCCCGCCCCCCATCCCTGGCATCTGGAGTACTGGCTTTTTTTGGGCATGGCATCCTGGAATACTCCCTAACAGAGGGTTGGCATCTGGAATACTATTTGAACCATGCGAGGGCCCGCAGGGCCCGAGCTCTCTAGTGGGGTCAGGGGGCATGCCCCCCCCCCCCCCCCCCCCCCCCGGAAAATTTTGAAACATAGGTGCTCTGAAATGTCATTTCCAGCGATCTGAGACATAAATTAGCTTAAATTTAATTTTTTAGATGGAAAAAAATACGGCGTACGCGTATGAAAAACAGCGATGTCGGCGTACGGCGTACCACAACCCGGCGTACGGTATACTGGCTAATATGGGTCGGAATCCGGCGTACGAAAAGGGGGTCGGTACCCTCTGTTATTTATATGGCCTTTATCTTGGGAATATCTCGGACTAAAACTATCTATGGAATATTCATCTGGCAGAATTTCTAAAGATTCGCTTGAGTCCAACATTACAAAATCTAGCTTATTAGAGGTGCTACTATTAAAGTCCCCCGCCTCTGTTATTTATATGGCCTTTATCTTGGGAATATCTCGGACTAAAACTATCTATGGAATATTCATCTGGCAGAATTTCTAAAGATTCGCTTGAGTCCAACATTACAAAATCTAGCTTATTAGAGGTGCTACTATTAAAGTCCCCCGCCAATGAAATGTTACAAAGACCATTTGTATCATTATGAATAAACGCAACAGAATCGGTTAATCTATCAAAAACATTCTGTTCAATATTATTAAATCTACTACTCCCCTCGGGCATAACATAACAAAGACAATACAATGCAATACAACGCTAATTCAGAAAGCCAATCATACTATAGCGTATTCCACACAATGTACAGACATACACGAGTAAAATTACAAAGTAGAATGTAATTAAAGTTACGTACTTGCCATGGCTTATTAATAGCAGGGACTCACGGATCCTGTTAATATTATTAATCGTCGAAGACAAGTTATAGTTCATTTCGTAGTTTAAAGGACTTACGTATAAAGTTACTTGTTGCTAAACCTTCAATAAAGGTTCAGGGATTTAACACAGTTAACACAATATTAGATTGATTGTGTGTGGCACTCTCTCTGTGCGAAACCTGAAGGAGTAAACACACTATTAAGTGTAGTGTTTTTAACATTGTTATTAGTGGACATTCATGATTCTAAAATAAAATGTTGTTCAGTTTCTACTCTGTTTTTTTGCAGAAATGGGAGTGCCTGTTATCTTTTGAGATTTTTGGGATTTTATATCTGCCCGTTTCGATATTTAGGTAATGAGCACTTGTTCTCAGTTTTGTAATGACAGAGCGGTGCTGTTTTTTTAGGGAGAATATCTAAATATCGTGCTCGAAATACACAGATTATCATTTTTATTTATACGCATAAAAATATTGGAGTCATCGTAATAATTCACTGATAGACAAAATCTCCTAATCATGCCAAAAAAAAGAGAAGAATATTCAGAATGTTTATATTTGAACCGAACTAGATTAGGATCGAAATGTCAAAGGCCGAAATAGTTTGAGGGCGCCGAAACGACTTTAGTCTCGGCCACTCAGAAGCTTGCAATCTTCGCTAATTATAGGATGCAAGCGTTAGGACGATTGTTTATAAAATGAATTTTAATCATTTGACATTTATAAATTTACGTGCTTTTAAAGATCTTAAAACGTGCTGGATACGTTAAAAACATGACAAAAGAAGGGAACGGCGAAGGGGCGGGAGCGGAGACAATAATTATTGAAAAAGTGTCGGATATTCGTATGAAAAAGTCCATAAACCTGCTGCATTGCGTTTCAATATTGTGCGCAGTGACAGGACATGTGTCGGTGTTTGTAGCGCCCACTGCAATCCTCAAATACACAGGGTCCATAGGATTATCACTGATACTTTGGATTTGTGGAGGAATCATTAACTTGTTTCTGGCACTATGTTTCACAGAGCTAGCTACAATGTTTCCAAAAGCAGGTGGCCCATACGCTTATGTTATGCAAGTGTTTGGTCCCCTGCCTGGGTTCATGCTGGCTTGGGGTTATTTGTCATTGATAACTGGGCCATTCTGGGCATTCATGGCCTACAGTGCTGCACTCTATATAACACAGCCTTTCTACACCGGTTGTCGACCTCCAGAGAATGCCGTGAAATTGCTTGCTGCATGGATTTTAGGTAATTTTTTTTTTTTTTAAAGTTTCACGTGACACTGGGATGATAATTGCTCTACCTTTGCTCCTTCTATAGACCCCCTGACAAGGTAGACACTGGATATCTTGATCAACTTAATGAATCACTTAGGCATATCATGACAAATAAAAATGCTCAGGTTCTCGTTGGTGGTGACAAACTATGGAGATGTTGACTGGACTAATATGCACGTCCCACCTGGGGTATCAAAAAGTCAAACTTAATGGCAGCTTGTTGACATTGTCCAGGAACACTGTCTTACCCAGGTTGTTGATATCCCCACCAGAAATGACCGAACACTTGACTTTTTTCTGACGAATAACCCTTCCCCAGTCAACAGAATTAAAGGCATGCCACCAATTGGCAAGTCAGATCACGACATCATCCATATAGAATATTCATGACATAAAATCTAAACGAATAAGACAAACACCCAGAAAGATATTTATATATAAAAGGGCAGATAAGAATGGTATTAGGAATCATATGACAGCATACTGATGCATTGTCGTGCCGGGTACTGCAGAAAGGCACCGGGGTACATTTATGTATACAGAAACGTACCTGAAAATCATCGAAATCCAGAAAGGCCCCAAATATACATAAATGTACCCGAGACAAAATACAATGTTGTAAAATGCGGCCGTAACGCATTTTGTTACTTACGGAAACGAAACTTTCATTGTTTGCAAAGTTTAATAGATCACTTTTTAAAGGCCGCTCGCAGTTGCTTCCGCCTTAAAGGAATGCAGTAGGTCTAAATATTTGACCAACTCTTCTTGAATGACGAGCTGCATGTTCGTTCACTTTTTTGCGCGGGTTTGATGACTTACAACTTCCGGTTTTACGATAATATGTTCTGTATTTTATTACTAACTATGGCAGCCTAAATATGTTTTATGAATAATAGCGCAATAGTTAATGATAAACAATATTGTTTAAGTAGTTGTTTTATCAAGTTCTAAATTGTTTCAATTCCGCCAATGAGATCTTGTTTGTCCGGGTACGTTTCTGTATAATTGGGGGCCGTTCTGGAATTCAAAAATTTTCGGGTACGTTTCTGTATACATAAATGTACCCCGGGTACCCTTCTGTTGTACTCGATACGACAGTGACCCCATCAGCCATACTGATACAGTGACAAATTTCATTCAGTAGACCTTGATAAAATACCAGTTAATTACCTATGGACGGACTTCAAAAACAAACTACTGAGGTCATCATTATTATCCCATCAAAAATGTCCAAAGAATGAAATTCTTTGTTTAATTCATAACTTTCACATGACATCATCAAAATAATTTGACCAGTCAGTGATCAATAAAATAAAAGACCTCCACATTCTGGTAGGGGGTAAACTGGTGTTTATCGTTGGTGCTCAACTGACTTGAGCCCTATGTTTATAAAACTTGTTTGTAGTAATAATTATATTAAAAGCTTTATTTTTTTGTGTACATCTGTATGTAACTTCTTTTGGTGTTGTCTGATTTTAAAACACCAATACGGATACATATAATTTAAATCATGGTCTAATATTTTCATTTTTCATATCGAGATTGAGGATAAATTCCGAGTAAACCCCTTTATTTTCACCTACTGAATATCTCAACCTACCGGAAGTTGACTGGATGTGAAAGTTATGAATATGTAAGAGGGAAAAGTCATTGGCTCATGGCATTTAATGTATCTAAATGCCATTCCATGAGAATAACCGGGCATCAGGTAGACCGGCAAATTATACACAGCTACACTCTCCATGGCCACAAATTGGAGAGTGTTACCTCTGCTAAATACTTAAGGGTTACCATTTCAGCTATTAATCTAGACTGGGGCCCTCATGTACAAAATATCTCAAACAAGGCAACCAAGACCCTAGGTTTTCTAAGACGCAATTTGGCACTAGTTCCAAAAGAAACATATATGTCTATAATACTCTGGTCCTGCCTCAGTTAGAATACACGTCACCTATCATGGTTCTCCCCAGGATTTTTTTAGGCGCTGGCACAGACAACGCGGTTTGGGATTTCGAGGGGTGGTCAGAAGGGGGCTCCCCCACCACCCCTCTTTTGTTTATATATAATTCTAAAATACAAAATTAATGCCTTATTTAAATTAGAAAGCACTCTCAGGGCTATTCTATTTTAAAACAGGGTTTTTGGAAATATTTTTAAAATTCACTTTCTCAGCCTCAGGGCAAGTGTATTTTCAAACTGCAATTGCCCTGTCCAAAAACTCACTTGCCCCACATTTAAGTTCACTTGGTCTTATTTTTGAATATTTATGCAGTAGTGTTAGGCCTGTTTATCAGTTAAACATTCAGAACTAAACAAATATTTTTTCTTGCATTCTTTTTGGAAACTGGTGACATATGAAAAAAGAAGCATATCGCTAAGTTTTGCAATGCTTTTTTGGGAAAGATGCACTCCCATATACGTTTAATTTCGTACTTTATCAATGAAATACACTGAAATAAGAATACCTCATCAAATCATGTTACTAAACAAGTGCTTCGAGTGTATTAAAAACGTTCACATTTTTCTCGCAAAACAATTCAGGGTTGCGCATTGTAATTTACAGTTGTCATAAAAACATAAGCTCACGTGGTGTCAATAAATATATAAATTAATGAATTGTTTCTGTATTTGATTGGTGAAAAGTACATATGACCTAGATATATTTCGGCATGGTGATGGTTGGTAGGTTGCCGACTTAATTGCCCACAAAACCAAAAGCGAGAATGACAGTCAAAACTTGTTATTTGGGGAGGAGTATTTCAAACAATCAGGCGAGTGACTCCGATAGAGGGGCTCTGTAAGGGTTATTTCAAATACCAATAAGCAAAATCTAAGCACCGCGCTTGGAATTTAAAGACCGCGCTAATTTAACGGACAGCGCTAATAGGGATTTTGAATTTCAAGCACCGCGGTGCTTAAAGGCGCTGGAGAGAACCCAAAGAACTGGAGCTAGATGTTCGTGTAGACGTTGACGCAATTCAACTCACGTTGGAGAAATGCTGACTGAATTAGAATGGTCTACGTTAGAAACCCGACGGACCCAAGCTAGTTTAACCCTTTTCTATAACAAATTCATACGGGTTTAGTCTCCGTAAATAAGGATCAGTATATTATCCCGGCAAATACCTTGCGTCGCTCCAGGTCAACTCATCATTCCCGAGAACTATTCCAGTATTGAATAGCCTCCCCCAACTACAGTCGCCATGCCAACTGTGGAAGAGTTCAAGTACAAATATACATGTGTGTAAGCATAGTTCAGTCAAAGGCACGACATTAGTGTCTTTGACATTACTTCTTGTAAATAGTTTTAATGGTGACTCAGTAAAGTTTTTATATCCTTTTTTTGTGTAACTGGACTGATACCAAATTTCGTATGCCGCCACCTGGCACTTGCTATGATGTTCAGACATGAACGAATGCAGTTTAGACAGATAGATAAATAGAAAGATAATAAATTAAAAGCTTTATTTTTAGCTCGACTGATCAGAGATTAGCAGAGCTTATGCCGAGGTGTGGCGTCTGTCAGTAAACTTTTATTTGTAGCGACTACTCCTCTGAATCTACTGGATAGATATTCATGAAACTGTACAGAAATGTTGCCTATGAAGTCTGGTTGATCCTAGCAAAAATTCATGTTGATGTGAAATCCAAGATGGCCACCAAAGCTAAAAATAATTTTTTAAAATACAAGTTTGTAGCGACTACTTCTTGAAAACTTTAAGTGATATTGATATGGGACTTTTTCTAAAATGATCAGCATGACATGATGCTGATCCTAGTCGAACACTATTTTGATTCGGCGTTAAACATGGCTGCCAGTGGCCATCTTTGTTTACATAGAGTTATATAGTAAAAACTTGTAGCGAATACTCCTCTGAAACTACTTAACGGATGTTCATGAAACTTCACAGGAATGTTGCTCTAGATGTCTAGTTGATCAGGCTGGCCGAAAATTCAAGATGGCCACCACGGCTAAAAATAGATTTAAAATAAATTTGTAGCGGCCATCTTTGTTTACATAGATTTATATAGTAAAAACTTGTAGCTGCTACTCCTCTGGAACTACTTGACAAATTTTTATGAAACTTCACAGGAATGTTGCTCTTGATTTCTATTTGATCCCAGAATTTGTTTAGGTCGACCGGAAATTCAAGATGGCCGTCTTGGCTAAAAACAGATTTTTTAAAAAACGTTCGTAGCCACTACTTCTTGAAAACTGTAAGTGATATTGATTTTTCTAAAATGATCAGCATGACATGAAGTTGATCCTTGTCGAAAATTATTTTTATTCGACATTAAACATGGGCGCCAGTGGCCATCTTTGTTTACATAGAGTTTGTATAGTAAAAGTTTGTAGCGACTACTCCTCTAAAACTACTTGACGGATTTTCATGAAACTTCACAGGAATGTTGCTCTTGATGTCTAGTTGATCCAAGCACAATTTCACGTTGGCCGGAAATTCAAGATGACCACCACGGCTAAACATAGATTTTAAAAACAAGTTTGTAGCGACTACTTCTTGAAAACTGTAAGTGATATTGATATGGGACTTTTTCTGAAATGATCAGCATGACAAGATGTTGATCCTTGTCGAAAATTATTTTGATTCGACATTAAACATGGCTGCCAGTGCCCATCTTTGTTTACCTAGAGTTATATAGTAAAAACTTCAACTTGTAGCGACTACTCCTCTGAAACTACTTGACAGATTTTTATGAAACAGGAATGTTGATCTAGCTATCAAAATCTATCAGTAGAGCTTCAAGGTCATTGACCTCTTGTTTTTGTATACTGGTTAGGGGCCACTTTCCGTCCAAGCCCGTTTCCGTCATTCTCATTTAAAAACTGTTTTTACAATTACTTACGCGATGCTACTAATTGACAGTCGTTTAGAACTGAAGATTGGAAACAGAAAACACAACCAAAAAGTAAATAAGCGGTACAAAAACTAAAGGGATTTCTCCGAAAATTGTGTTTACTTTCTTATATGGCGTTGGGGATGCGCGCGCATACTGCTGCATAATAAATTATTTAAAAAATAACACTGTTATGATGTCATATTTTTATCACACTTCAGCAGATGCAGTTAAAATATATTGTGATAATATATTTTAATCAAAGAGAGGCAACTCGTACAACCTGTATCTGATTCAGTTACACAGTTACCCTTTGTTATAGTGTAAATTGATGTTGTGGAAAATAATATTTTGCAATGAAATTTTTGAATAGACTTGCAAACATGCTTTTCATTCATAAAATGTTTCTGTATCAGGACCAAGTTGAATCTATCACTCGATAAAAAACATGACGGAATCTGCGCTTGTAAACAAAATGATTTCTCAGTTTTAGTCTATTTATAAAAAGGTCACATGCTACTTCAATAATTTATATAAAACAAAATTGTTTGGTGTCAAATTTGCAGGAAGAGGTATCCTAGAAATAGAAAGTAGAGCCAAAATTGTCAGGATACATGTACATAGATTTGTCTGAAAAATTAGTTTATGTTTACATACATGTAAGTGATGGAAAGTGGCCCCCAACCAGTACAGCTATGTATCTTCTGGTGCTGTCTGATTTTAAAACAATATATGGATATATTTAAATCATTGTCTAATATTTTGATTTTTGAAGCCTCATGAGAGCACAGATACCATATTTCTTCTAATGGTAGCACCTGGGCACTATGCAAAATGCCAAAGGGGAATTCATATAAAAAAATAATATACAGAAGATTGAAAAAAAATATATTTTGAATTTTGCAAACAAACAAAAAAAAAAAAAATTAAATGTGGGTGCTCTTATTAGGGGAATACGGTATGCCTGGCATATCCGCTTAAAGCTACAGAGTCCCTATATCAATCGATTTCTTCTTTGTAGGCCGTGTCTTTATTTGTAACTTCATGTTCACCAGCTCATGTCCAAAACTGGTATTTAAGCGAGCAAATATAGCGCAAGAAATCATTTACTGTATATACATCGACCAGTGCACATCATACTTATACACAGGTAACAGTAATTTTTACAGAAAAAAAAGTTATCTTCTTTCGGGGCTTGAACACACGACCTTCTGATTTCAAGTCCGGTGCTGTATCCACTGAACTACAACGCTACTTGAGAAAATAGTATACTAACTACCATACATTATGAGGCAAAAAAACTTAACATATTTGAATGCAACTAAAGATGGATCAATAAATATGCAGTCCATATTGTAGCACGTGTAAATTAACATTGCCTGGTGTAAAACTGTATCTTATCAATATGAAACTAATACTTTGCCTCAAATCAACCATATCTCGACTTGTTATTTAGCGCTTGATAAGTTTGTGTGTGCGCTCTTGTTATTACGTAATACCTATTTAGTGTTAAAAATGCTACAAAATACCAATAAATAGCAGTGGTCTAGGGGTTCAGCGTACATCTTTCAAATCTTAAAAGTGCAAGGCTGTGGTTCAAATCCAGTTCCGGGCAACTATTTTTTTTATCACATATATTCTGGAGCCGTATAATTATCGATGTTACCTGTACGGAGGCTAAATAAAAATGTGAAATTTTACATATCGATTTCTCCTTATATACCGACTTTGGAGTGTTCGTCGATTTGAAACTACTTCACACGTGACTCATTCATATTCATGAGTTATTACCATGTTAAAATAGGGACTGTACAGCTTTAAGCCACTCTGAACAGTCTATTAAACCATTTTAGAATTATTCTATATTTAGAATTTTATGATTCATGGTTTCAAGAAACTCATTACTCATTGAGAGATACAAACAGTCTTAATCTGTTTCTCACCAGCAATTTAAATGCTCAGTCAGTTCTCAGAACACACTGAGTTGCATCATAATGGCATGACGTGATGGCATAATACTGAGTTAATACCAGGATATGATGTCATAATACCAGAAAGTGATGTCATGATAGAAACAACCAAATGAAAATATGAATGAAGCATTCTGATTGGTTCAGTGATAAAAATTGGACCAATGAAACCAGTTAATTTAAAACTCATTACATTATCAGAACTCAGTGAGGTTTTACTTGACATTGAGTAATGAGGTTCTTGAAATCCAAAAAACACAAAATTCTAATAATAAAATAATTCTAAAATGATTTAATAGTCTGTTTCTGATGCTATTATATATATACTCAACAAAAAAAGAAACTTCCACAACTTTACCCATACATGTAGACACAGTGAAAATATATTTTGTTTGGTCTTATATGCTAATACCTTTGTTAAAAGGCCAGCACTGTCATGAATTTTTTTTTCCTTAAATCAAACTTGTACGCACAGTTATTCCCCTTGTTTTGGTTTAAACAGCATTTCCGGGTCTTGTGGTTTAAACTTTGATTTAACACAGTTTTGTTCTATTGAAATAAACAGAAGATAACCCCAGCACCAAAAAGACGGAGAAAGTAAGCTGACCAGTTCACTCACTTTTGCGACATACAGCTTTCAAGAATGAATATTTTCAGATTACCTCCCTTTATAATACAACTAAAGTGATTTTCAATTTGAATAAAACATGTTTTAGCAGAACACACTAACTCTGGTTTTTGATGATTATTAATATTGATCAGAATGATTGAGTGATAAGTATAAAACGATGAAATTGTATATAGATTGGTGTACAAAGTGCAACAAAGTCAACCCTATGCAAATCACAGCTTAAAAGAGGGACGTTTCTATTTTTGCTGAGTATATTATGGCATGTCTGCTTGAAGCTAACATGCTACAAGCTAATCCAGTACAGGTTGCTTTTGTAATCAGGACATGAAAATTCCACTTGTCCGCTCACAATGAGGAGTGCTTATTGATGCAGGACGAGTAGAATTCAATTGTACAAATGCACTTGTGGATTAAAATCCAATAGACAGAGGATATTTGTTGTTTTGGAGTGAATAACAGATTTTATTTCATTGAGAAGTGTGAAAACTTCAATATTTTCCTGAATGCGAAATTCAGATAAATTCTTTTACAATTTAACAATTTGACCATTCAAATATTACGTAGGACGAGTAACTCAGAAGCAAATTTTTCTGCCCTAATAATACTCCCATTACATTACAGTTTCACTGACCTCCATCCATGTGTTATATTACAGTGACATTTGTGGCAGTGAACTGCGTTTATGTAAGGATTATCACCAAGATCCAGACTGTGCTGTCTCTGACCAAGCTCCTGGCCCTTCTTCTCATCATTGTGTGTGGTGCCTTCAGGCTTGCTCAAGGTATACCATAGTAGCCTGCACATATAATGCCTAGGTTTGAATTGTATTTTGTCCTCATTTATGCTAGTAACCCATCATGACAGACAATTCTGTTGTATAAACCAATATGAACGGAATTAAAAAGTAATAGTTCTAACAATTTTATAAAACACTCTTTAACCACATTATTTTTGTATGCATATAACATTTAGGAGTGTCTCGTGCGTCTGTATGTCCATCACACTTTCATGTCCGTGCCATAACTTTGCAATAAATGACTGATGAAAAAGATATTTTGCAGAAAGGTTCATCACATGGAGACAATATGTCGCATACAACTCCTGGCAACCTAGGGACAAGGTCATGTCGAAGGTCGAACTCTTGCAATGAATGATTGGATCAAAAATATATTTTGGAGAAAAGTTCCTCACATGGAGACTGTGTTGAATATAACTCCTGCCAACTCAAGTCTAGGTTGCAGCGAAGGCCAAAGGTCAAACTCTTGTCCAGGTCAAAACTCAGGAATGAATGATTGCATGAAAAATATATTTGGCAGCAAGTTTCACCACATGGAGACAATGTATTGCATGCAACTCTCACCAACCTACATGTAGCTTAGGTCAAGGTCATGGTGAAGGTCAAGGCAGGAAGTTTTACCACATGGAGCCAACCTAGGGTCAAGGTCGCAGCAAGGTCAAACTTGTTTCTGGGCCATAACTCTGCAATGAACGATTTGATCAAAAATATTTGGCAGGAAGTTTCACCACATGGACACAATGTGTTGCAGTAAGATGCTAATTTCAGTGCTTGATGGACACTCCATGATTTCTGAGTGTCCCTTTAATTTGGGACATTGTTAATATTTTTAATATCATTCTGTAATATGTTTATTATGATGCCTGCTATATTCCACTAGGTGATGTATCTGACAGTCTGGGCGATGTGTGGGAGGGAACATTGCAAGAACCGTCTGTGATAGCTATGGCATTCTTCTTTTCTGTGTTTACTTACGGCGGATGGTATATATTTTAACTTAGCTTCACGTTCTGTTTTTATAAAATTTCAAAAAAAAAGAAGAAAAAATATATAAATAAATATATCATTTTTGTATATATTTTGCGGTACATGTTGCTTAAATATTCAGGGCCCCGTTTTATGAAACAACTTATGACCATTTTGATCGTAAATCAATTTCTTAAATGCTTCACTATAAATTACACTTTTCAAATAAATGTGATTTTATTTCATTTTCTTATACATGTGATATTTCTGCACTACATGCACACATAATTGTCTACATTGAATGCTTAGGTGCTTTTTTGCTTTTTTTTTAAAAATTGAGACTTATCGTAAGATGTTTAATAAAACAGGGCCCAGATATTTAACTTAACCTTTTACTCATAATCATGCCCCAATTCGAAGGGAGGAACTTTGCATTTTTGTTTGCTTTTCCGTTCATGCAGGGCCCATAACTCCTAATACACTTTTGGAATTGGAATCAAGTGTATAATTCTCTGTACCATCACCTACCAAATAATTTGGGGTCATTTGTTCAAGATCACAGCACACATGCTTGTCATTTGTGTGTCATATCCAGCAATGTGGCAGATATTTTGTCAAATGTTAAATATTTTCTCATTGGGTGCATGAATTAGCTGTTTTAAATTACTGAAACAAATGTGTTTCTTGTACATTACAGGCAAATACTTGTGAACTTGATGGAAGAAGTAAAAGATCCTGGCAGGTAATGACTAAAGATGTCATATTTCTCCTAATAGTAGCATCCAACTGCTAGGCAAAATGCCAAGAGGGCGCTATTGCAAAATGTAAAAAATAAATAATTATATTTTGATTTCTTGATGAGTGGGTGGTGGTCGTGGGTGGAATTAGTGATTTTTGGATACAAAATATTGAAAATGTATTGAATTTTGAAGACCTTTATTTTTATTTTTAGCTCTACTGATTAGCAGATTTTAGCTCTACTGATTAGCAGAGCTTATGCAGTGGTGCAACGTCCGTCTGTCCGGAAAGACTTGTGGCGACTACTTCTCTGAAAGAGTTGGTCTTACTTTCATAATACTTCACAGGTTCCCATTGCGGCTGTCAAAATCTATCAGTAGAGCTTCAAGATCATTGACCTCTTGTCTTTCTTTTTTTTTAAAAACGGGTTTTCAAAAGGGGTGGAGGGTGGCAGGGATAGCGCTTCTGTTAGGGTAGGCACTCATGTTAGGGGAAATACAATATGTGTTTTAGAGAAGATTAACAATATCATTTATGTGTTTTTATGTGTTTTTAGTTCACCTGACCAAAGCTCTAGTGACCTATTATGATTGGCTTTTTTCTTTTATCTAAAGTTTTATGTACATGTACATGCATTAAACTTTCTCGAAACAACTTCTCAAAAACTACCAAACCAATTCTAACATAATTGTAAATATATGTGGTCCTGTAAATTTCCTACAGATTTGCTGGGTCTAAAACTTTCTTCGAATCCGACTGGGAGCTCGACTTGTCAAGTAAAAAAGTGTTAATTTCTTACAGATGCGGGAGGTATACAGTACTGGTTCTACCCATTTCTAAAATAATCGAGGTGCTAATTTTAATGCTTGATAAAAACTTCAGATTGCCGTGTATCCCTTTAAAAGATGATCGATACGTCATAGGCTATCAATATTGTACATATGAAATCCCTCTGGATATAAACAATGTTAAATACCGTAGATACATTGGTTAGTTAAGGTACTAGCTTGTCCTCATTTAGAGTGTGATGCTTATGTGTGGAGGAATCCACTCAAAAATGTGTTAGTATTATGGCTCCAAATAAGCAATTATGTGTGTCCTTCCCCTCCCTGCATGTGTCCTTCCCCTCTCTGTACGGGATGGCTCCAAATAAGCAGTTATGTTTGTCCTTCCCCTCTCTGTATGGGATGGCTCCAAATAAGCAGTTATGTTTGTCCTTCCCCTCTCTGTACGGGATGGCTCCAAATAAGCAGTTATGTTTGTCCTTCCCCTCTCTGTACAGGATGGCTCCAAATAAGCAGTTATGTTTGTCCTTCCCCTCTCTGTACAGGATGGCTCCAAATAAGCAGTTATGTTTGTCCTTACCCTCTCTGTATGGGATGGCTCCAAATAAGCAGTTATGTTTGTCCTTACCCTCTCTGTACAGGATGGCTCCAAATAAGCAGTTATGTTTGTCCTTACCCTCTCTGTACAGGATGGCTCCAAATAAGCAGTTATGTTTGTCCTTCCCCTCTCTGTACGGGATGGCTCCAAATAAGCAGTTATGTTTGTCCTTCCCCTCTCTGTATGGGATGGCTCCAAATAAGCAGTTATGTTTGTCCTTCCCCTCTCTGTACAGGATGGCTCCAAATAAGCAGTTATGTTTGTCCTTCCCCTCTCTGTACGGGATGGCTCCAAATAAGCAGTTATGTTTGTCCTTCCCCTCTCTGTACAGGATGGCTCCAAATAAGCAGTTATGTTTGTCCTTCCCCTCTCTGTACGGGATGGCTCCAAATAAGCAGTTATGTTTGTCCTTCCCCTCTCTGTACAGGATGGCTCCAAATAAGCAGTTATGTTTGTCCTTCCCCTCTCTGTACGGGATGGCTCCAAATAAGCAGTTATGTTTGTCCTTCCCCTCTCTGTATGGGATGGCTCCAAATAAGCAGTTATGTTTGTCCTTCCCCTCTCTGTATGGGATGGCTCCAAATAAGCAGTTATGTTTGTCCTTCCCCTCTCTGTACAGGATGGCTCCAAATAAGCAGTTATGTTTGTCCTTCCCCTCTCTGTATGGGATGGCTCCAAATAAGCAGTTATGTTTGTCCTTCCCCTCTCTGTATGGGATGGCTCCAAATAAGCAGTTATGTTTGTCCTTCCCCTCTCTGTACAGGATGGCTCCAAATAAGCAGTTATGTTTGTCCTTCCCCTCTCTGTATGGGATGGCTCCAAATAAGCAGTTATGTTTGTCCTTCCCCTCTCTGTATGGGATGGCTCCTAATAAGCAGTTATGTTTGTCCTTCCCCTCTCTGTACAGGATGGCTCCAAATAAGCAGTTATGTTTGTCCTTCCCCTCTCTGTATGGGATGGCTCCTAATAAGCAGTTATGTTTGTCCTTCCCCTCTCTGTACAGGATGGCTCCAAATAAGCAGTTATGTTTGTCCTTCCCCTCTCTGTACAGGATGGCTCCAAATAAGCAGTTATGTTTGTCCTTCCCCTCTCTGTACGGGATGGCTCCAAATAAGCAGTTATGTTTGTCCTTCCCCTCTCTGTACAGGATGGCTCCAAATAAGCAGTTATGTTTGTCCTTCCCCTCTCTGTACGGGATGGCTCCAAATAAGCAGTTATGTTTGTCCTTACCCTCTCTGTATGGGATGGCTCCAAATAAGCAGTTATGTTTGTCCTTCCCCTCTCTGTACGGGATGGCTCCAAATAAGTAGTTATGTTTGTCCTTCCCTCTCTGTACGGGATGGCTCCAAATAAGCAGTTATGTTTGTCCTTCCCCTCTCTGTATGGGATGGCTCCAAATAAGCAGTTATGTTTGTCCTTCCCTCTCTGTACGGGATGGCTCCAAATAAGCAGTTATGTTTGTCCTTCCCTCTCTGTACGGGATGGCTCCAAATAAGCAGTCATGTTTGTCCTTCCCCTCTCTGTATGGGATGGCTCAAAATAAGCAGTTATGTTTGTCCTTCCCCTCTCTGTATGGGATGGCTCCAAATAAGCAATTATGTTTGTCCTTCCCCTCTCTGTATGGGATGGCTCCAAATAAGCAGTTATGTGTGTCCTTCCCCGCTTTGTATGTGTCCTTCCCCTCCCTGTATGTGTCCTTCCTCTCTCTGTATGTGTCCTTCCCCTCTCTGTATGTGTCCTTCCCCTCTCTGTATGTCCTTCCTCTCTCTGTATGTGTCCTTCCCCTCCCTGTATGTGTCCTTTCCCGCCCTACATGTGTCTTTCCCCTCTCTGTATGTGTCCTTCCCCTCCCTGTATGTGTCCTTCCCCTCTCTGTATGTGTCCTTTCTCTCTCTGTATGGGATGGCTCAAAATAAGCAGTTATGTGTGTCCTACCCCTCTTTGTGTGTGTCCTTCCCCTCTTTGTATGTGTCCTTCCCCTCCCTGTATGTGTCCTTCCTCTCTCTGTATGTTACCTTACCCTCTCTGTATGTGTCCTTACCCTCCCTGTATGTGTCCTTCCCCTCTCTGTATGTGTCCTTCCCCTCTCTGTATGTGTCCTTCCTCTCCCTGTATGTGTCCTTCCCCTCCCTGTATGTGTCCTTCCCCTGCCTGCATGTGTCCTTCCTCTCTCTGTGTGTACTTCCTCTCTTTGTATGTGTCCTTCCCCTCCCTGTATGTGTACTTCCTCTCTCTGTATGTGTCCTTCCTCTCTCTGTATGTGTCCTTCCCCTCTCTGCATATGTCCTTCTCTCTCTGTATGGCATGGCTCAAAATAAGCAGTTATGTGTGTCCTTCCCCTCTTTGTATGTGTCCTTCCCCTCCCTGTATGTGTCCTTCCTATTTCTGTATGTGTCCTTCCCCTCTCTGTATGTGTCCTTCCCCTCCCAGTATGTGTTCTTCCCCTCTCTGTATGTGTCCTTCCCCTCTCTGTATGTGTCTAACCCCTCCCTGTATGTGTCCTTCCCCTCTCTGTATGTGTCCTTCCCCTCTCTGTATGTGTCCTTCCCCTCCCTGTATGTGTCTTTCCTCTCTCTGTATGTGTCCTTCCTCTCTCTGCATATGTCCTTCCTCTCTCTGTATGGGATGCCTCAAAATAAGCAGTTATGTGTGTCCTTCCCCTCTTTGTATGTGTCCTTCCCCTCCCGGTATGTGTCCTTCCTCTCTCTGTATGTGTCCTTCCTCTCTCTGTATGTGTCCTTCCCCTCCCTGTATGTGTCCTTCCTCTCTGTATGTGTCCTTCCCCTCTCTGTATGTGTCCTTCCCCTCCCTGTATGTGTCATTCCCCTCTCTGTATGTGTCCTTCCTCTCTATGTATGGGATGGCTCAAAATAAGCAGTTATGTGTGTCCTTCCCCTCTTTGTATGTGTCCTTCCCCTCCCTGTATGTGTCCTTCCTCTCTCTGTATTTGTCCTTCCCCTCTCTGTATGTGTCCTTCCCCTCTCTGTATGTGCCCTTCCCCTCTTTGTATGTGTCATTCCCCTCCCTTTATGTGTCCTTCCCCTCCCTGTATGTGCCCTTCCCCTCCCTGCATATGTCCTTCCCCTCCCTGCATATGTCCTTCCTCTCTCTGTATGGGATGCCTCAAAATAAGCAGTTATGTGTGTCCTTCCCCTCTTTGTATGTGTCCTTCCCCTCCCTGTATATGTCCTTCCCCTCCCTGTATGTGTCCTTCCTCTCTCTGTATGTGTCCTTCCTCTCTCTGTATGTGTCCTTCCCCTCCCTGTATGTGTCCTTCCTCTCTCTGTATGTGTCCTTCCTCTCTTTGTATATGTCCTTCCCTTCCCTGTATGTGTCCTTCCTCTCTCTGTATGTGTCCTTCCTCTCTCTGTATGTGTCCTTCCCCCTCTTTGTATGTGTCCTTTCCCTCCCTGTATGTGTCCTACCTCTCTCTGTATGTGTCCTTCCCCTCTTTGTATGTGTCCTTCCCGTCCCTGTATGTGCCCTTCCCCTCCCTGTATGTGTCCTTCCCCTCTCTGTATGTGTCCTCCCCCTCTCTGTATGTGTCCTTCCCCTCCCTGTATGTGTCCTTCCCCTCTCTCTGTATGTGTCCTTCCTCTCTCTGTATGTGTCCTTCCCCTCCCTGTATGTGTCCTTCCTCTCTCTGTATGGGGTGCCTCAAAATAAGCAGTTATGTTTGTCCTCCCCCTCTCTGTATGGGATGGCTCGAAATAAACAATTATGTGTGTCCTTCCCCTCTTTGTGTGTCCTTCCCCTCTCTGTACGGGATGGCTCGAAATGAACAATTATATGTGTCCTTCCCCTCTTTGTGTGTCCTTCCCCTCTCTGTATGGGATGGCTCGAAATAGACAATTATATGTGTCCTTCCCCTCTTTGTGTGTCCTTCCCCTCTCTGTACGAGATGGCTCGAAATAAACAATTATGTTTGTCCTTCCCCTCTCTGTTTGGGATGGCTCAAAATAAGCTGTTATGTTTGTCCTTCCCCTCCCTGTATGTGTCCTTCCTCTCTCTGTATGTGTCCTTCCCCTCCCTGCATGTGTCCTTCCCCTCTCTGTATGGGATGGCTCCAAATAAGCATGTATGTGTGGATGAGCCATTAAACAACTATTCAATTCAGTTTGTCAAGTTCCTACACTGTCGTTGTCAAGTTCCTACACTGTCATTGTCAAGTTCCTACACTGTTGTTGTCAAGTTCCTACACTGTTGTTGTCAAGTTCCTACATTGTCAATGTCATTTCCTACACTGTCATTGTCAAGTACCTACACTGTCATTGTCAACTTCCTACACTGTCATTGTCAAGTTCCTACACTGTCATTGTCAAGTTCCTACACTGTTGTTGTCAAGTTCCAACATTGTCATTGTCAAGTTCCTACACTGTTGTTGTCAAGTTCCTACACTGTTGTTGTCAAGTTCCTAAATTGTCATTGTCATTTCCTACACTGTCATTGTCAGGTACCTACACTGTCATTGTCAAGTACCTACACTGTCATTGTCAAGTTCCTACACTGTTGTTGTCAAGTTCCTACATTGTCATTGTCATTTCCTACACTGTCATTGTCAAGTACCTACACTGTCATTGTCAAGTTCCTACAATGTCATTGTCAAATTCCTACACTGTCGTTGTCAAGTTCCTACAATGTTGTTGTCAAGTTCCTACATTGTCATTGTCATTGTCAAGTACCTACACTGTCATTGTCAAGTTCCTATACTGTCATTGTCAAGTTCCTATACTGTCATTGTCAAGTTCCTACACTGTCATTGTTGAGTTCCTACACTGTCATTGTCAAGTTCCTACACTGTCGTTGTCAAGTCCCTACACTGTCATTGTCAAACTGTCATTGTCAAGTTCCTACACTGTCATTGTCAAGTTCCTACACTGTCGTTGTCAAGTTCCTACACTGTCATTGTCAAACTGTCATTGTCAAGTTCCTACACTGTCATTGTCAAGTTCATACACTGTCGTTGTCAAGTTCCTACACTGTCATTGTCAAACTGTCATTGTCAAGTTCCTACACTGTCGTTGTCAAGTTCCTACACTGTCATTGTCAAACTGTCATTGTCAAGTTCCTATACTGTCATTGTCAAGTTCCTACACTGTCATTGTTGAGTTCCTACACTGTCATTGTCAAGTTCCTACACTGTCGTTGTCAAGTCCCTACACTGTCATTGTCAAACTGTCATTGTCAAGTTCCTACACTGTCATTGTCAAGTTCCTACACTGTCGTTGTCAAGTTCCTACACTGTCATTGTCAAGTTCCTACACTGTCATTGTCAAGTTCCTACACTGTCGTTGTCAAGTTCCTACACTGTCATTGTCAAACTGTCATTGTCAAGTTCCTATACTGTCATTGTCCTATACTGTTGTTGTCAAGTTCCTACACTGTCATTGTCGAGTTCCTACACTGTCATTGTCAAGTTCCTACACTGTCGTTGTCAAGTACCTACACTGTCATTGTCAAGTACCTACACTGTCATTGTCAAGTTCCTATACTGTTGTTGTCAAGTTCCTATACTGTCATTGTCAAGTTCCTACACTGTCATTGTCCAGTTCCTATACTGTTGTTGTCAAGTTCCTATACTGTTGTTGTCAAGTTCCTATACTGTTGTTGTCAAGTTCCTACACTGTCATTGTCAAGTTCCTACACTGTCATTGTCAAGTTCCTACACTGTCATTGTCAAGTTCCTACACTGTCATTGTCAAGTTCCTACACTGATGTTGTCAAGTTCCTACACTGCCATTGTCAAGTTCCTACACTGACGTTGTCAAGTTCCTACACTGTCATTGTCAAGTTCCTACACTGATGTTGTCAAGTTCCTACACTGTCATTGTCAAGTTCCTACACTGATGTTGTCAAGTTTCTACACTGTCATTGTCAAGTTTCTACACTGACGTTGTCAAGTTCCTACACTGTCATTGTCAAACTGTCATTGTCAAGTTCCTACACTGTCATTGTCAAGTTCCTACACTGTCATTGTCAAACTGTCATTGTCAAGTTCCTATACTGTTGTTGTCAAGTTCCTATACTGTCATTGTCAAGTTCCTATACTGTCATTGTCAAGTTCCTACACTGTCATTGTCAAGTTCCTATACTGTTGTTGTCAAGTTTCTATACTGTTGTTGTCAAGTTCCTACACTGTCATTGTCAAGTTCCTACACTGTCATTTTCAAGTACCTACACTGTCATTGTCAAGTTCCTATACTGTTGTTGTAAAGTTCCTATACTGTCATTGTCAAGTTCCTACACTGTCATTGTCAAACTGTCATTGTCAAGTTCCTACACTGTCATTGTCAAGTTCCTACACTGTCATTGTCAAACTGTCATTGTCAAGTTCCTATACTGTTGTTGTCAAGTTCCTATACTGTCATTGTTAAGTTCCTACACTGTCATTGTCAAGTTCCTACACTGTCGTTGTCAAGTTCCTACACTGTCGTTGTCAAGTTCCTACACTGTCATTGTCAAGTTCCTACACTGTCATTGTCAAGTTCCTACACTGACGTTGTCAAGTTCCTACACTGTCATTGTCAAGTTCCTACACTGACATTGTCAAGTTACTACACTGTCATTGTCAAGTTTCTACACTGATGTTGTCAAGTTCCTACACTGTCGTTGTCAAATTCCTACACTGTCATTGTCAAGTCACTACACTGTCATTGTCAAGTACCTACACTGTCATTGTCAATTTCCTACACTGTAATTGTCAAGTTCCTACACTGACGTTGTCAAGTTCCTACACTGTCAGGGCTTTATGTTATACATGTATGAAGGTGAATCTTTTTACGTTTTCCTTCAGGCGTATTACAGGTAATACGATGTAAATCTACAAAGCTGTTCATGTCAAAGTAAACTACTTCAGATTCTTCCTCTTATAGAGGGTATACATATGTCACTCTTATAGAGGGTATACATATGTCACTCTTATAGAGGGTATACATATGTCACTCGTATAGAGGGTATACATATGTCACTCTTATAGAGGGTATACATATGTCACTCTTATAGAGGGTATAAATATGTCACTCTTATAGAGGGTATAAATATGTCACTCTTATAGAGGGTATACATATGTCACTCTTATAGAGGGTATACATATGTCACTCATATAGAGGGTATACATATGTCACTCTTATAGAGGGTATACATATGTCACTCTTATAGAGGGTATACATATGTCACTCTTATAGAGGGTATACATATGTCACTCTTATAGAGGGTATAAATATGTCACTCTTATAGAGGGTATACATATGTCACTCTTATAGAGGGTATACATATGTCACTCTTATAGAGGGTATACATATGTCAACCATGTGCCAGTGTTCTTCCTCTTATAGAGGGTATACATATGTCAACCATGTGCCAGTGTTCTTCCTCTTATAGAGGGTATACATATGTCAACCATGTGCCAGTGTTCTTCCTCTTATAGAGGGTATACATATGTCAACCATGTGCCAGTGTTCTTCCTCTTATAGAGGGATACATATGTCAACCATGTGCCAGTGTTCTTCCTCTTATAGAGGGTATACATATGTCAACCATGCACTAGCGGATCCAGGGGGGGGGCGCACCCGGCGCGCGCCCCCCCTAAAAGTTCCGGATCATACATGTATGTCCATGTTACTGTAGATAAAATATCAAACAATTTCGTTGCACGCCCTCAGTATAAATTTTTTTCTCGCTCACTTCGCTCGCTCGACGCATAATGGCTAATGAGTGGTTTTATTAACACCTTTTTAAATCCTTTTATTTGAAAAAGGACTTTTTTATTCATACATGCATGTTCATGTTACTGTAGATAATATATCAAACAATTTCGATGCACGCCCTCAGTATGAAAAAAAATTCTCGTACGCTCGACGCATAATGGCTAATGAGTGGTTTAATTAACACATTGTTAAATACTTTTATTTGAAAACGGACTTTTTTTATTCATACATGTATGTCAATGTTATTGTAGATAAAATATCAAACAATTTCGTTGCATGCCCTCAGTATCAAAATATTTCTCGCTCGCTCAACGCATAATGGCTTATGAGTGGTTTAATTAACACATTGTTAAATCCTTTTATTTGGAAACGGACTTTTTTTATTCATACATGTATGTCAATGTAATTGTAGATAAAATATCAAACAATTTTGTTGCACGCCCTCAGTATCAAAAAAAATCTCGCTCGCTTAACGCATAATGGCTAATGAGTGGTTTCATTAACACATTGTTAAATACTTTTATTTGAAAACGGACTTTTTTATTCATACATGTATGTCAATGTTATTGTAGATAAATTATATCAAACAATTTCGTTGCACGCCCTCAGTATCAAAAAATTTCTCGCTCGCTCAACGTATAATGGCTAATGAGTGGTTTAATTAACACATTGTTAAATACTTTTATTTGAAAACATACTTTTTTACCCTATCAATGCACTACCGCAAATGTTTTATGAGGCTAGAGACGGACCCGAAAATTGACCAAAATATTACGCCCCCCCTAAGCTGAAATCCTGGATCCGCCCCTGCCATGTGCCAGTGTTCTTCCTCTTATAGAGGGTATACATATGTCAACCATGTGCCAGTGTTCTTCCTCTTATAGAGGGTATACATATGTCAACCATGTGCCAGTGTTCTTCCTCTTATAGAGGGTATACATATGTCACTCTTATAGAGGGTATACATATGTCAACCATGTGCCAGTGTTCTTCCTCTTATAGAGGGTATACATATGTCAACCATGTGCCAGTGTTCTTCCTCTTTTAGAGGGTATACATATGTCAACCATGTGCCAGTGAGAAGTTTTTCTTTATGAGGAGAGTTGTTGAGATGTAGAACTAGTTCAGTATCAGAAAATAACCATCATAGGAATCTGATGGTTAGTAAAGGTGAGGCAGGTATACATAACCTATAATGTGTTGATGAGCCGTTAAACAACTTTCAATTCAATTATATTTCAGGGATTTGCCACGGGCTATATACCTGAGTTTTTTCATCATAACGACAGAGTTTGTGCTGGTCAATTTGGCGTACTACATTGTCCTGACCCCCACAGAGATCATGCAGTCGGATACAGTTGCCATAGTATGTGATATTACTATCTATCATGACATCACTTCCTGGTATTATAACACCACTTCCTGTGATTTCTATTATTATATATTGTCTTGTGGAGATCATACGATATACCATTCCCGAGTTCTTATACAGTAGAGGACACTTATACCTACACCGGTTACATTTTATTATACTTCCCGAAATTTCTAGGGGAGCATTTAGTGGCTGCTGTGTCCGTCCTCCGTCCGTCCCAATTTCCTCCGGAGCATAACTTCAAAACTAGTGATGGGACTACAATGAAACTTCACACAATGATAGAGGGCAATGAGAGGAAGTGCAGAGTGCAAGAACCATAACGCTGTCGTCATTCAACTCGAGTTATTGCCCTTTGTAATTTAATAATTAGAATTATTGTCCAGAGCATAACTTCAAAACTAATGATAGAACTACAATGAAACTTCACACAATGATAGAGATGAAGTGTAGAATGTAAGAACTGTAACTCGGTCTTCATTCAAATTAGAGTTATTGCCCTTTGTAATTTAATACTTAGAAATCTTTTCTGGAGCATAACTTCAAAACTACTAATGGGACTGCAATGAATCTTCACAAAATAATAGAGGGTAATGAGAGGAAGGGCATCGTGCAAAAACCATAACTCTGTCTTCATTCAAATTAGAGTTATTGCCCTTTGTAATTTGTACTTATAGTTCTTGTCCGGAGGATAACTCAAAAACCACTAATGGTACTGAAATGAAACTTCACACAATAATAAAAGGCAGTAAGAAGAAGTTCAGAGCTCAGGACCATAACTCTTTCTTCCTTCAAATTAAGAGTTATTGCCCTTTGTCATTTTATACTAACAATTCTTGTCCGAAGCATAACTCAAAAACTACTCATGGGACATTAATGAAACTTCACACAGTGATAAAGGGCAGTGAGAGGAAGTGTCGAGCACAAAACTATAACTGTATCTGAATTAAAAAGATAATTATTATATCTTAATTATAATAATAATAATAATTATCTTTGGAATTTTATACTTATAATTCATGTCTGTAGCATTTGAAACTACTAATTGTACTGCAATGAAACTTTACACAATGATAAAGGGCAAGGAGAAAAAGTGAAGAAATCTTCATTCAAACTATCTTAACAAAGTTATTGCCCTTTATATGTTTATACCTGTAGTTCTTGTCAGAAGCATAAGTCAAAAACTACTAATGGAACTGCAGATTGAAAACTGCTGGGTGATACACGGCCATATGATAAGTTTCGTGGAGCATCCATCAGTTCTATCGATTTTCTCGTTTCATATCTTTTAAATGTACCGGTAATGTTCAATTTTGACAAAAAAAACATGTGAAAACTCATCAAATATTTTTAACAGATTCATGAAATAAAATGGAAAATAAATAATCAATTTGATAATCGGATTACATTCAGTCACGCTTTATTCAACATTTTAGTAAATTATGATTAAAAATAAATGTTTTGTAAGCATTTACAATCGAGGAACTTAATAAGTGTCGTCTAGTGTAATGATCTGTTGGCACTTGTAGACATGATAACTAGTGTATGGTACTGATCTGTTATGTGGATCATGACATGATAACTAGTGTATGGTAATGATCTGTTATGTGGACCATGACATGATAACTAGTGTATGGTAATGATGTGTTATGTGGATCATGCCATGATAACTAGTGTATGGTAATGATGTGTTATGTTGATCATGACATGATAACTAGTGTATGGTAATGATCTGTTATGTGGACCCTGACATGATAACTAGTGTATGGTAATGATCTGTTATGTGGATCATGACATGATAACTAGTGTATGGTAATGATCTGTTATGTGGATCATGACATGATAACTAGTGTATGGTAATGATGTGTTATGTGGATCATGACATGATAACTAGTGTATGGTAATGATGTGTTATGTTGATCATGACATGATTACTAGTGTATGGTAATGATGTGTTATGTTGATCATGACATGATAACTAGTGTATGGTAATGATCTGTTATGTGGACCCTGACATGATAACTAGTGTATGGTAATGATGTGTTATGTTGATCATGACATGATAACTAGTGTATGGTACTGATCTGTTATGTGGATCATGCCATGATAACTAGTGTATGGTAATGATGTGTTATGTTGATCATGACATGATAACTAGTGTATGGTAATGATCTGTTATGTGGACCCTGACATGATAACTAGTGTATGGTAATGATCTGTTATGTGGATCATGACATGATAACTAGTGTATGGTACTGATCTGTTATGTGGATCATGACATGATAACTAGTGTATGGTAATGATGTGTTATGTGGATCATGACATGATAACTAGTGTATGGTAATGATCTGTTATGTGGATCATGCCATGATAACTAGTGTATGGTAATGATCTGTTATGTTGATCATGACATGATAACTAGTGTATGGTAATGATATGTTATGTGGATCATGACATGATAACTAGTGTATGGTAATGATACGTTATGTGGATCATGACATGATAACTAGTGTATGGTAATGATCTGTTATGTGGATCATGACATGATAACTAGTGTATGGTAATGATGTGTTATGTGGATCATGACATGATAACTAGTGTATGGTAATGATCTGTTATGTGGATCATGACATGATAACTAGTGTATGGTAATGATGTGTTATGTGGATCATGCCATGATAACTAGTGTAAGGTAATGATCTGTTATGTGGATCATGCCATGATAACTAGTGTATGGTAATGATCTGTTATATGGATCATGACATGATAACTAGTGTATGGTAATGATGTGTTATGTGGAACCTGACATGACAACTAGTGTATGGTAATGATCTGTTATGTGGATCATGACATGATAACTAGTGTAAGGTAATGATGTGTTATGTGGATCATGCCATGATAACTAGTGTAAGGTAATGATGTGTTATGTGGATCATGATATGATAACTAGTGTAAGGTAATGATCTGTTATGTGGATCATGCCATGATAACTAGTGTATGGTAATGATCTGTTATGTGGATCATGACATGATAACTAGTGTATGGTAATGATGTGTTATATGGATCATGACATGATAACTAGTGTATGGTAATGATGTGTTATGTGGATCATGACATGATAACTAGTGTATGGTAATGATCTGTTATGTGGATCATGACATGATAACTAGTGTATGGTGCCATGATAACTAGTGTATGGTAATGATCTGTTATGTGGATCATGACATGATAACTAGTGTATGGTGCCATGATAACTAGTGTATGGTAATGATCTGTTATGTGGATCATGACATGATAACTAGTGTATGGTAATGATCTGTTATGTGGATCATGACATGATAACTAGTGTATGGTACTGATGTGTTATGTGGATCATGACATGATAACTAGTGTATGGTAATGATGTGTTATGTGGATCATGACATGATAACTAGTGTATGGTAATGATCTGTTATGTGGATCATGACATGATAACTAGTGTATGGTAATGATCTGTTATGTGGATCATGACATGATAACTAGTGTATGGTAATGATCTGTTATGTGGATCATGACATGATAACTAGTGTATGGTAATGATGTGTTATGTGGATCATGACATGATAACTAGTGTATGGTAATGATGTGTTATATGGATCATGACATGATAACTAGTGTATGGTAATGATGTGTTATATGGATCATGACATGATAACTAGTGTATGGTAATGATGTGTTATGTGGATCATGACATGATAACTAGTGTATGGAAATGATCTGTTATATGGATCATGACATGATAACTAGTGTATGGAAATGATGTGTTATATGGATCATGACATGATAACTAGTGTATGGTAATGATCTGTTATGTGGATCATGACATGATAACTAGTGTATGGTAATGATCTGTTATATGGATCATGACATGATAACTAGTGTATGGTAATGATCTGTTATATGGATCATGACATGATAACTAGTGTATGGTAATGATCTGTTATATGGATCATGACATGATAACTAGTGTATGGTAATGATCTGTTATATGGATCATGACATGATAACTAGTGTATGGTAATGATGTGTTATGTAGATCATGACATGATAACTAGTGTATGGTAATGATGTGTTATGTGGAACCTGACATGATAACTAGTGTATGGTACTGATGTGTTATGTGGATCATGACATGATAACTAGTGTATGGTAATGATGTGTTATGTGGATCATGACATGATAACTAGTGTGTGGTAATGATCTGTTATGTGGATCATGACATGATAACTAGTGTATGGTAATGATCTGTTATGTGGATCATGCCAGGGTAACTAGTGTATGGTGCCATGATAACTAGTGTATGGTAATGATCTGTTATGTGGATCATGCCATGATAACTAGTGTATGGTGCCATGATAACTAGTGTATGGTAATGATCTGTTATGTGGATCATGCCATGATAACTAGTGTATGGTAATGATCTGTTATGTGGATCATGCCAGGGTAACTAGTGTATGGTGCCATGATAACTAGTGTATGGTAATGATCTGTTATGTGGATCATGCCATGATAACTAGTGTATGGTAATGATCTGTTACGTGGATCATGCCAGGGTAACTAGTGTATGGTGCCATGATAACTAGTGTATGGTAATGATCTGTTATGTGGATCATGCCATGATAACTAGTGTATGGTAATGATCTGTTATATGGATCATGACATGATAACTAGTGTATGGAAATGATCTGTTATGTGGATCATGACATGATAACTAGTGTATGGAAATGATCTGTTATGTGGATCATGCCATGATAACTAGTGTATGGTAATGATGTGTTATATGGATCATGACATGATAACTAGTGTATGGTAATGATGTGTTATATGGATCATGACATGATAACTAGTGTATGGTAATGATCTGTTATGTGGATCATGACATGATAACTAGTGTATGGTAATGATCTGTTATATGGATCATGCCAGGGTAACTAGTGTATGGTAATGATCTGTTATGTGGATCATGACATGATAACTAGTGTATGGAAATGATCTGTTATATGGATCATGACATGATAACTAGTGTATGGTAATGATCTGTTATGTGGATCATGACATGATAACTAGTGTATGGAAATGATCTGTTATATGGATCATGACATGATAACTAGTGTATGGTAATGATCTGTTATGTGGATCATGCCAGGGTAACTAGTGTATGGTGCCATGATAACTAGTGTATGGTAATGATCTGTTATGTGGATCATGCCATGATAACTAGTGTATGGTAATGATCTGTTATGTGGATCATGACATGATAACTAGTGTATGGTAATGATCTGTTATATGGATCATGACATGATAACTAGTGTATGGTAATGATCTGTTATGTGGATCATGACATGATAACTAGTGTATGGTAATGATCTGTTATATGGATCATGCCAGGGTAACTAGTGTATGGTAATGATCTGTTATGTGGATCATGACATGATAACTAGTGTATGGAAATGATCTGTTATATGGATCATGACATGATAACTAGTGTATGGTAATGATCTGTTATGTGGATCATGACATGATAACTAGTGTATGGAAATGATCTGTTATATGGATCATGACATGATAACTAGTGTATGGTAATGATCTGTTATGTGGATCATGCCAGGGTAACTAGTGTATGGTGCCATGATAACTAGTGTATGGTAATGATCTGTTATGTGGATCATGACATGATAACTAGTGTATGGTGCCATGATAACTAGAGTATGGTAATGATCTGTTATGTGGATCATGATATGATAACTAGTGTATGGTAATGATCCGTTATGTGGATCATGACATGATAACTAGTGTATGGTAATGATCTGTTATGTGGACCCTGACATGATAACTAGTGTATGGTAATGATCTGTTATGTAGATCATGACATGATAACTAGTGTATGGTAATGATCTGTTATGTGGATCATGACATGATAACTAGTGTATGGTAATGATCTGTTATGTGGATCATGACATGATAACTAGTGTATGGTAATGATCTGTTATGTGGACCCTGACATGATAACTAGTGTATGGTAATGATCTGTTATGTAGATCATGACATGATAACTAGTGTATGGTAATGATGTGTTATGTGGATCATGACATGATAACTAGTGTATGGTAATGATGTGTTATGTGGATCATGACATGATAACTAGTGTATGGTAATGATGTGTTATGTGGATCATGACATGATAACTAGTGTATGGTAATGATGTGTTATGTGGATCATGACATGATAACTAGTGTATGGTAATGATCTGTTATGTGGACCCTGACATGATAACTAGTGTATGGTAATGATCTGTTATGTAGATCATGACATGATAACTAGTGTATGGTAATGATGTGTTATGTGGATCATGACATGATAACTAGTGTATGGTAATGATGTGTTATGTGGATCATGACATGATAACTAGTGTATGGTAATGATGTGTTATGTGGATCATGACATGATAACTAGTGTATGGAAATGATCTGTTATATGGATCATGACATGATAACTAGTGTATGGTAATGATCTGTTATGTGGATCATGACATGATAACTAGTGTATGGTAATGATCTGTTATGTGGATCATGCCAGGGTAACTAGTGTATGGTGCCATGATAACTAGTGTATGGTAATGATGTGTTATGTGGATCATGACATGATAACTAGTGTATGGTAATGATGTGTTATGTGGATCATGACATGATAACTAGTGTATGGTAATGATCTGTTATGTGGATAATGCCATGATAACTAGTGTATGGTAATGATCTGTTATATGGATCATGCCAGGGTAACTAGTGTATGGTGCCATGATAACTAGTGTATGGTAATGATGTGTTATGTGGATAATGCCATGATAACTAGTGTATGGTAATGATCTGTTATATGGATCATGCCAGGGTAACTAGTGTATGGTGCCATGATAACTAGTGTATGGTAATGATGTGTTATGTGGATCATGACATGATAACTAGTGTATGGTAATGATCTGTTATGTGGATCATGCCAGGGTAACTAGTGTATGGTGCCATGATAACTAGTGTATGGTAATGATCTGTTATGTGGATCATGCCATGATAACTAGTGTATGGTAATGATATGTTATGTGGATCATGATATGATAACTAGTGTATGGTAATGATATGTTATGTGGATCATGACATGATAACTAGTGTATGGTAATGATCTGTTATGTGGATCATGATATGATAACTAGTGTATGGTAATGATGTGTTATGTGGATCATGACATGATAACTAGTGTATGGTAATGATCTGTTATGTGGATCATGCCATGATAACTAGTGTATGGTAATGATATGTTATGTGGATCATGACATGATAACTAGTGTATGGTAATGATGTGTTATGTGGATCATGACATGATAACTAGTGTAAGGTAATGATATGTTATGTGGATCATGACATGATAACTAGTGTATGGTAATGATGTGTTATGTGGATCATGACATGATAACTAGTGTATGGTAATGATGCGTTATGTGGATCATGACATGATAACTAGTGTATGGTAATGATGTGTTATGTGGATCATGACATGATAACTAGTGTATGGTAATGATCCGTTATGTGGATCATGACATGATAACTAGTGTAAGGTAATGATATGTTATGTGGATCATGACATGATAACTAGTGTATGGTAATGATGTGTTATGTGGATCATGACATGATAACTAGTGTATGGTAATGATGTGTTATGTGGATCATGACATGATAACTAGTGTATGGTAATGATGTGTTATGTGGATCATGACATGATAACTAGTGTATGGTAATGATGTGTTATGTGGATCATGACATGATAACTAGTGTATGGTAATGATGTGTTATGTGGATCATGACATGATAACTAGTGTATGGTAATGATGTGTTATGTGGATCATGACATGATAACTAGTGTATGGTAATGATGTGTTATGTGGATCATGACATGATAACTAGTGTATGGTAATGATGTGTTATGTGGATCATGACATGATAACTAATGTATGGTAATGATGTGTTATGTGGATCATGACATGATAACTAGTGTATGGTAATGATGTGTTATGTGGATCATGACATGATAACTAGTGTATGGTAATGATGTGTTATGTGGATCATGACATGATAACTAGTGTATGGTAATGATGTGTTATGTGGATCATGACATGATAACTAGTGTATGGTAATGATCTGTTATGTGGATCATGACATGATAACTAGTGTATGGTAATGATCCGTTATGTGGATCATGACATGATAACTAGTGTATGGTAATGATCTGTTATGTGGAACCTGACATGATAACTAGTGTATGGTAATGATCTGTTATGTGGACCCTGACATGATAACTAGTGTATGGTAATGATCTGTTATGTGGATCATGACATGATAACTAATGTATGGTAATGATCTGTTATGTGGATCATGACATGATAACTAATGTATGGTAATGATGTGTTATGTGGATCATGACATGATAACTAATGTATGGTAATGATGTGTTATGTGGATCATGACATGATAACTAATGTATGGTAATGATGTGTTATGTGGATCATGACATGATAACTAGTGTATGGTAATGATCTGTTATGTGGATCATGACATGATAACTAATGTATGGTAATGATCTGTTATGTGGATCATGACATGATAAATAATGTATGGTAATGATGTGTTATGTGGATCATGACATGATAACTAATGTATGGTAATGATGTGTTATGTGGATCATGACATGATAACTAATGTATGGTAATGATCTGTTATGTGGATCATGACATGATAACTAATGTATGGTAATGATGTGTTATGTGGATCATGACATGATAACTAATGTATGGTAATGATGTGTTATGTGGATCATGACATGATAACTAATGTATGGTAATGATGTGTTATGTGGATCATGACATGATAACTAGTGTATGGTAATGATGTGTTATGTGGATCATGACATGATAACTAATGTATGGTAATGATGTGTTATGTGGATCATGACATGATAACTAATGTATGGTAATGATGTGTTATGTGGATCATGACATGATAACTAATGTATGGTAATGATGTGTTATGTGGATCATGACATGATAACTAATGTATGGTAATGATGTGTTATGTGGATCATGACATGATAACTAATGTATGGTAATGATGTGTTATGTGGATCATGACATGATAACAAGTGTATGGTAATGATCTGTTATGTGGATCATGACATGATAACTAATGTATGGTAATGATGTGTTATGTGGATCATGACATGATAACTAATGTATGGTAATGATGTGTTATGTGGATCATGACATGATAACTAATGTATGGTAATGATGTGTTATGTGGATCATGACATGATAACTAATGTATGGTAATGATGTGTTATGTGGATCATGACATGATAACTAATGTATGGTAATGATGTGTTATGTGGATCATGACATGATAACTAATGTATGGTAATGATGTGTTATGTGGATCATGACATGATAACTAATGTATGGTAATGATGTGTTATGTGGATCATGACATGATAACTAGTGTATGGTAATGATGTGTTATGTGGATCATGACATGATAACTAATGTATGGTAATGATCTGTTATGTGGATCATGACATGATAACTAATGTATGGTAATGATCTGTTATGTGGATCATGACATGATAACTAATGTATGGTAATGATCTGTTATGTGGATCATGACATGATAACTAATGTATGGTAATGATGTGTTATGTGGATCATGACATGATAACTAATGTATGGTAATGATGTGTTATGTGGATCATGACATGATAACTAGTGTATGGTAATGATCTGTTATGTGGATCATGACATGATAACTAATGTATGGTAATGATCTGTTATGTGGATCATGACATGATAACTAATGTATGGTAATGATCTGTTATGTGGATCATGACATGATAACTAATGTATGGTAATGATGTGTTATGTGGATCATGACATGATAACTAGTGTATGGTAATGATCTGTTATGTGGATCATGACATGATAACTAATGTATGGTAATGATCTGTTATGTGGATCATGACATGATAACTAATGTATGGTAATGATCTGTTATGTGGATCATGACATGATAACTAATGTATGGTAATGATCTGTTATGTGGATCATGACATGATAACTAATGTATGGTAATGATGTGTTATGTGGATCATGACATGATAACTAGTGTATGGTAATGATGTGTTATGTGGATCATGACATGATAACTAATGTATGGTAATGATCTGTTATGTGGATCATGACATGATAACTAATGTATGGTAATGATCTGTTATGTGGATCATGACATGATAACTAATGTATGGTAATGATCTGTTATGTGGATCATGACATGATAACTAATGTATGGTAATGATCTGTTATGTGGATCATGACATGATAACTAATGTATGGTAATGATGTGTTATGTGGATCATGACATGATAACTAATGTATGGTAATGATCTGTTATGTGGATCATGACATGATAACTAATGTATGGTAATGATGTGTTATGTGGATCATGACATGATAACTAGTGTATGGTAATGATGTGTTATGTGGCTAGTGTATGGTAATGATGTGTTATGTGGATCATGACATGATAACTAGTGTATGTTTATGATCTGTTATGTGGATCATGACATGATAACTAATGTATGGTAATGATCTGTTATGTGGATCATGACATGATAACTAATGTATGGTAATGATGTGTTATGTGGATCATGACATGATAACTAGTGTATGGTAATGATGTGTTATGTGGATCATGACATGATAACTAGTGTATGGTAATGATCTGTTATGTGGATCATGACATGATAACTAATGTATGGTAATGATGTGTTATGTGGATCATGACATGATAACTAGTGTATGGTAATGATCTGTTATGTGGATCATGACATGATAACTAGTGTATGGTAATGATGTGTTATGTGGATCATGACATGATAACTAATGTATGGTAATGATGTGTTATGTGGATCATGACATGATAACTAATGTATGGTAATGATGTGTTATGTGGATCATGACATGATAACTAGTGTATGGTAATGATTTGTTATGTGGATCATGACATGATAACTAATGTATGGTAATGATGTGTTATGTGGATCATGACATGATAACTAGTGTATGGTAATGATCTGTTATGTGGATCATGACATGATAACTAATGTATGGTAATGATGTGTTATGTGGATCATGACATGATAACTAATGTATGGTAATGATGTGTTATGTGGATCATGACATGATAACTAGTGTATGGTAATGATGTGTTATGTGGATCATGACATGATAACTAATGTATGGTAATGATGTGTTATGTGGACCCTGACATGATAACTAGTGTATGGTAATGATCTGTTATATGGATCATGACATGATAACTAGTGTATGGTAATGATCCGTTATGTGGATCATGACATGATAACTAATGTATGGTAATGATGTGTTATGTGGATCATGACATGATAACTAGTGTATGGTAATGATGTGTTATGTGGATCATGACATGATAACTAATGTATGGTAATGATATGTTATGTGGATCATGACATGATAACTAGTGTATGGTAATGATCCGTTATGTGGATCATGACATGATAACTAATGTATGGTAATGATGTGTTATGTGGATCATGACATGATAACTAATGTATGGTAATGATGTGTTATGTGGATCATGACATGATAACTAATGTATGGTAATGATGTGTTATGTGGATCATGACATGATAACTAGTGTATGGTAATGATCTGTTATGTGGATCATGACATGATAACTAATGTATGGTAATGATGTGTTATGTGGATCATGACATGATAACTAATGTATGGTAATGATGTGTTATGTGGATCATGACATGATAACTAGTGTATGGTAATGATGTGTTATGTGGATCATGACATGATAACTAATGTATGGTAATGATGTGTTATGTGGATCATGACATGATAACTAATGTATGGTAATGATATGTTATGTGGATCATGACATGATAACTAGTGTATGGTAATGATCTGTTATGTGGATCATGACATGATAACTAGTGTATGGTAATGATCTGTTTTGTAGATCATGACATGATAACTAGTGTATGGTAATGAGCTGTTATGTGGATCATGACATGATAACTAGTGTATGGTAATGATCTGTTATGTAGATCATGACATGATGACTAGTGTATGGTAATGATCTGTTATGTGGATCATGACATGATAACTAGTGTATGGTAATGATCTGTTATGTGGATCATGACATGATAACTAGTGTATGGTAATGATCTGTTATGTGGATCATGGCATGATAACTAGTGTATGGTAATGGTCTGTTATGTAGATCATGACATGATAACTAGTGTATGGTAATGATCTGTTATGTGGATCATGACATGATAACTAGTGTATGGTAATGATCTGTTTTGTAGATCATGACATGATAACTAGTGTATGGTAATGAGCTGTTATGTGGATCATGACATGAGAACTAGTGTATGGTAATGATCTGTTATGTAGATCATGACATGATGACTAGTGTATGGTAATGATCTGTTATGTGGATCATGACATGATAACTAGTGTATGGTAATGATCTGTTATGTGGATCATGACATGATAACTAGTGTATGGTAATGATCTGTTATGTAGATCATGACATGATAACTAGTGTATGGTAATGATGTGTTATGTGGAACTTGACATGATAACTAGTGTATGGTAATGATCTGTTATGTGGAACTTGACATGATAACTAGTGTATGGTAATGATGTGTTATGTGGATCATGACATGATAACTAGTGTATGGTAATGATCTGTTATGTGTTTTAGTGGGACACACGGCAATCTCAAATTGTGTTAAACTTGCAGAGCCCGCTGTTTTTTTTCAACACTTGATTAATTTCTGTGGGGAGGAAATGATCTATAGTCATAAACAATAACTTTCATAAAATCTTAAATTTATGCATGATTTTGGATTCAAATATATTTAAAAAAATGACAGTCAGATGTTGTATGTTTTTATTCATCAGTAAAATGGTCATGTGTGCTTTTGTTTTTTTCAGTTATTTTTTGAGAGGTTTTACCCACCTATGAAAGCTGTGATCACGGTATTGGTTGCCGTAACGTCCATTGGTGTACTCAATGCCTCCATTCTGGGTCATTCAAGGTCAGTGTCAAGGTCATAGCTAGCCGTAGAGCATCTTGTCAGTGTGAAATCACTTGTGGATTTTATTTATTTCATAAGCTTTGATACATTATACTGTCAGAAACCTTTCTGTGTAAATATTTTAAATGTTTGACAGTCTGTTAGGTTTCTTGTCGGTGATACAATTTAGGCTGTTGTACTCGGTCGGCGTTTCCCTCGTTGTTGCTCAACATTTTACGTTAAGCTCATATCTCTGAATCCATTTCAAGGAATTTAATGAAACTTCACACATATGATCATAGGGTCAGTTGCCATAACTCTGTTTTGCACTTTAAGAGATTTATGCACCTTTTTGCTTTAAATACATTTTTATAATTTCTGTTTTTATCATATCTATCGACAGAATTCAGTGAAACTTGGCACATGACATAAAAGGAACTCTACAAATGTCAATATTTTGTTATGCAGAATATTGGCTTTTTTTAACTGTTTCTTTAGCCGGATTGCTTAGCAAATCCAGGCTTATGGTTTGGTGATTTATGTCTGTTTGTCCATCTACGCGTTTCGACATTTTGGTTAACGTTTTTAGATAAAGTTTTTGTTTTTCCTCATTTCTGAAATAATTCGAAAGCTTTGAAACTTGGTGCACATGTTCATTACCATTACACAACGTGACATGAATTATTTTCGACTATTAAAGCTGTTTCGGTTAAAATGTTGAATGTGCAGTCCTATTCAAAATAAAATGTAATTAAAAAAACTTTAAACTTGGCAAACATATTCATCATTATTACACAACCATAATGTGACAAGCACCGTAACTCTGTCATGCATTTTCCCAAAAATAACCCCTTTTTTATGCCCCGCCGCGAAAGTGGTGTGGGCATATAGTGTTACCCTTGTCCGTCCGGACATACATCCATTTTTACATTCAAGTTTTTTTATTAAGTCAATTTCTCAGATACCAAAAGCCTTACAGTTTTCAAACTTCATACACACATCTGTATGGCAGCAATAAGTTCCTACCCGAATCAGGTCAATATAAATGACCTTGGCCATTTTTTTTACACTTTGTTAATTTACATCAAAGTTTTTCAGTTAAGTTTTTTACATCAAAGTTTTTTGTTAAGTCCATTTCTGCAACACCAGATGCCTGCAAGCTTTCAAACTTTACAGATGTGATAACTATATGACAGCAATATGCTCCAATGAAAAAATGGGTCAATATGAATTACCTTGACCTACCTTTGGCACTTTGTTAATTTACATTGAATTTTACATTCAAGTTTTTATTAACTCAGTTTCTCAGATACCGAAAGCCATACAGTTTCACACAGGTCAAAATAAATATTAGACAATTACTAGCCTTTCATAACATACTCTTCTTCTAATAGAAGACATGTGGCATACGGGCTCAGTAATGATTGTATTTATTTATATGGGTATTTTTAGTGTGCATATTTTAACAAACGAACATGTGTCAGTTTCTCAGTTTAAAAATGTAATCATGATCATATATTTTTTTAGTTTTGTTACTACATATTTATAAATATTCAATTATCCAATGAGTTTGAATGGGTATGAGTGAGTGAATAAATGAATGAATGAATGCGTTTTCTAAAAAATCGCAATTATGTGTCCGTATGTATGCAATCATTTGTAGGTAGGGACAGTCTCGGTCGCTTATGGTTGGTTGCCTACTTGCAGGCATATGAGTAAAACAAGTACCATAATAAAATATATGTATTTAAAATGTAATTAAATCTTAAGTTCGAAGGAATATTATACTCTAAAGAAACCAAACCTGATTGTGTAATCCTTATTGTTATTTGATGTTGATATTTATTATTTATTGTATGGTGTCACTGCGGATGGTTCCCCAACCCTCACACACCTATGACAGGGTAATAAACAGGTTTTCTCACAGGAACTCAAAAAGGAAAAACGAAAAAAAAGAAACTGCTTGATTCCATTCTTACGACAAGCCATGAAAAATGCTTGATTCAGTTTTGAGGCACATGGTGAGAAAAAACTTGATTTAAATTACAAAATTAACAATGAGAAAACACACGATTCCAGTTATATGACTGTGAAGGAACGTTTGATACCCGTTACATTGCAGACAGTGAACAAAATATAATTACAGTAATTAAGCTTTTTAAAGCACATATAAAAACATTTATATGCATCTTCATAAGCAGAATATAACTTCTTTTTTTTTTCAGTCACCAATGGTGACCCATTTATTCTCCCCGTAATTTGGCATGTTGTGGGTCGGGGAGGACCATCCCATCGCACGCCTTACAAACAAACACATCTAAAATATTATACAATACACAAGTGATCTACATAATAAAATTATCTATTATTTGTATTCAATATGAGAATTCTGAATAAATGGTTGTCTTTTAAAGATGGTTCGAGTACATTGTTTGTTGTTGCTATACATTCCTAAATACTATACGATTTTCTTATTCTGTTTTTAAAGGCCTCTATAGACAGTTTACTTTGTAAATGTTTGGTTGAGAAAATATAATACTTCATTTCAAGTAGTATGTACAAATCGGCTGGTGTTAACGTATTACTAATATTAAATATAAATGATTCTTCTGTGAAAGGTAAATATATGTTATTGCTGAACAGCCAAGTTTTTAACTTATTAAGAATCGATTGGGTTTCGGGACAATACCAAAGCATATGTGTTAATGTTTCCTCTTCTTGACAATACTTGCACATTGGACTATCAATGATGTTTATTTTATGAAGAAATTTTCTGGTTAGAAGAATTCTATGGTTTAACCGTACTTGAAACCATTGTAATGTTGTATTTGTTGAGGATTTAAAGGGGGATATGTATACATATATCATTCCATGTTTCTTCCTCTATGTTATAAATTTCATCCCATTTGGATTTTGAAGTTGGTTTGCTGGGGTTTTGGTTAATAATATTATAAAGGTCCCTTGATCCATGTTTATTCTTAATAAATGGAATGATATTAAAAGGAAGAATAGGACTTTGTATTTTTTCCATTTGTTCTGTGGAGATATTTTTTCTAATGTAAGCTTTAATTGCTGCAATAACTCCATTGTATAGTAGAAAATGTGCATTTACATTAAACAAGTTATTAAATTCCTCAGCAGAATATAACTTGCATTTTAATATTACACTTAACATTTTGTTACTCCATTTTGTAAGGCAACCGATGACCCTTTAGTGGGGCATTCATGTCCCATGGACACATTTTCTAGATCCAATTAGCTTTTTGGTGAAAATTTTCAATGTCCAATAATATTCCAAAAAACAACTGACAGATAACTGGATGATTAACAAGAATTTCTATATGACGTTTATTCTGCTATGTACATGACTGTTTCTAGGAGCTGTCGTGAAGGTTTTGGGGGACAATGCGAGAGTTCAAAGTGTTTTTGGTGTTTTCGTTTGAACTGACAAATGTTTAATATATATATATATAATTAATTTTGTACTTAATCTGTACTTCTGTGTGTGTCTGTCTGTTTTGTGTGATTTTAAGCCACTCTGCTAATTTGTATTCCCTTGTTGATGCAACTGATATATATTTGCTTGCATTTTGCAGCATGGAGAAAAAATGTAGGTACCAGTTATTACTAACATTTTAATGAGATTCCTAGTTGTGTATTGGTTCCAAGTTACTGTCCATCCCATATTTATATTTATTAAACTGTACCACATGAACATCATGATCTAACTTGCCAACATCAGCAGTTTACCTTCACCCAAAAAAAGACCATACCTTAGCCATATTTAGAATTTCTAACATTGCTTACAAATATTCTTTTTAACTCACTGAAGGCAATCATTTTTACATACATATGCCCTTAGGTGCTTTCCTTCATTTCATTTACATATTTACTTATTCATTTACAAATATTTATATATGAGTAAAATGATTATACATGCGGTTTGAAACAAATGACAAGTTCAAATACTAGGTTTTCAAGTCTTTAAAAAACATGGACCTATAAATGGATTGTTTTTCAGGAGGACCTGTTTTATATTCTTGCCTAAACATAAACTATTCATATACTGTTGCTTAAACATGAACTTTTCTTATATTCTTGCCTAAACATAACATGAACTTTTCATATGTTCTCACCTAAACATGACCTATTCATATATTCTCACCTAAACATAACCTATTCATATATTCTCGCCTAAACATGACCTTTTCATATATTGTTGTCTTAACATGACTTAATCATATATTCTTGCCTTAACATTAACTTTTCATATATTCTCACCTAAACATGACCTATTCATATACTCCCCTGAAGGGCTATTTCAAAATAAATGGCAAGTGAAGTGAAAAAATAGTAAAAAATTAAAGTTCATAAAAAGTCCAAATTGGTTGTTCCATATTTTTGTACAGTCATTACAGTCTTCAAAATCAATCAAGTGCTACTCATATGTAAAATAATATTTTTTTTATGAAGCTTTATTGTTCAAGATCTTGCCAAAAATAAGCAAATTACAAGGATATTCATTTATGTGCTAAACATACAATAATTACTATTTCTTATTATTTAAATGTGCGTTTCTGTTAGAATACATGTTGAAGCATCAAAAATAAACGCTTAAGAACTTGCGGTATCATATAAAGATTGAAAATTTCATATTTTCATTGATTTTATCCTTAATTATTTACTTCGCAGGAACTGAAGTTCCCTGTATGAATAAAAGAGTAAAGCAACACTGGAAAAGAACATATTTTTATGTAATTTGAAGTGTGTCGAGTAACAATAAAACAATCTATCGGCAAACTATAACATACTAACTTTACAGAAATTCAACCAAAAATGCTCCTTATTTTCGTAAAACCTGTCACACTCCTGACATATGTCTTTCAATGCCTTAATTCAAAATCTGACATAAACATTAAACTAACATTAAATAACAATCACAATAGTTAACAAGTTAACAGCTTTTAGCAAACAGAAAAACAGTCTACACCAGTTTTAACTTCAGAACAGTGTCTTTAACCACATTTACACCGAACAACACAGATAGGTATGATTTATACATCCTCAGTCTTTCTTGTCAATTCCTTTAACTGTATCAAACTTTTCTGTTACGTTTGTAATGTCAAATCTAAGAATACTAAATGCTGTTTGAAATCAAAGTTCTAACTGTAAAAAGCTCAGAAGCTGCTGTAAAAATATAGTGTCATCTGTCACACTCCTGACATCACAACAGATACTCAATTACACTTTCTATTTAACAATATCTGCTGCGAGTTTCAACTCCTCCAGATTGAATTTCATTTTTAAACAACGGCCGGGAAGTAGAAAAGGTGCAGATAACTTCCTGTATATGTATAATACATGTATGGGGTATGTTGACAGAATATTGCAAAATATGCATGATGTCACACTCCTGACAAATTTAGGTGATATTTTCTCAAGGGAGCTGAAGACAAATGTAATTACAATAGAGGTGATAATAATATATTTATTGAGTCTAGATACATTAAACTAAATGATATACAATAAATTTCTATTGTATAATTAATCTTAAAAGTCCCATAAATTTATAAAGCAAGATGTATTGATTTTCTTCATGTTTTTTTTTGTCTACCACGCTTGACTTAATGACGTAAATTTTGGTTACTTGAAGTATTATATGCTAAATGTTATCATTAGTTGATGTTTAACAAATGCATCTTTCACTTAAACAACACTAACACTGTCTATCTTCCAGCTTTTTGTAAATGGATGGTCTAAACAAACATGATTTTTAAAATTGTCACACTTTTTTGTCACACTCCTGACATTTTTTGCCCATTATTTTAGAATATTTTTTTAACGGATTGTGCTATTTTGATGAAACTTCACAAATCATTAAAGGGCATGGTGAGACACCTCTGCAAAACAAGAAAATGATACTACAGTATGCTGTATATTTTTTATAGCAGGCAAACCCAAACTAGCCATTTATTTTGAAATAGCCCTGAACATGACCTTTTCATATAACCCTAAAAATGAACTTTTCATATATTCTCTCCTAAAAATGTCTTATTGTGTCTGTTTTGTGTGATTTTAAGCCACACTGGTAATACCTAATCCCTTGTTGATGCATGCTGATATATATTTGCTTGCATTTTGCAGCATGGAGATAAAATGTAGGTACCAGTTATTACTAACATTTTAATGAGATTCCTAGTTGTGTATTGGTTCCAAGTTACTGTCCATCCCATATTTATATTTATTAAACTGTACCACATGAACCTCTAACTTGCCACCATCAGCAGTTTAACTTCACCCTAAAGAAGACCATACCTTAGCCATATTTAGAATTTCTAACATTGCTTACAAATATTCTTTTTAGCTGACTGAAGGCAGTCATTTTTACATACATATGCCCATAGGTGCATCATTTCATAATTTCTTATTAATTTATAAATATTTATATATGAGTATAATGATTATACATTAGTTTTGAAACAAATGACCATTTCAAATTCTAGGTTTTCAAGTCTAAAAAATGTGGACCTATAAATGGATTGTTTTTCAAGAGGACCTGTTTTATATTCTTGCCTAAACATAAACTATTCATATACTCTTGCCTAAACATGACCTTTTCATATATTCTTGCCTAAACATGACATATTCATATATTATCACCTGAACATGAACTTTTCATATATTCTTGCCTAAATGTGACCTACCGTATTCATATATTCTCACCTAATCATGACCTATTTATATATTCTCACCTAAACATGACCTATTCATATATTCTCGCCTAAACACAACCTATTCATATATTGTTGCCTTACCATGACCTATTCATATATTCTCGCCTACCGTAAACATGACCTATTCATATATTCTCGCCTAAACATGACCTTTTCATATATTGTTGCCTTAACATGACCTATTCATATATTCTCACCTAAACATGACCTATTCATATATTTCCGCCTAAATATGACCTATTCATATATTTTTGCTTTAACATGACCTATTCGTATATTCTTGCCTAAACATGACCTATTCATACAGTCTCACCTAAACATTACCTATTCATATATTCTCGCCTAAACATGACCTATTCATATATTGCTGCCTTAACATGACCTATTCATATATTCTCGCCTAAACATAACCTATTCATATATTCTTGCCTTAACATTACCTTTTCATATAGGGTGAGAAGGTTCTAGGCCCATTTTCCATATTTTATCTCGATGTACATGGAAGATGAGCCTGGCATGTTCATGCCTGTTAGGCGCCATATAACCTGTAATGTGTTGGTGCGCCTTAAAACCCCAATTCAATTCAATTCAATTCATATATTCTCACCTAAACATGACATATTCATATATTCTCCCATGAACATGACCTTTTCATATAACCCTTACCCTAAAATGACCTTTTCATATATTTTCTCCTAAAATGACCTTTTCATATATTTTCTCCTAAAGATGTCCTATTCATCTATTTTGCTGTAAATATGACCTTTTCATATGTGCGCACCTAAACATGACCTTTTCATATGTGTGCACCTAAACATGACCAATTCATATATTCTCACTTAAACGACCTATTCACATATTCTCGCCTAAAAATGTCCTATTCACATATTCTCGCCTTAACATGACCTATTCATATATCCTCGCCTTAACATTACCTTTTCATATATTCTCACCTAAACATGACCTTTTCATATATTCTCACCTAAACATGACCTTTTCATATATTCTTGCCTAAACATGACCTTTTCAAATATTCTCACCTAAACATGACCTAATCATATATTCTCACCTAAACATGACCTATTCATATATTATTGCCTAAGCATGACCTATTCATATATTCTCACCTAAACATGGCCTATTCATATATTGTTGCCTAAACATGACCTTTTCATATATTCTTGCCTAAACATGACCTATTCATATTTTCTCACCTAAACATGACCTATTCATATATTCTCACCTAAATATGACCTATTCATATATTCTCACCTAAACATGACCTATTCATATATTCTCACCTAAACATGACCTATTCATATATTCTTGCCTTAACATGACCTATTCATATATTCTCGCCTAAACATAACCTATTCATATATTCTTGCCTTAACATTACCTTTTCATATATTCGCACCTAGACATGACATATTCATATATTCTCCCATGAACATGACCTTTTCATATAACCCTAACCCTAAAATGACCTTTTCATATATTTTCTCCTAAAGAGGTTCTATTCATCTATTTTGCTGTAAATATGACCTTTTCATATGTGCGCACCTAAACATTACCAATTCTTATATTCTCACCTAAACATGACCTATTCATATATTCTCGCCTAAAAATGACCTTTTCATATATTGTTGCCTTAACATGACCTATACATATATTCTCACCTAAACCTGACCTATTCATAAATTCTCACCTTAACATGACCTACAGGATTTATATATTCTCACCTAAACATGACCTATTCATATATTGTTGCCTTAACATGACCTTTTCATATATTCTTGCCTAAACATGACCTATTCATATATTCTCACATAAACATGACCTATTCATATATTCTTACCTAAACATGGCCTATTCATATATTCTCACCTAAATATGACCTATTCATATATTCTTACCTAAACATGACCTATTCATATATTCTCACCTAAACATGACCTATTCATATATTCTTGCCTAAAAATGACCTTTTCCTATATTGTTGCCTTAACATGACCTATACATATATTCTCACCTAAACATGACCTATTCATATATTGTTGCCTTAACATGACCTTTTCATATATTCTTCCCTAAACATGACCTATTCATATATTCTCACCTAAACATGACCTATTCATATATTCTCGCCTAAATATGACCTATTCATATATTTTTGCTTTAACATGACCTATTCGTATATTCTTGCCTAAACATGACCTTTTCATACAGTTGCCTAAACATGACCTGTTCATATATTTTCTCCTTAAGATGTTCATCTATTTTGCTGTAAATATGACCTTTTCATATATTCTCACCTAAACATGACCTATTCATATATTCGTGCCTAAAAATGACCTTTTCCTATATTGTTGCCTTAACATGACCTATACATATATTCTCACCTAAACATGACCTATTCATATATTGTTGCCTTAACATGACCTTTTCATATATTCTTCCCTAAACATGACCTATTCATATATTCTCACCTAAACATGACCTATTCATATATTCTCACCTAAATATGACCTATTCATATATTTTCACCTAAACATGACCTATTCATATATTTTCACCTAAACATGACCTATTCATATATTCTCGCCTAAACATGACCTATTCATATATTCTTGCCTTAACATGACCTATTCATGTATTCTTGCCTAAACATAACCTATTCATATATTCTTGCCTTAACATTACATTTTCATATATTCTCACCTAAACATGACATATTCATATATTCTCCCATGAACATGACCTTTTCATATAACCCTAACCCTAAAATGACCTTTTCATATATTTTCTCCTAAAGATGTTATATTCATCTATTTTGCTGTAAATATGACCTTTTCATATGTGCGCACCTAAACATGACCAATTCTTATATTCTCACCTAAACATGACCTATTCATATATTCTCGCCTAAACATGACCTATTCATATATTGTTGCCTTAACATGACCTATTCATATATTCTTGCCTTAACATGACCTATTCATATATTCTCGCCTAAACATGACCTATTCATATATTCTCGCCTAAACATGACCAATTCATATATTCTCACCTAAACATGACCTATTCATATATTCTCGCCTAAACATGACCTATTTATATATTGTTGACTTAACATGACCTTTTCATATATTGTTGCCTTAACATGACCTATTCATATATTCTCACCTAAACATGACCTATTCATATATTCTCGCCTAAACATGACCTATTCATATATTGTTGCCTTAACATGACATTTTCATATAGTGTTGCCTTAACATGACCTATTCATATATTCTTGCCTAAACATGACCTATTCATATATTGTTGCCTTAACGTGACCTATTCATATATTCTCACCTAAACATGACCTATTCATATATTCTTGCCTAAACATGACCTATTCATATATTCTCGCCTAAATATGACCTATTCATATATTTTTGCTTTAACATGACCTATTCGTATATTCTTGCCTAAACATGACCTTTTCATACAGTCTCACCTAAGTATTACCTATTCATATATTCTCGCCTAAACATGACCTATTCATATATTGCTGCCTTAACATGACCTATGCATATATTCTCGCCTAAACATAACCTATTCATATATTCTTGCCTTAACATTACCTTTTCATATATTCTCACCTAAACATGACATATTCATATATTCTCCCATGAACATGACCTTTTCATATAACCCTAACCCTAAAATGACATTTTCATATATTTTCTCCTAAAATGACCTTTTCATATATTTTCTCCTAAAGATGACCTATTCATCTATTTTGCTGTAAATATGACCTTTTCATATGCGCGCACCTAAACATGACCTTTTCATATGTGTGCACCTAAACATGACCTATTCACATATTCTCGCCTAAAAATGTCCTATTCACATATTCTCGCCTTAACATGACCTATTCATATATCCTCGCCTTAACATTACCTTTTCATATATTCTCACCTAAACATGACCTTTTCATATATTCTCACCTAAACATGACCTATTCATATATTCTTGCATAAACATGACCTATTCAAATATTCTCACCTAAACATGACCTAATCATATATTCTCACCTAAACATGACCTATTCATATATTGTTGCCTAAGCATGACCTATTCATATATTCTCACCTAAACATGACCTATTCATATATTGTTGCCTAAACATGACCTTTTCATATATTCTAGCCTAAACATGACCTATTCATATATTCTTGCCTTAACATGACCTATTCATATATTCTCGCCTAAACATAACCTATTCATATATTCTTGCCTTAACATTACCTTTTCATATATTCTCACCTAAACATGACATATTCATATATTCTCCCATGAACATGACCTTTTCATATAACCCTAACCCTAAAATGACCTTTTCATATATTTTCTCCTAAAGAGGTTCTATTCATCTATTTTGCTGTAAATATGACCTTTTCATATGTGCGCACCTAAACATGACCTATTCATATATTCTCGCCTAAAAATGACCTTTTCATATATTGTTGCCTTAACATGACCTATACATATATTCTCACCTAAACATGACCTATTCATATATTTTTGCCTTAACATGACCTTTTCATATATTCTTGCCTAAACATGACCTATTCATATATTCTCACCTAAACATGACCTATTCATATATTCTCACCTAAACATGACCTATTCATATATTTTCACCTAAACATGACATATTCATATATTCTCGCCTAAACATGACCTATTCATATATTCTTGCCTTAACATGACCTATTCATGTATTCTCACCTAAACCTGACCTATTCATATATCTCGCCTTAACATGACCTACAGGATTCATATATTCTCACCTAAACATGACCTATTCATATAGTGTTGCCTTAACATGACCTTTTCAGATATTCTTGCCTAAACATGACCTATTCATATATTCTCACATAAACATGACCTATTCATATATTCTCACCTAAACATGACCTATTCATATATTCTCACCTAAATATGACCTATTCATATATTCTCACCTAAACATGACCTATTCATATATTCTCGCCTAAACATGACCTATTCATATATTCTTGCCTTAACATGACCTATTCATATATTCTCGCCTAAACATAACCTATTCATATATTCTTGCCTTAACATTACCTTTTCATATATTCGCACCTAAACATGACATATTCATATATTCTCCCATGAACATGACCTTTTCATATAACCCTAACCCTAAAATGACCTTTTCATATATTTTCTCCTTAAGATGTTCATCTATTTTGCTGTAAATATGACCTTTTCATATGTGCGCACCTAAACATGACCAATTCTTATATTCTCGACTAAACATGACCTATTCATATTTTCTCGCCTAAAAATGACCTTTTCATATATTGTTGCCTTAACATGACCTATACATATATTCTCACCTAAACATGACCTATTCATATATTGTTGCCTTAACATGACCTTTTCATATATTCTTGCCTAAACATGACCTATTCATATATTCTCACCTAAACATGACCTATTCATATATTCTCACCTAAACATGACCTATTCATATATTTTCACCTAAACATGACCTATTCATATATTCTCGCCTAAACATGACCTATTCATATATTCTTGCCTTAACATGACCTATTCATGTATTCTCGCCTAAACATAACCTATTCATATATTCTTGCCTTAACATTACATTTTCATATATTCTCACCTAAACATGACATATTCATATATTCTCCCATGAACATGACCTTTTCATATAACCCTAACCCTAAAATGACCTTTTCATATATTTTCTCCTTAAGATGTTCATCTATTTTGCTGTAAATATGACCTTTTCATATGTGCGCACCTAAACATGACCAATTCTTATATTCTCACCTAAACATGACCTATTCATATATTCTCGCCTAAAAATGACCTTTTCATATATATTGTTGCCTTAACATGACCTATACATATATTCTCACCTAAACATGACCTTTTCATATATTGTTGCCTTAACATGACCTATTCATATATTCTCACCTAAACATGACCTATTCATATATTCTTGCCTAAACATGACCTATTCATATATTGTTGCCTTAACATGACCTTTTCATATAGTGTTGCCTTAACATGACCTATTCATATATTCTTGCCTAAACATGACCTATTCATATATTGTTGCCTTAACATGACCTATTCATATATTCTTGCTTTAACATGACATACTCATATATTCTCACCTAAACATGACCTATTCATATATCCTTGCCTAAACATGACCTCTTCATATATGTTCACCTAAACATGACCTATTTATATATTCTCACCTAAACATGACCTACAGGATTCATATATTCTCACCTAAACATGACGTATTCATATATTCTTGCCTAAACATGACCTATTCATATAGTCTCGCCAAAACATGACCAATTCATATATTCTCGCCTAAACATGACCTATTCTTATATTGTTGCCTTAACATGACCTATTCATATATTCTTGCTTTAACAGGACCTATTCATATATTCTTGCCAAAACATAACCTATTCATATATGCTCGCCTAAACATGACCTATTCATATATTCTCACCTAAACATGACCTATTCATATATTCTTTCCTAAACATGACTTATTCATATATTGGTGCCTTAACATGACCTATTCATATATTGTCGCCTGAACATGACCTATTCATATATTGACCTATTCATATATTCTCACCTATACATGACCTTTTCATATATTCTTGCCTAAACATGACCTATTCATATATTCTCAACTAAACATGACCTATTCATATATTCTCACCTAAACATGACCTATTCATATATTCTTGCCTAAACATGACCTATTCATATATTCTCACCTAAACATGACCTATTCATATATTCTCACCTAAACATGACCTATTCATATGACCTATTCATATATTTTGACTAAACATGACCTATTCATATATTCTTGCTTTAACATGACCTATTCATATATTCTTGCCTAGAAATAACCATATATTTTCACCTAAACATGACTTATTCATATATTGTTGCCTTAACATGACCTATTAATATATTCTCACCTAAACATGACCTATTCATATATATTCTTGCTTTAACATGACCTATTCATATATTGTTGCCTTAACATGAGCTATTCATATATTCTTGCCTAAACATGACCTATTGATATTTTCTCGCTTTAACATGACCTATTCATATATTCTTGCCTAGAAATAACCATATATTCTCACCTTAACATAACCTATTCATATATTCTCGCCTAAACATGATCTATTCATATATTCTCGCCTAAACATGACCTATTCATATATTCTTGCTTTAACATGACCGATTCATATATTTTCACCTAAACATGACCTATTCATATATTCTCACCTAAACATGACCTATTCATATATTGTTGCTTTAACATGACCTATTCATATATTCTCGCCAAAACATGACCTATTCATATATTGTTGCCTTAACATGACCTATTCATATGTTCTTGCCTAAACATGACCTATTCATATTCTTGCTTTAACATGACCTATTCATATATTCTTGCCTAAAAATAACCATATATTCTCACCTAAACATGACTTATTCATATATTCTTGCCTTAACATAACCTATTCATATATTCTCGCCTAAACATGACCTATTCATATATTCTCGCCTAAACATAACCATATATTCTCACCTAAGCATGACCTATTCATATATTCTCGCCTTAACATGACCTTTTCATATATTCTTGCCTAAACATGACCTATTCACTTTTAAGTACAATATTTTATAACGTAAACAGTACACACACACATTTAATTATGTACTTGAAGATTTTAAAAATGCCTCATTGAAATATATTTCAAAATCAGTGTCATCATTTCATTGCGCCAAATTGATTATTGTGAAAAAAAGGTTTTGAATAGGCGATATACGTACAAGGGCCATCGCCACATTAGTTTAAAAGCTGCATGTAAAAATTATTGAAACGATACACATGAGGCATTATTAAAGTCCTCAAGTATATAATGCAAATTTGCCAGATTTCTTAATCGTACAAATTACTGAATCCAGCAGTTGTGACAGTTATGGTTACAAAACTTGCATGTTTACTTGTGAAAATGATGTTGGTGCTTGTTATTATTTCTTTCTTTCTGTACTTGCATGATAGAACATAAATCAGTGACATATCATGTAAACAGGATGTTTTAGTATAATATATTTTAGTTCATCATGCCGATATGCAATTTTCTGCCTGGTAAAGGAGTGATCTATGCCTGGTAAAGGAGTGATTTATGCCTGGTAAAGGAGTGATCTATGCCTGGTAAAGGAGTGATCTATGCCTGAGTGATCTATGCCTGGTAAAGGAGTGATCTATGCCTGGTATAGGAGTGATCTATGCCTGGTAAAGGAGTGATCTATTAAATTTGGCTTTATGAAGCATGACTGATATTCCTCATTGTTTATTGTAAGTAACATTATCTGACTGCAGCGTTGTGTGGCGGCGTCCACGACCATTGTAGTAACATTATCTGACTACAGCGTTGTGTGGCGGCGTCCACGACCATTGTAGTAACATTATCTGACTGCAGCGTTGTGAGGCGGCGTCCACGACCATTGTAGTAACATTATCTGACTGCAGCGTTGTGTGGCGGCGTCCACGACCATTGTAGTAACATTATCTGACTGCAGCCTTGTGTGGCGGCGTCCACGACCATTATAGTAACATTATCTGACTGCAGCGTTGTGTGGCGGCGTCCACGACCATTGTAGTAACATTATCTGACTGCAGCGTTGTGTGGCGGCGGCCACGACCATTGTAGTAACATTATCTGACTGCAGCGTTGTGTAGCGGCGTCCACGACCATTGTAGTAACATTATCTGACTGCAGCATTGTGTGGCGGCATCCACGACCATTGTAGTAACATTATCTGACTGCAGCGTTGTGTGGCGGCGTCCACGACCATTGTAGTAACATTATCTGACTGCAGCGTTGTGTGGCGGCGTCCACGACCTAAGTAGTCACATTATCTGACTGCAGCGTTGTGTGGCGGCGTCCACAACCATTGTAACATTCTAAAACTAGTAAAAATCATACAGAAAATACGGATAATCTACATGATAAAAAGAATATCGAGCCTTTTATTACCTTGTGTTACCTTGTGTTGATAGGGGAAATGTTAAGCCATGAAGCCTTGTCGTCTCCTTGTGATATGATTATTGAGATCTTGTTTGTTTCAGATCTTTAAGGTACTAATTCCATTGAGAGTTTTTGCTTTCTTGCTGGCTATTTCATAACACACAGTTGGAACACAATTATTTGATTGGTACACTATATCTTTCTTCAACTACCATATTTCCCGTAATACGACCAATAATACAATAATAAAAATAAAATATCTTCAAAATATGTCCATCTTTGTATCTCCCACAAAACCCCAAAAAATTAATACTTTTTAAAAGAGCTCCGCCTTGGCATTTTGCATATTGTCCTGGTGCTACTATTAGGGGAAATACGGTATATGTAATATTGAAATGGATAGGTCCAACTATTTAGTATACATGATGGTGATTGGTCTTGTGATTGGCGCTGAAGACAGGAATGTAGCGAGGTTGTGTAGTTTCTGTGTGTACACAATTTGCCTGCTGACCATTCCAAGTCGATAACTCTGTCTTCACCACTCCTCATGTTGTGTATTGTCCTGTTCATTGACTATTTAATTTGCTCATTTGAATTAGTTTGTGGACAAGTGCGGATCTACGGTGCCATTGTGTTTGCGTTCTATGGTTGCTATAGGACCATTTTTCTCACTTATATGCTCCTCGAAGGACGAACATATAGTTGCTGCTTTGTCTGTCCGTCCGTGCGTCACACTTTCTTGTCTGGACCATAACTTAAAAAGAGCTAAAGGGAATTAAATGAAATCTGGAACATTGATAGAGGGCAATAAGAGGAAGGGCAGAGTGCAAGAACTGTAACTCTCATCTTTCAAATTAGAGTTATTGCCCTTTGTAATATTATACTTAGATTTTTTGTCCAGAGCACATCTTCAAAACTACTTATGGAACTGCAATGAAGATTCACACAATGATAGAAGGCAATGAGTGGAAGTGCAGAGTGTAAGAACTGTAACTCTGTCGTCATTCAAATCAGAGTTATTGCCCTTTGTAATATTATACTTAGAATTTTTGTCCAGAGCATATCTTTAAAACTACTGATGGGACTGCAATGAAAAACTTCACACAATGGTAGAGGGCAATGAGAGGAAGTGCAGAGTGCAAGATCCGTAACTCTGTCATCATTCAGAGTTATTGCCCTTTGTAATTTTATACTTAGATTTTTTATCAGGAGTATAAACTACTAATTGAACTGCAAATTGAACACTGCTGGGTGATACAAGGCCATATGATAAGTTGAGGATACATTTCGGGGAGCATCCATCGGTTCTACCGATTTTCTTGTTGTGTTGGTAATTTATAGATTATTTATATAAGCTAATAGTTATAGACAGTCAGACGAAGTAATAAAAAACAAACATAATTGCAAATGAATAACTTGTGTGCCTTTGTTAATTAATATTATTTTGCGATATAATGTATGCCTGAAAACGCAATTAGTAATAAAGCTTTATATAAACTGCGGGATTTGACAGTTTTCAAATTGTGATGATGGTTTATAAATGTACAGATGACATTAGATGTACAGTTCTGGTTCTACCAAGGAAAAGTGGGTGGTCTGCCTCAACCACAAAAAAATTGACTGTCATATATATCCTTTTGTGAGTTGAAAATGATGTAAAACACCATACAAACTAACAAACAATTTATGTTTTCATTTCAGAGTATTGTTTGCAGCATCTAGAAACAAACAAGCTCCTATGTTCCTATCCATGATTAGTACAAAGTTTTATACACCTTGGCCAGCAATATTTGCGATTGTAAGTAATAAGATGATAACATTATAAAGTTTTATACACCTTGGCAAGCATAATTTGCGATTGTAAGTAATTATGGCTCCCCAACACTTTGTGTGGTAGGGGAGCCATATTGATTTTGTGTCCGATCAATAACTAGAGAATGGTTGGACCTAGGGTCCTCAAACTTGGAAGGATGGTTGGTCATGACAAGTAGATGACCCCTATTGATTTTGGGGTCACTAGGTCAAAGGTCAAGGTTGCGGTGACATTGACTATCAAAACGATGTCCGATCAATAACTAGAGAATGGTTGGACCTAGGGTCCTCAAACTTGGAAGGGTGGTTGGTCATGACCAGTAGATGACCCATATTGATTTTTTTTTGTTTTTGTTTTTTAATTTTTTTTTTAATTTTTGCATAAAAAGTTTTAGGGTCGGCCCCTTAAAAAAATAGGGTCGGTCGGGTTACCTGAACCACACATATTTTTTTATGTGGCCTTACTGATACAGATAGTAGATACAGTCACAGGGATATTGAATATCAAAACGATCTCAGATCAATAGAGGACGGTTGGACCTAGAGTCGTCAATTATGCCTGTTCGGGCTAGTGGGGGAGCCATACGTTTTTGTCCCATGGACAATAACAATTTCTAGTTAGATGATGAAATTATAAAGTTTTATACGCCTTGGCCAGAAATATTTGCGATTGTAAGTAATTAGATGATGAAATTATAAAGTTTTATACACCTTGGCCAGTAATATTTGTGATTGTTAGTAATTATATGATGAAATTATAAAGTTTTATACGCCTTGGTCAACTATATGTGTCGTTAAAATTATGTAGTTTAAACGTTATATATGGGTACTCTTGACTTCTCTATTTCAGTTTATATGGAGTGAGGTGATGTTATTCTTGACTTCTGTATTTCAGTTTATATGGAGTGAGGTGAAGTTATTATTGACTTCTGTATTTCACTTTATATGGAGTGAGGTGATGTTATTCTTGACTTCTGTATTTCAGTTTATATGGAGTGAGGTGATGTTATTCTTGACTTCTCTATTTCAGTTTATATGGAGTGAGGTGATGTTATTATTGACTTCTGTATTCCAGTTTATATGGAGTGAGGTGATGTTATTATTGACTTCTGTATTCCAGTTTATATGGAGTGAGGTGATGTTATTATTGACTTCTGTATTCCAGTTTATATGGAGTGAGGTGATGTTTTCCAGTTTATATGGAGTGAGGTGATGTTATTATTGACTTCTGTATTTCAGTTTATATGGAGTGAGGTGATGTTATTATTGACTTCTGTATTCCAGTTTATATGGAGTGAGGTGATGTTTTCCAGTTTATATGGAGTGAGGTGATGTTATTATTGACTTCTGTATTTCAGTTTATATGGAGTGAGGTGATGTTATTTTTGACTTCTGTATTTCAGTTTATATGGAGTGAGGTGATGTTATTTTTGACTTCTGTATTTCAGTTTATATGGAGTGAGGTGATGTTATTTTTTACTTCTGTATTTCAGTTTATATGGAGTGAGGTGATGTTTTCCAGTTTATATGGAGTGAGGTGATGTTATTTTTGACTTCTGTATTCCAGTTTATATGGAGTGAGGTGATGTTATTCTCAGGCGGTCTCTTTACGATGATGGAGCTGATCAGTCTGTGCTCGATTCTGGTGAGCCTCATTGTGATAGTGACATTGCTGTATTTACGCTGGTATCATCCCCATATGGAGAGACCGTATAAAGTGAGCTGATCCCTTTATTGTTTGGCAATATTGTTATCAAGTTATGTTTTTGACAAGCAGCTTGCAACTATAAGAGAGTCTTCATTTCCTCTGAAAAACTTTTAAAATACAAGACTAAGTAACAATTCCTTATTTCTTCTCATTAAATGTCCTAATTGCATTTTAATTGATTAATTAACGTTAGCAACGACTGATATAAATGGCTGATTAGTGGAATTAGAAGAGGGGTCAAACAGGGGTCTGTTTTTTATACTTTTAAATTTTCCCAATTTTAGTGTTTTTAGTGCTGAATGATTCTGGCCTTTTTCGACCTCCCTGAATCGTATGAAACCTTGTTTCCCCTACTCCCCTAAACCTGTGTTACCAGTCCATGCTTTATTCTGTAATATAATTTTATTTAAAATGACTCATTTTTGTTTCAGGCACCTCTATTTATTCCTATATCCCAGCTGTTTCTGATAATTGCAATATTGTTTCTGTGTGTGTATCAAGAACCATACAAAATGGGACGTGGGTTGCTCATATTAGCAGCCGGACTTCCCGTTTATGTTATTGGAGTAAAGTGGACGAGTAAACCTAGAGTGTTCCATGATTTTATGAGTAAGTACTCCATTGTAGTTATGTATTCAAGTGTAATTCATTTACTCAACACATAAATGAATTTACACATACGTTGCATATGTTCATATAAGTAAACATTTAGACTTCAAGTTGTAAATACTAAAAAAGTGGCTAGGAGGAACTATGGAATCCCTGGTAGGCAGACTTGATGTTGTTGAAATGTAAAGTTCTTTTCTTAAATTTAGCTCCTTTTCCAACATTGCTTATTGATTGATTGTTTATTGTTTTTGCAGATTCGATGACGGTATTTATACAAAAGGTTCTGGTCGTGAGGAAATCGGCCTGATACATAACGGTTATAGCTGAGTGTAGGGAGCAGGGATACAGGGTCAATACCAGGCTAGCAGCTGATACTGGGCATGCAGTGTGTGGATGTGCATACATAGATAAGGTGTAATAACAATCTCTACACAGAGTTGTCGTTCCTTGCATACACATACATCTCTGTCAGCGTCTCACCAAATACCAAGAATCTTGCCAAACGATGAAAAACGGTGGAAATGCAAAATTTCTTGATGACACTAATATTTTTCTGAATTAACTTCATATGAAATGCTTATATTACAAAGAAAACAATTTTCAGCTTGAATGATTTAAATATACAGTAAATTATACTCAGGATTATATTGCTTAGAATAAAGGTCTGTACTTTGACACATCACTCCGCCGTCAAAATCATCCCCATAGCGTAACTGTACAGCGATTTGCTTACCAGCACTTTCCAATATCACATAGATCTTAACAACCTACTTAAAGTACTAACCTATACTATATATCAAAATGTAGATAATAAGTCGTGTTTCTTTTGATTGTTTACATGTCAATCCACGGCCGATGGTGGTGTCACGGTATTGAAATTCTGCTGCTATTTTTATATTTTAGCTATGGTCATGTGACATATTATCATGTGATCGCAGGCTACTTTCTTAGACATTGACAGAGGTCAATGTAATGGCCTCTGGGAGAGATTGGTGTAATAGATTGGTGTAATAACAAATGCAAACAAATACATTTAGAAAAAAGTGTTAGGGAATATTGTTAATGCCTCCGTTTGTCCATATGTCTGTTAACATACCATTTCTCCTCCTTAATCACTGAGCTGAATTTAACAAACCTTTGTGTATGACCTCCAAACATGATAACGGCAAGCAAGAGCAACATTATTTTTGACACCACCCAACCTCAAGGGTGGTCAATTACACCAAAAACTGTTATTTTCCCACTAGAAATTTCCCCATAATTTGAACAAATAGTCGTTTGTGAAAGGTAAACTCAAACAATTTAATTACTTCAAACTTGGACATCTGCCCAGGGCTTAGATGGGTTTGGGGAGGGAGGGGGTTATATAGGGTCAGTATATTATATTTAAGTATGTCTTAAGTGAAACGTTAAGATTGCACTGTTTTTGTGTGTCCTGCGAAGGTTTTGCTTTATTCGTCATCCTGCGGCGGCGTCTTGTCCAACGGTAGTCACATTTTTTGGTTCCGGACAATAACTTAAGAATAAGATATTGGCACGAAATTTGATGTGTATGTAGGTTATGTGAAAAGGAAGCTTGGTATTTCATCTGAGGTCACTTGGGTCAAGATCACTGTTATTAAAAGTAGAAAAAAGGTTCTGGACAATAACTTCAGTTAGGAATGAGATATTGAAACAAACTTGCTGCTGGGGTCAAGGTCACTGTTATTAAACATCTGGACAATAACTTCAGTTAGGAATGAGATATTGGAACAAACCTTGATGTGTAGGTAGCTTATATAGAACAGAAGCTTGGTACTGCATTTATGGTCACTGGGGGTCAAGGTCAATAATACTGTGACTAAAAGTAGAAAAAATGGCCAATGACTTCAGTTAGGAATAAGATATTGGACCAAATTTGCTGTGTGGGTAGCTTATATGGAAAGGAAGTTTGGTATTGCATTTGAGGTCGCACGGTTCAAGGTCACTTTTAGTAACACTATTAGTAAAAATAGAAACTTCAGGTAACAATTTAATTCTGCAGAATTCTGGTCCTTTTTTATGCCATCCAAGGGTGGCATATAGTAGTCTCACTGTCCGTCAGTCCCTTCGTTCGTCTGTACAATCGTGTCCACTTAATAACTCTGACAATAGTGGACGGATTTTCAAATAACTTGGCGAAATTGCTCGCCCCAACAAGACGACTTGTCACGCATAAAATCCAGGTCAGTGGCTCCAAGGTCAAGGTCACACTTAGAGGTCAAAGGTCAAAACAAAGTGCTTTCGTGTCCGGTTAATAACTCTGAGATTCATGGACAGATTTTCAAATAACTTGGCAAAAGTGCTCATAACAACAAGACGACATTTCGCGCACAAAACCCAGGTCCGTGGCTCCAAAGTCAAGGTCACACTTAGAGGTCAAAGGTCAAATCGTGTCCGGTCAATAACTCTGGCATTCCTGGACGGATTTTCAAATAACTTGGCACAAGTGCTCACCACAACAAGACGACATGTCGCGCACAAAACCCAGGTCCGTGGCTTCAAGGTCAAGGTCACACTTAGAGGTCAAAGGTCAAATTGTGTCTGGTCAATAACTGGCATTCCTGGACGGATTTTCAATAACTTGGCATAAGTGCTCATCACAACGAGACGATGTGTCACGCACAAAACCCAGGTCCGTAGCTCCAAGGTCAAGGTCACATTTAGAGGTCAAGGGTCAAACTGTGTCCGGTCAATAACTCTGGCATTCCTGGACGGATTTTCGCCACAATTTCTCACCACAACAAGACGACATGTCGTGCACAAAATCCAGGTCCGTGGCTCCAATGTCAAGGTCACACTTAGAGGTCAAAGATCAAATCGTGTCTAGTCAATAACTGGCATTCCTGGATGGATTTTCAAATAACTTGGCACAAGTGCTCACCATAACAAGACGACATGTTGCGCACAAAATCCAGGTCCGTGGCCCCAACGTCAAGGTCCCACTTAGAGGTCAAAAGTCAAATCATGTCCGGTCAATAACTCTGGCATTCCTGGACGGATTTTCCAATAACTTGGCACAAGTGCTCACCACAACCAGACATCACAAAATCCAGGTCCGTGGCTCCAAGGTGAAGGTCACACCTACAGGTCAAAGGTCACTTTGGGGGCATTTGTCACTTACTGTGACATTTCTTGTTTGTTATATATAAATATATATTTTGTATATAAACTCCTATGAAAGATAACATATCAAACGATTATTATGACGTCTGCCATGGGGTTGGCCAGGTGAGGGTCAAGTGTAATATGGGGGTCAATGTATTCTTAATTACCCTAACCCTAGGTTTCAAATAAAATAGTTTGATGATAGGATTACACTATATAATTCTTTGCCTCCTACATCATCCGTGGGGCCCGGGGGGGTGGGGGGGGGGGGGGGGGAGGAAAAAGGCATCAAAAGGTCAAATACGCACACACAAAAAAATCATCTGTAGCGTCATTTTTCTAGTGGAGGTCTGGTCATGTGGGACTCCGGGTTGGTGTCAAAAGTTCAAATGCACAAATACCCTAAATATAATGTATTAATTTACAGTGTCAAACATACAGAATAACATAACTAGTACTATTTGTATTCTGAGCAGTCAACACAAACAGTGTTACCCTAGATTTGGATACGGGGTGAAATAGGTGAACATGTATTTGTATACCATATCGACCTGTATGAAGAAGATTACCAATGGCATGCCGTCAAATTGGTTCTTGTTTTGCCAGTGCTTTGGTTGTAGGGACTCATTAAAGAACACTTAGGAATGGCACACTGGTTGGTGTTAACATACTGTATAACTGCAAACCCTTGAATTCGTCGAAGAGACTCTTTCTCAACAAGTATTTTGTCATATATTATTAGCAAATTAATACCCCATCAGGAAATATGCCCCACCCCCACCCCACCCACCACCACCATACCCACCCATTCAAATACATAGTAAAAATCCTGTACAAACAAAGGCTAATGTAGATACCAGAGTTTTTCATAGAATTGCACACTCACCTCTACCCACCTCCACCCCAAAACCACTACTGCAAAGTCATGCAGCTCAAATTGTTTATTATATGTGCTATTTTAAGGTTAAAGGTGCTATTACTGATGTGATACCATATTAAGTATATTAAGTTAGATTTTACAACATATCATACTTAAATTTGAATTACTCAGTATTTTATTTATTGTAAAGTTATAGATGAACAAGCATATATTTGATTTTAAAAATAAAATGAATTACACATTTCTGATGTTTTGTTATGTCTTGTTGCTGTCCCCATCGTTATTTAGACATCATCTAATGCAGCCCGTTAGTGTTTTCTGTAATGCAAGTAATTACTGTGTATATAGAACGTGGTTTTGTTGTTCATTCGGTTTATCTTACACGTTACTTAAAGGTCAAGATCATTCTTAAGCTATAAAAGCAGCTTCTCAGGCCCTTCTAAACAATTGTTACACCATTTACTGATTACGTATTATGCACATGCCTTGAAGATAACAGTTCTTATATGTTGCAAAGCAGGGCATTTTTAGTGGTTGACCCAGTTACAGTCCGCCACTATGCTTTCTTCAATTTTCAGATGATGGGACAGATTGTGGACCCTATAAGTACGTATAAAAGTCGAACAGGAAATGTAGCTTTCACAGAACACAGTCAACCAAAAACACGCACTAAAATAAACAACATTACCAGGCATGTGCCATCACAAACACAAACAGGTTGACAATAGGGCTACCACCTTGGAACAATCAAATGCAAAAAAGGCTGCGTTAAACCAGGTTCTAGGGAGTGTTTCTGTGCGTGTTTGTGGTTGACTATGGTCATTGAATGGTACATATCCTGTCCGACCTTTATATCTTCTTTAACGATAATAAAAGTTTGTAAAGGTTTTTCGAAGATTATGGTAACTAACTCCTTGGTGGAGTAAAGCTATTAGTTATAGAAACGGTTACCGCGTTGTGGTATACAATATGTTGGACAAACAGGCCGATCTTTAAAAGTTCAATTTCGTGAACATAAATATAATGCAGGTAATCCTAACAAGTTAAAAAAATTACTTGTACCAACACTTTCGTCAGTCAGGTCATATGTTTAGTAACGTTACTGTTCAACCGATTGAATATATAATTTATGCTACTAAACGGTTTTAAATAAAAGCTAGACATATTTCAGAATTTACGTGGATGAACAACTTGCAGACACCATATCCACTCGGCCTTTAATGACAATTTATCAACAAGGAAATATTTCAAAATCCTAATATTGACATTTTTTCTATATTTTCTATTCAAAAGCGTTACTCTAGGTCGTAGGCGAAATAGTAACATCAAACGTAAATATGTCAGTCGCTGATTTACATAATATTTGTAAACAGTCTGCACAGCACCCTATGCTTATACTTCTTACCTCTGTCCATTTGATCGATGAGGAAGCAGACGCTATTTTCATTCGTACAGATCCTTTGTATAACAATGCTTCCATACCATATTCACAAGGAGTCTGATCACGTCAGACATTTTCTAAAAATACTATATCTTAATAAGGGTATTGATTTTATTGACATACCAAGTATTTTTTTCGAGATAATCATATTCCTAAATATTTCAAAAATTCAGAAAGTCCTGTAATTAGTTATAAGTATAAAAAGTCAATTAGAACTACAACAAAATTGTGTTTCTGACTTTGACATAGAAAATAACACTCCTAACTGTGAATGTAATACATCAACATCTTGCTATGCTCCGTCAGATCATGTCATCACAGGTAATTTTGATACTGTAGATAAACGTATTCGGCATTTATTTTCTAAAGGTCCGAAGCATAGATTACCTTCTTTGTTTCTGTTTGTTTTTGTGGTAGACTGTCGTCCGTGAATGCTTCCGTCTGTCCTTCCGTCCGAATTCTGTCCGTCATTCCGAAGTTCGTGTCCGGACCGTAACTTCACAACCCCTGCAGGGATTTTTAAATAACTTGGCACAAGTGATCACCATAAGACGATGTGTCCCCCGCAAAACCCAGGTCCATACCTCAAAGATCAAGGTCACACTTGAAGTTCATAGGTCAAAAACAGGTATGCAATTTCGTGTCCGAACCGTAACGTCACAACCCCTGCAGGGATTTTTAAATAACTTGACTCAAGTGATCACCATAACAGGACGATGTGTCCCCCACAAAATCCAGGTCCGTACCTCAAAGGTCAAGGTCACACTTGAAGTTCATAGGTCAAAAACAGGTACGCAATTTCGTGTCCGGACCGTAACGTCACAACTCCTGCAGGGATTTTTAAATAACGTGGCACAAGTGATCACCATAACAAGACGATGTGTCCCCCGCAAAACCCAGATCCGTACCTCAAAGGTCAAGGTTACACTTGAAGTTTATAGGTCAAAAACAGGTACGTAATTTCGTGTCCGGACTGTAACGTCACAACCCCTGCAGGGATTTTTAAATTACTTGGCACAAGTGATCACCATAACAAGACGATGTGTCGCGCGTAAAACCCAGGTCCGTACCTCAAAGGTCAAGGTCACACTAGCAGATCATAGGTGAAAAACAGGTATGCAATTTCATGTCCGGACCGTAACGTCACAACCCCTGCAGGGATTTTTGAATTACTAGGCACAAGTGATCACCATAACAAGACGATGTGTCATGGGCAAAACCCAGGTCTTCAAGGTCAAGGTCACTGAAGAAAGTCAAATTGTGTCCGGTCAATAACTCTGGCATTCATGGACGGATTTTAAAATAACTTGGCACAAGTGCTCACCACAACAAGACGATGTTTCACGCACAAAATCCAGGTCTGTGGCCCCAAGGTCAAGGTCACATTTAGAGATCAAGGGTCAAATCGTGTCCGGTCAATAACTTTTGCATGCCTGGACGGATTTTCAAATAACTTGGCACAAGTGCTCACCACAACCAAATGAGGTGTCGTGCACAAATCCAGGTCCATGCTCCAAGGTCAAGGTCATACTTAGATGTCAAGGACACTTCGGGGGCATTTATCACTACAGTGATATTTCTTGTTATATCTACTTCTATTATTGATTTTTAATGCATGTCGTGCTCAGATCGCCCAATCCATTGAGGATCTTAGTATAAAATGGTGTCGTAGAGAACATGCGGATCCGAACAAAAATCAGTTTTTAAAATTACAGATACCCTTATTAACTTTTATAATGCTAACCCCTCTTTACTTCTTCGGAGACCTAGATTTTCGTTTCTTAAAATCGGGAATTCAAGAATTTCATAATACATTTGCTTTAGTTCCTACTGATAAAGCAGCTAATAATGTAAGTATTGTTTGACGCCTACATTACGTCAATGTTTTATCTCTGGAACTCGGGAGCACTAATTCATATACTCCTGTCATATATGGCCAAAAACTACAAACTTCAGTATCCGGGTAACAAATAACATACCCTATGGAAACATTCGTGTTTTTAGGACATATCTAACTCCAGTTCAATCTACTAATGTTGATGTTGTTTTCACGCATATCACCCGGTGCAAGACTTTCAAGGCTGGGGTAGACGAAAAGCAAAACAAACTTCCAACTTTGTACTGGATTCCCAAATTACATAAACAGTCTTATAAAGCCCGATTTATTTCAAATTCTAGCGCATGGAAACAAACATCTCCAAACGTTTAACTTCTTGTCTTACTGCCGTTAAAGATCCCTTTAAACAATATTGTGCTATTTAAGCTTATGCCAACTCTGGGGTTAATTTAATTTGGCCCATAAAACAATCGGGAGACGTTCTTGATAACATTTGCAATAAACGGTGTTTTTTTTAACACACCCACACCACCAAATATTGGCCGTAATTTTTCAAAAACGGCAGTGCAAAAGACGGCTGCACGGTTGGCTCCCTAATAACTTCCCCTCTGGAAAATAACCAATAGTATGAATCAAATTGAGTACAATGTACAATAGTACGAATCTAATTGAGTACAAAGTACGAAATTTCGTAGGAGTTGTTGTTCTTGAATTCATTCTATTTTTAGAAGCAACAACGCCTTGATAAATCTGCTAACATACCAAACCAAACAAAGGAAATAGACCGATGATTTTCGACAAATCGAATTTAGCAATTGTACGGGAGTTTTTCACGCAATTCCGTGGGGCCGGGAGGAGGATTAGAATTCCGTGAGATTTCATCTCACGCCGTGAGGTATCACATGTATGCAATAACTACAATATTTACGGACATTTAGTTCCCAATTTGTTATCTGGGTCAAACGTCATGAGCGGCACATCCGGGTAACTCCATTTATGAAATATATATATATGCCTGTATTATTGCGCATAGTATTTCAGTTCCTTTTCAAAAAAGACACGTATATACTGTATACAATGACAATTATTCACAATCAGTAGTTATATTATTCGGTATATATAATGTTCATGTAAGTCACCTTATGAAATTAAGTTATACTTGATTCAGTTAAAGGAACTACATTCTCAAAGTGCGTAAAGCACCCAATCCGATTTTTGGTGATTTGTTTTGTGTATTAATGCGCATAATATTTCGGTAAACCTACAAAAAAGACATGTTTAAAATGTATACAATTACAATTATTTCAAATTCATTATTTCATAATCAGTAGTTATATTAATTACTCGGTATACATAACGTTCATGTCAGTCACCTTATCAAATTAAGTTGTATTTGAAGCAGTTAAAGGGGACTACATTGCTTACAACGGTAAAGCGTCTCATCCGTTTTAAAAAACTCCCTATTCAGAAATTGCACTAAATACATATATACACGATTCCAAAGAATCAGCCATGCTGACGCATGGCGACTGAAAAACTCTACTACAAGCTCTAAACAAGAGGTCAATGACCTTGAAGCTCTACTGATAGGTTTTTGATAGCTAGATCAGCATTCCTGTGAAGTTTCATGAAAATCCGTCAAGTAGTTTCAGAGGAGTAGTCGCTACGAGTTTTCATTATATAACTCTGTGTAAACGAAGATGGCCGCTGGCAGCCATGTTTAACGCCAAATCAAAATAATTTTTGACAAGGATCAACATCATGTCATACCAGTCATTTTAGAAAAGTCCCATATCAATATCACTTATAGTTTTCAAGAAGTAGTCGCTACAAACTTGTATTTTGAAAATCTATTTTTAGCCGTGGTGGCCATCTTGAATTTCCGGTCGACCTGAAGTTTTGCTAGGATCAATTGGACATCAAGAGCAACATTCGTGTCAAGTTTCATGAAAATCAGTCCAGTAGTTCCAGAGGAGTAGTCGCTACAAGTTTTCATTATATAACTATGTAAACAAAGATGGCCGCTGGCAGCCATGTTTAACGTCGAATCAAAATAATTTTCGAAAAGGATCAACATCATGTCCTACTGATCATTTTAGGAAAAGACGCATATCAATATCACTTATAGTTTTTCAAGAAGTAGTCGCTACAAACTTGTTTTTTGAAAATTTAGTTTTAGCCGTGGCGGCTATCTTGAATTTCCGGCCGACCTGAAATTTTGCTAGACTCAATTAGACATCAAAGGCAACATTCCTGTGAAGTTTCATGAAAATCAGTCAAATAGTTTCAGAGGAGTAGTCGCTACAAGTTGTCATTATATAACTATATGTAAACAAAGATGGCCACTGGCAGCCATGTTTAACGTCGAATCAAAATAATTTCCGACCAAGATCAACATCATTCCATACTGATCATTTTAGAAAAAGTCCCATATCAATATCACTTATAGTTTTCAAGAAGTACTCGCTACAAACTTGTTTTTTGAAAATCTATTTTTAGCAGTGGCGGCCATCTTGAATTTCCGGCCGACCTGAAATTTTGCTAGGATCAATAAGACATCAAGAGCAACATTCCTGTGAAGTTTCATGAAAATCCGTCAAGCAGTTACAGGGGAGTAGTCGCTACAAGTGTTTACTAAGTAACTCTATGTAAACAAAGATGGCTGCTGACAGCCATGTTTAACATCAAATCAAAACGATTTTCGACAAGGACAAACATCATGTCATGCTGCTCATTTACGAAAAGTCCCATATCAATATCACTTAGAATTTTCAAGAAGTAGTCGCTACAAAGTTGTTTTTTAAAAATCTATTTTTAGATTTGGCGGCCATCTTGGATTTCACATCAACATGAATATTTGTTAGGATCAACAAGACTTCATGGGCAACATTTCTGTAAAGTTTCATGAAAATCCATTCAGTAGTTTAGAGGAGTAGTCGCTACAAAAAAAGTTTACGGACGACGGACACCGCACCACGGCATAAGCTCTGCTGATCTCTAAAAACGAATAATCTGAGAACCATAGACCCCTTGAGAAGTAGCTCGGGGAACATCCCCATCTAAGTAAAGATAATTAATAATATCAAAATTAAAATCAGTTCTCTTGTCATAGATTTTTCTAATTATTTCACCATTTTCAATAGAGATATGTTTAAATCCTCAAAGGACGGTAGCGTCTGATGCTTGTCTTAAATCTTGTCTTGTCTTGTTGTACCCTTAATGGTTTGTTCTCTTGTTGCTCTGGCTTCTGCCAAGTCATTGAATACTTGCTTTGTGGCTTCTAGTTTTTTTTAATATTCATATATACATGATCATTTTTGTGTTATACTTATACTGCCTGTTAATTCATTGTTTGTTAGAGAATATAACCTGGTGGGGATATCTTTATTTACACTGTCCCGTTTTACTGGGATGACAATAGGGCAAGTGTGAGGTTTGGTGCACAATAGAACCTGGTTAAACCCCCAGCGGCCATTTCTGCCGGTAGCGCTATTGTCAACCCTTTTATGTTTGTGATGTCGTGTCTTGCCTTTTAGTCATCTTTAAAATTGTTCTTTGCTTCTATGCGTGCTTTTGGTTGACTGTGCTCCTTGAATGTTGCTTTTCCTGTTCGACTTTTATATCTATCTAATGTTACTTAGGATCAACGTCACTCTTGCTATAAATGTATTGGTATTTGGTTATTTAAAACGTCAGGTAAAAATGATTGTCTCACACATTTCTTTCGTGGATTGTTTTCTAAAATATGCTATATTTTGGCCTTTATTTAACTTAACCAGATTGTTACTAACAGTGAAAGCTTGGAAAAGTTCGAAACCCAACCAAATCGGATTCGTAACACCGGAGTTATGGCCCTTTATTTAGTTAAAAAATGCTGTATTTTGCCTAATTAGGACGAAAGGTTCTTCATTTGGCCGGATTTCAGTGATGATGAGTACTAAGCCTAGTTGTACATAACGTCACCGTGTTTTGGTTGAGTGTTTTTGGCGGAGCTATGGCCCTTTAAAGGTTTTAATACACAAACTTTGTCCTGACTAGTTCTCCTGAACCCTGGCCGGATTTCAGCGAACCCTTGCAGGGATGATTAGTACCAAGCCTATAGTTGTGATTTCATCGTCGCGTTCCGGTTTATAGATTTTTGGCGGAGTTATGGTCCTTTACAGGTTTTTGATACACAAACATGTTCCGGGCTAGTTCTCCTGAACCCCTGGCCGGATTTCAACGGAACTGTACAAGGATGATCAGTATCAAGCCTAGTTGTGCTTATCGTCGCCATATTCCGGTTGAATGATTTTTGGCGGAGTTATGGCCCTTCAAAGGTTTTAATACACAAACTTTGTCCAGATTAGTCTCTTCTGAGCTCCTTGCCGGATTTCAACGAATCTTGGCGGGGATGATCAGTACCAAACCTAGTTGCACCTGTCATTGCCCTGTTCCAGTTGAATGAATTTTGGCAGAGTTATGACCCCTTACATGTTTTAATATACTAACTTTGTACAGACTAGTTCTCTTGAACATCTGGCCGGATTTCAACGAAATTTGGCAGGGATGATCAGTACCAAGCCTAGTTGCGTAAGTCATCGTCATGTTCATGTTGAATGATTTTTTGACAGAGTCATGGCCCCTTTCAACGAATCTTGGCGGGGATGATCAGTTGCACCTGTCATTGCCAGGTTCCAGTTGAATACATTTTGGCAGAGTTATGACCCCTTACATGTTTTAATATACTAACTTTGTACAGACTAGTTCTCCTGAACATCTGGTCGGATTTCAACGAAATTTAGCAGGGATGATCTGTACCAAAATGATATATAGGGTCCTATAGAAACCACAGCGTCCGAACGTAGGTGGCATCGTAGGTCCGCACTGTACTGCAAACAAGGACTTGAAACTACAATGAAAGAGACAAAAAACAACAGAAAGGGTGGTGAAGACAGGGTTAGTTGCGTAAGTCATCGTCATGTTCCTGTTGAATGATTTTTTGACAGAGTTATGGCCCCTTGCACATAAACTTTATCTTTAGCGAGTAGAGCGTCCACATGCACTCTTGTGCCTCTTTTTTTTGCACAGGTATGTCAATAAATCCTAGTCGGACAAAAATCATAGTTTTCAGAAATGTTGGATATTTGAGCAATAACGAAACAAGACATATTCTCATATCTATAATGTACGTTACATAGTGTATATTCTATGTATGCACTTATGTCATGTATTTATGTCAGTGTTACATTAAACTGTTCACTGCAATATAGTTGTAATATTTGTATTATGGGCTGGAGGCCTAAATTACGGAATAAAAGTTGTCATTGTCATTGTTCAGCTTCAGTGATTGTTATGTAAACTAGCCACCTCGGCGGAGCTCAAGTGAGTTGTACAGTTATGGTGCAGTTATGGTGAGGCGGTACTAAGCCCAGTCTGCATATTTGTATCTAGATGTTAAAGGGTTGAAGGCACACACCGCGATCTTGAGTTTTGTGTCAAGAATTAAAATTAACACCTGGATTTATTAACCATGTACCATTTTTGTCTTTATACCTGCTTGTGTATAATTAAATAAAAAATGTGATTTAAAATTATTCTTAAATATCCTTCTAGAAACAATGGTATGTTCATTCCTGTTGGCGCCATATAACCTTTTTGTGTTTGTGCGCCGTAAAAGCCCACTTTAATGATGAAATGCGCACGACACAAACTGTATATGTTTACATCATTTGTTTTAAAATTCGTCTTGTGCACACAATTAAATGCGGTGAGTGACCTGTGTCCGGGAAGTAGTTGATGTACACATCCAAAGTTTACAAATACTTTCTACAACTGTTGAACAATAAACAAAAATAGTTAGATTCTTGTGGTATAATTAGACGAAGTTAAACATTTATTTTATTATTTATTGTGGCAACACGGAACAATGTGTAGCTAAATGGGTAAATATTTTCCATTGTCAAAAGTATAGGTAACAAAAGTAACGAGTAAACACTATTGTTTACATATATGAGCTGTTGTAAAGCTTGTGAAATAAAAAAATAAAAATAAAAACAATGCCTCATTATTAATTCGCTGCCAAAATGCATCTTTGAAATGATACCCGCCATGTTAATGCATTTTTACAAAAGTTAATGCATTACTCGCTTAGATAATTTCTCAGATATGCAACTGTTCCGATAAAAAAATAATATATAAATTATATTAAATCACCACTGAATTGTCTTTTCGAACAATGTGTACGCATTTATTAGTGTATTTAAATTAATTTCATACTGACTTATTATGTCAATTCTTTATAGGGAATACACACAATACAATTCCCATAGGCTCCAAGTATTGGATTGTCACAAATAAAGACACGTTAAGCAATGAATTTACATAAACTGCATCCACTGCCAGTAAAATTGAACCTAGGACTTTTGAATTTCTCACAAAACACATACTACTCCGCGGCATTTTACAGAGCTATTAACAACCAATGAGAGCGCGCGTCTGCCTTACGTCGAAAACTTCAAAAAGTGAGCACGGGCAGAATGTGCCACTGACAATATTCATACACCTTTATATTACATGATTATTGAATATAAAATGTGATAAGTAACACTGTGATTAAACAAAACACATACATGCACGTGCACGCATACATTATTATTATTATTATTAGTAGTAGTAGTAGTAGTAGTAGTAGTAGAAGTAGTATCAGCAGAAGCAGCAGCAGCAGCAGTAGTTGTAGTAGTAGTAGTAGTAGTAGTCGTAGTCGTAGTAGTCGTAGTAGTCGTAGTTGTCGTAGTCTTATTAGTATACTCGTAGAATTATTAGTATTATTCTCTTACTCGTACTACTTACTTACTTACTACCTACTTTTAAATACGGAATGCGGAATGCGGAATTCGGAAGTCAAGAAATATGTGAGAATAATACTCATCGTAAGAATGAGTATTAAATTATTTTTCTTCAAATGCAGTTAAATAAATTAAATAAACGATGGAGAATAATTTAGCCCAATAAATTATTTATTTAACAGTACTTCTGATTTTTCCCTTTCTTGGTGACAAACATGAGAATGAACGCCATTTCCATAGTGTCACATTTATTCCCCGCTTCCGGTTAGGTATAATGTATAATTGGGTGTATGTTCCCTATATGATAGACAGATAGATATATACTTTTATTGACTTAAACTACTACAGTTTTTCATCATTACAAATATATCACGTTTTCTTTGCTTCATACGTATTTAAACAAAAAATACACATATTATGGTATGTCAATGATAAACGAGGTTGTTCTGAAATGATATCTATTTCAGTCTGTTAAATTGGATGTAGATAGCCTTTAAAATACAAGTGCATCGGAAATGAATTTACTTAAACTAAGAATAATGTTTTTGTTTAATGACTGCAACAATTCCACAAATTTAAACATGCTTGGTCTTAGGTTGTGTATTATTTAGTAATGTATTTGTTTCTAATGTTAGAGCAAGTAAGTACAGATCAAAATAAAATAGTACTCATCTTCAATATCGTTATTGTTACAAATTCGCACACTCTTTCTTTTCTCTCTGTTCTCCCTCTTGAGTATTTCCCTGCTTCTATTCTTAAACAATGAGCGGATCGTCTTATTTTTATTATACAACTTCTTAATTGTTTGGAGCATAATGTTTCTAGATATGTTTCAAAATCAAAATTCTCTTTCACCACCTTATATAGCGTTAACACTATACTGCCTTCTATATCAGACCTCCATTGTTGCATGAAATTATCTATTAATCGTTGTTTAAAAATTGAAGGAAATAGTTTAAAACTAACGCTCATGGGATTATCACAGACATTATTAAAACCGTTACTGTATAGAATAAACCTTATATTAGTTAGCCAATTCATCGCGCCCTTATAACAGTTGGATTGCAAATCCTTATATATTGCTTTTAATATAATATTCTCTGTAGACAATAGTTCGGTAAATCTCTCTAATCTATTCTTCAACCTAGCTATCAAAGGTTAGGACACTAGACATATGTTTGAGACGCCCCCTTAATTTTTAGAGGCGGACATACCGGACACTTAAAGGAACACACGGCCATCTTGAAGCTTTTACCAAAGATTACAATTAGAATGCCAATTTATTAATCCAGTATCACTCTGACTTCAAACCTCCTTGCATATTTAAGTACAATTTTGAGTTTTTAATTTTTCTTGGTTATTCTATCATACGTTTCAATATAGTATTGGTGAAATATATGGCAAGCCGTTTTCACATTTAATCACTAGCTAATTCAATTACCATTTATCAAAAATTCAGTTACCGATGTCAAAAATTACTGAAATTAATTGGCGATATCGCTAATTCAATTACAGATATCGCTAATTCTATTTGCAAATTCAGAGTCAATTTCAGATATCAACAATTAATTCTCATTCCTGGATATCGCTAATTGTGCATTTTTGATATCGCTGATTTAAATTTGTTGATACCACTAATTCTAATACTGATATCAAAAATTGAACTAATTTGCGATATCAGTAATTCGATTTTCGATATAAAAAAATCATTTCTTGATATCGCTAATTCCACCTTAAAGAATCACACTGAATGCTCCCTATTATAGCTTTTCAATCTCCAATATATCCGCAGTTCTGTCAAGTATAGACCGCAGCTTGCTAGAAATTGAGTGGTTGTTGGCAGGTGAAGGTAGCCATAACAACAGGAGGGACAAAGCTATTCGATACTGGTACCCATTTGAAGCAGGGCCATTTTTTTAAAGGGAGCATTCCATGTTCACTCTTACAATAATTATATTAGCGAATCAAAATTGAGAATTATCTAAAATCGAATTATTCATATCAATAATTGCTTTTCAATTTTTTAAATCGCTAAAAATCATTTTTCGATATCGGTAATGGAATTAGAGATATCAAAACTTGAATTAGCGATTCAATAATTCAATTCTCGATATCAAAATATTTCGTATTATTTTAGCGATATCAAGAATTGAATTACCGATATGGCTAATTCGATAAATGAGTTTTGAAATCAGTAATTTGGTATCAGGTCGTTTCGGCACCAAACCGTTTCGGCACCTAGACGTTTCGGCCCCTAGAAGTTTCGGCACCAAACCGTTTTAATACTGTTGATTTAAGTATTTGGTATTATAATATCATTTAAAAATAATATATATATATATAAATAAATAACTGATTACTATGTTATTTCAGCTTTAGGCAAGATGAATCAAGGATGACTAAATGAAGAATAGTTCAATTTCCGACGCAAGATGTTGACTGAAAGATGTTTAAATAAAGGATGATTAAATGAAGAATTAAGAAATAATTTAAAAATAAATATACATATATAGATAAATAACTTATTACTATGTTATTTCTGCTTTAGGCAGGATGAATCAAAGATGATTAAATGAATAAAAGTTCAATTTTCGACGCAAGATGTTGACTGAAAGATGTTAAAATGCAGGATGATTAAATGAAGAAAGTTCAATTTCCGACGCAAGATGCAAGATGTAAAACGCTGCTGAATAAGCCATGCCTTTAAAGAGGTCTTCAAAGCGGTAGAGACACTTACAGACTTAATACTCCTTTATATTATGTGTATTGCTACATAAATAATAAATCTCTAAAAATTAATCACTTCCAGTAATTTTAATGTGTTTATTCTGTTTTACTGTGTTTTAATGTTTTTAATCTGTTTTACAATAAATAATGCCATTTATGTAACCCGAATAATAAAAAAACAACATGATTAGTTGTTTGACCTGGATTGTAACATGTTCATCTATATTGTTATCATATTAATATTCCATAGGTGTTCACGTTACAACGTAAGACCCAAATATTTGCATTTTGCTTCATCATCATATTGAAAAAAACAATGTGAAGCAAACATGTTCAATATTATAAATAAATGCTATACAAACTTTTTATTCATTATTATCGGCAATATTTTTTTAAATATTTAATGTAAGTTTAGCAAGGAAAGCACAATTTTTTAAACTGACGTTATAAGACAGACAGACAGACAGACTTTTTATTCAGACTTGTACAAAGTACATCGTCTACAATACATACATATTAGCATATATGATGTCAACGTATATATACAAGTAAATGGTGAAATATATACAAATGGTATAATTAATCACTTCTGTGTTCAACCAATCAGTCCGTACGAATAACGACGTCGAAGGTAAGACTGACATTATTGTATACTGCACCTTACCCGAACAACCTACACAGTATAAAATGCTTACGGCAATTTTTAATAAATGTAAATTGTATTGTCCAAACATAGAATATAGCAACCTCTATATATATAATAAAATATTTTACCCAATATCAATTTATACATTATTTAATAGACGCTCTGGTTCGCAATGTATTGTTATTAGTTAATTTACACGCCTGTTTTTATGCTGAATACATGCACAGCTTTAAAAAATAATTTCTACTTCAGGGTGGCACAAGAGACTGAACGGGAAAGCTGGACGAGCGCAGCTGCACTTCTATCTGCTGGTTCTACTCCTGCGAAGAGAAGCTAACCTAGTTGGCGTGCAGGTGCAGCTTGTTTGTGAGCAGGCACTTTGCAGGTTTCAGAGGGTCGCATACAAGCGTATGCAGGGAAGAACGGCGACGCTATGGGAACAGCATGAGGCCAAGGAAGTTTCAACATCTGAATTCCTGCGAGAGACTGGAAGGATGTACGCGCCACCAATGGATACCATTGGTAGTGTTGAGGATTAAAAATCTTGACTGTGTGTGAAGTGTGAACTATGCTTAGTGTTTGATGATGGCAAATAAACAGAATTATGTTCAAACTTCTTTTATTCCTCCGTCCAAAAAACATGAACTACACATAGTTGGTGTAACAAATGGAGTTAAATCTCCGATAAATGTCCACTTAAATGTCAGACTTACATTGCGTTTAAATGGTTAAATTCAACACATTCAGTATAATTAAGGTTTTATGGAATCCCTTAATTCATGCACTGATATTCAGGAACTATGTTATACTTATAATAAATACTAATGATTGAACAAAGGCAATATATGTTGTAAACCTAACGGGACGTCGCGAGTTTTTCAAAAATCAAGATTGCCGCGTGTGTCGCTTTAAGTGTGGTCCAAGCTGTCCGCCAACATAAGTGACTTTTAAAATAACAGCAGACAGATTCTTGCTTTTAAATTAATGACATTTTGGTCATAGCCGGGGATTGGAGGGTGGTGGTGGGAGCGAATTCAGCTCCGCTCCCACCTCCCACCACACAAATCTGAGAATTTATAAAAAAACATTATTGTCAAACCTCGCCCACTCCCACATAAATCTGAGATTAAAAAATGGCCCCCACCCCACCCCCAACCCCCATTTAGATAATGTTTTGTCCCCTCTCCCAACACCACACCATCTTCGTTAATTGTTTTTTAAAAGTTGTGCAAACCCCACCCACTCCCACTCTCACTTGAACCCCTTAGATCATGTTTTGTCATATATATCTACACCACACCATCCCCTACCCCTAATCTCAAATCCTGTATCCGCTCCCCGCACGTTTTACCCATGCGAGGTATAATTGATCATCACAACGAAATAGCTTCTAAAACACACTTGAGATGACCCCCAATATTAAAGTCCAAATTTTTGTAAATCGTCGTAGGCTTGTCGGAAGCAGATTTTTCCGGTTCTATCTGCTCACAAACCAAGGGATAGCCTATACGTTAACTAGATCAGTTTTGTAAAGGTCAGTCATTACATTATCAGCGACACGTAAAACAATTCGATGTACTAGATCTCTTGTTAATATTCTTTTGAACAAAGATTGAAATTAAAAGGTACTTTAAATTTGATGAAAGTAATATAAATATTATGTTGAATATTTTATATGCTATGCCTGAATTCAAACCGGGTTAATAGGTCTGGCTACTTAACAGATATAATTTTATATACAACTAACACGCTACTAAATATTGCATCTTAACAAATCGGAACAACGGTTAGTAGTGCTGATGTGGTAATTGTCGTATCGGGTACTACAGAAAGGTACCCGGGGTACATTTATGTATACAGAAAAGTACCCGAAAATCTTTGAATACCAGAACGGCCCCCAAATATACAGAAACGTACCCGGACAAACAATATCTCATTGGCGGAATTGAAACAATTTAGAACTTGATAAAACAACTACTTAAACAATATTGTTTATCATTAACTATTGCGCTATTGGTCTTAAAAACATAGTTAGGCTGACATAGTTAGTAATAAAATACAGAACGTATTGTCGTAAAACCCCGCGCAAAAAAGTAAACAAATATGCAGCTCGTCATTCAAGAAGAGTCGGTCAAATATTTAGACAAACTGCATTCCTTTAAGGCGGAGGCAACTGCGAGCGGCTTTTAAAAAGTGAATCGATTAAACTTTGTAAACAATGAAAGTTACGTTTCCGTGAAGTAACATAACGCGTTACGGCCGCGTTTTACGACACTGTATTTCGTCTCGGGTACATTTATGAATATTTAGGGGCCTTTCTGGATTTCGATGATTTTCGGGTACGTTTCTGTATACATAAATGTACGCCGGTTGCCTTTCTGTAATACCCGGTACGACAATGACCCCATCAGCGCTACTAACCGTATTAAAAGTAAAATGCTGGAAGTATTTGACAAATTATAATACCGTGTCGACTTGTTCCGATCTGTTAAGATGCAATAATGCGGCAATTTATTTAGTATTTTATATGAATCAATAATTGATTTCCTTTAGTAAAGTAAGCTCGCGTATACTAGCTATTGACATCGATACAGTACATATGAGATAAGTTAGAATTCAATCACTTACTAAACATGGATTTTAAATCGTAGATCTACTTATCCTTTATATCAGAAAATCAAATTCTTAAACATCGAAAAAAAAAAAGTTTGTTGATGGTCGCTTGTTTGAGTGAACGAGATATGCGCCGTGGAGCAGTCTATCCCCAATTCAAAAATTAAATTAGCGATTCAATAATTCAATTCTCGATATCAAAATGTTTTGTACTATTTTAGCGATATCAAGAATTGAATTACCGATATCGCTATCTGTATAATTTTCTGATTTCTGGAAAACTAATGTTTTTCTTGTCATGGTTTTGTTGTTTGGAGAGTTTCTTGGATTTTACCTCGTATATACGGGTTGTCCGGATATTTAGTTATAAGATATGCTAGATTATTAAATTGTTTACGTGCTTTAGTATATTCAGTTAAGTTGATGTCATTGCGTTTTCTTTTGCTTTTTCTCGGTAAGTTATTAGAAAGAAAGAAAAAAAATCGGACAGGGAAAGTAGCATTCAAGGAGGACAGTCAACCACAAAGCACAGAAACAAACACGCAAACAGACAAACAAGAAAGCAAAAGTAATAATAAATGCAAACGACATCACAAACACAAAAGGGTTGGCAATAGGTAGTTGGTCTAGCGGGACATGCGCGTTGTGCAGCGCTTATTACGATTGTGTTGCATGATCCTACTAGAGAGTCAATATTAACATGACTTGAATCAGTATCTATGTGCAGAAATTCATTTATTTTGTCATATGTCTCTTTTGGTGATAAAATGTTTTGATAAGCAATTGTAAGTTCCTGTGTAAGCTTAATCCGTTTAGGGAGCTCGGTTGTCGGGATGTTACTACTTTCGTCCGCTTGAACGGTACATTTTATCACCACACTAATTCGACAGTGCTTGGAATGATATGTTAGTTTTTATCATTTAGACAGACGATGTTATGGGAAAAAGAGTCCTGACATAATAAATAGTCGACCGCAGAACGCATGTAATGTTTCTTTCATTCCAAAATGGTAAATGGAAACTGACGGCCGTGACCATGGTGACTTATTGAACATAATGTATGCATTCCCGGAAATCATCCCCACTTCCATTGTGTTCTTGGCTTTCCGCAGTACAACCCGATATGACATAAACTGTTGAAGTTATAGTACCGTTTGCATTCAGTTTCCTAACATTCAAAATATAAACGATAACCTATTCAACTAAAGGATTTTTAAAAAATAGTTTATAACTATCATGTATAACTTGTTATTTATCATTTAAAAACTCTATTGGTACGATTGTATGCGTTACCCCCAGTAAAGGGAGATAGTATTAAAGTTAATAACACATACACTATATAGTTTTCGAACATGATCATGTTCATATAATTTTAAATGCCAGTCTATTTTTATTTTGTAGATCAAAACATAATTATAATAAATGTCCCTATATGTATATATACATTTTAAATATGTACAAGACATGATGTAAGCAGATTGTATGCTATACGCGAAAGCACCACCACCATAATTAAATAAATAATAAAAGAGCTCGCAAAAAGCGACATAGACTAAGTCCTTATGTGTGTTAAAGGGAGTACATCAGGCTTTTCAAAGGGGTCTAGGGGTCCGACTTAAAATTGACAAATAATAATATTTTCTATTTTAAAGCGCCTAAACATAATGAATGATCCTAAAAATGACCACTTAGTTACAAGGAAATCCATTCTGTACAGTAACACGTGCTATCCTATGTTACGCACCAGGGTTAATTTCAGCATTTTATGCCCGATTCCGTCCTAGCTATATGATGTATTCAAAGTTTAAAACTTAACAATATGGTTCGAACATCATATTTTGATGGATATAAGTGTTTTATCATGAATTGGAACATTTTTATAATTTAAGATATTTCTAGAAAAATCCTGATGTACTCCCTTTAATGTTTAAAATAGTCTGCACTAAGTCCCCTTTGAATTATTGGCTTCAAACATAAGTGGTTCAGAGCTATTCAGAAATGTTTTGGATTTTACTTTTTAATTTTGATTCTGATTGCAAAAGATTAAAAGAAATATAGCCACTGGGACGACATCCAGTTTAATAGCGGCATTCACGTATAGTTTTAGATAGTTATTGAACATGTTTTTTGGTTTGACGAATTCTCTCATTGTTTTCCAAATATCTTTGAAAGTCACGTTCAAGGGAGGGAATAAAATCCTCCAATATGTGATGTATTTGGATGTAAATCAGAATAATATATTTACGAGACGAATAATTTGTATTTCATCAGCCGTTATCAATTACCCTGAACCTTGTGATAACCTTTGTGAAGATATTATGTCGGTTGTGTTATTGTGAAATGCCTCGACTAGTGTCAAATGTCTATACATCTGTACAGAGGTATCAGACTGGTAGTGTACAAATGCAAAGGTGGCTGGTGATACAGATATCCTACAATATCACTATTCAAGTGAAGGCTGGATGTTATCGTTCCAGCCATCGACTTTTATGTATTTCCCTCTAGATCGATTTTTATGTATTTACCTCTAGATGTGTTCAAGTTGTCATATCGTAATGCCTTTAATATAGGTCTCAGTTTATTTTCAACAATTAAATGCTATATTACTGGGGAGTAGACGGGTGATGGGTGAATGCATGTTGGTTATTTTAGCTTTTTGTGTTTATGGTTTAATAAGAGGGATCGGGTGTGGCGAGGACGAGTGGATTTTTTAAGGCAAAGCATATGAATTTATTTACACATTTTCATAAAAAGGAGAAGGGGGCTTTGGAACAGCGCATTATCCGTCCTTCTCAGGTCGTTGGTTAAGCTAAACGATACCAATATTATGGTACGCAGAAATAATTACGAAGCCTTCATATGATAAGAAAACGTATATTATTCTAATATTATTCTAATAAAACAAAACCAGGTGACCTGTACACGTACATTATATTTCATCACAATTTGAAGTACGTGATATAATAATGGTCTTGAAAACGATTATTTTGTCATTTTATGTTATTTCAATTGATTATTTATAGGACGGGTTCCCATTCCATATTAAATTATAAAGAAGGCGAAAAATATCGGACAGGGAAAGCAACATTCAAGGACGACAGGTCAACCACAAAACACAAAAACAAACACGCAAACAGACAAACGAAAAGGCAAAAGTAATAAAAAATGCAAACGACATCACAAACACAAAAGGGTTGACAATAGGGCTACCGCCTTGGAACGGTCAGTGGCAAAGTAGGCCACTCGGGGTTTAAACCGGTTCTAGGGTGCACCAAACCTCACACTTACCCTACTGTCATCCCATTAAAACAGCACAGTGTAAATAAAGAAATCCCCGCCATGATCTAAACTCTAACCAGCAAGGCAGCATCAATAGGCAATATAAGTAAAACACAAATATGCTCGTGTAAATATAATACAAAAAAACAATAGCCTAGAAAGCCACAATGAAGGTACTCAATGACTTGGCAGAAGCCAGAGAAGTAAGAGAATACATCATTAAGGGCAAGACAAGAAAAACGAGTTACGAATTAGTTTTATTTGTTGTTAACGATTTTTTTGACGAGTTAAAAATACATGCATAACAAGTTTCATTAATCTTCTATGGAATGGGGAAGAGTATTCTTGCAGATCCGCTTTTTACATGGTTACTGAAAACCCTGATCTTATAACAGGTGAAGATAACTCGCGCGCTGATATCAAAATGACAGTTGAATGACGTCACTGTGTAAATAAACATGCAAAACGTTAATAGGAGACGTCAACGCAGAATGTAAATGGTTTGCAAGAAAAAGAATCAATCATGGGTATCCGGTTCAGATAGGGAAGAGCCTCAGTTCCGATAAAAGCAGTTATACCTCGTGTTGGAATTCTCTATCTTCACTAGATACCCATGAAATATTCTTATATTCCGTTATTCCGGTCTTATTCTGCTGTACCTGGTTTATATTTCCTGTATAAAGAAAGATACAAATATCAGACAGGGAAAGCAGCATTCAAGGACGACAGTCAACCAAAAAACAAACACGCAAACAGACAAACGAGAAGGTAAAAGTAATAAAAAATGCAAACGATATCACAAACACAAAATGGTTGACAATAGGAACGGTCAGTGGCAACAAAGGCCTCTGGGGTTTAAACCGGTTCTAGGGTGCACCAAACCTTACACACCCTACTGTCATCCCATTAAAACAGGACATAACCTCTTTTGATAAACTTTTTAACAAGTTTAACAAAGATAGTATGAAAGTGATCATGACCAAGAATCTTACGAAGTTTATAAATCATATCACCATAGAAGTCAGATTGTATAAATCAATTCTAGACGAGCTGACACATGGATCTGCAGATGTCACGAACATAATCAAGAACAATACAGATGGAAAAAACACGTGTAATATTGGAGGGGAGTTTGAAGCTCTTATACAGGCAAACGATATCGGTATGATGTTAGATAAAACCGAAAACCTACTAGATACGGGAACCAGATACAGTAACAGTCACGGCCAGTACAATATGATGGAAAGCGCCGTCGATCAATCTAAACAAATCGATTCAGAGTACTGTGATATCAACAGTTGCCCAGGCGATGCTCCACTGATCAACACAGTAATTATACAAGAATTTAATGATGAAGACAATTACGCTTGTACAGATAAGACTACCCACGATACCGAACTAGACAATTTTAAACCAGAATATGTAGATGAAACGAATAGTATCAAAGACACTGTAGATGGAAGCAACTCGGGAAATGTTGGCGGGGACTTTGAAGCTCTCCTACATGCAAACGTTATTGACTTGTTTTTAGATCAAATCGAGAACCTAGTAGATACGAAATCCAGTTACTGTTACGGCCCGTACGATATGGTGACAGGCGTTGTCGATTAAACAAGTCGATTCGGAGTACATTGACACTGACAGTTGCCCAAGCGATACTCTATTGATCGATGAAGACATTAAACATGAATTTAGGGATGAAGTCAGTTACGCTTGTACTGATAACACAACTTGTAATGCCGAACTAGACAGCTTTAAACCTCAATCTGCAACGAATAGTATCAAAGACACTGTAGATGAAAGCAATTCGGGAAATGTTGGAGGGGACTTTGAAGCTCTCCTACATGCAAACGTTATTGACTTGATTTTAGATCAAATGGACAACCTAGAAGATACGAAATCCAGTTACTGTTACGGCCCGTACAATATGATGGAAGGCGTTGTCGATCAATCTAAACAAATCGACTCAGAGTACAGTGACACCGACAGTTGCCCAAGCGATGCTCCACTGATCGACGTAGACAGTAAACACGGGTTTAATGATGAAGTCAGTATCTCTTGTACGGATAAAATAACTCCTGATGCCATAGCCGACATTGGGACAAGTCCTATATTTGGCATACAAGACGCTAAATTAAAAATTGACGATACCTTATATGACGATGGAGAGGTCGAAGGAAGGGAAGGCATTTACTCCGCTACATGACTTCGGAGAGGTCGAAGAGAAACCGTTAACTCCATTTGACTTAATAGGGAGTGGATGGGTATTTGCTATCATTTCCAGTATCCATCTGCAAGGATGGGAATCAAGCAGAAGTCGAGAAAATACAATTGATCGTCAATCCGGTAAAGCATCCTTCAGAGATGGGTTAATTAACAGACTTTTAATAAAGGTATTTTCCAATCTAGGAATTATGGAATTCAACATGAAATGTATAGATTCCGAAGTCCTCGGCACGTCCTTAATAAATCTAAACACCGAGACAAGTGGAGAATAAAAGGTTGAGAAACATGATTTAAAGTCTTTTATTCCTATTTATTTCCGTCTACGGACTGCGAAATCTTCAAAGCAGTTTGAATTCCGACGGAGGGGTAGGTGTGTAAAGCCTTGGTGCATACACAATCGGTAGTTTAATTAGTCCGTTTGTTGTCAAACGATTCATGTCCAAGAACTGCATCATTGTCGGCTGTTTAGGTCAACTCGTATTTACCATCGCCAACTACTATTCATTAGCCTTCACGAAAATATCGTCCTCAGCTGTAAATGGGTTCGGTACTGCTCTAATGCGGAACGCAGTGTGTACGTATATAACAGAATCGGGAATCAACGAGGCAGTGAAGAACAACTAAGTTTTCGACCATGTGCTTAGTCGTTTCTTCGGATTGCTGTCCCTTAATATGCAGCTTGCCATGGTTATTGGAAATCTCATTTCTTCCTTCCTTCATATTTGTACCATCAAAGGAGCTCAGTTTGGGAGGAAACGAAACGTTATCAGAACTGTTCATCAACAATACCTCATACACAACCATAAACAATAATACTATAAACAACTACATGTTTGATAACGATATCACTAACAAACCCAGTTTGTCTCCTATCTTGTCTTGTTATGCCCTTAATGGTTTATCTATTTCTTTTCTGGCTTCTGCCAAGCACTTGCCATTACGTGGTCCCGGCTTAATTCCATTAAGCGATGGGAAAGCTAATAAAAGCAGGCTTTTATAACGGATATTTCGACAATAAAACACGTTTATAAACCTTTTTATTGGCAAATGTGATAACCTGTTTAAAATTACATTTATTAAATGTTTTAATTTTACAATATGCAAACTTTTTTAACCGAAAAAAGTAAGCTTTTATTTCATACCCCAGCCAACCCCGTTTTCCCTTCTTGGAGAAGAGGTTGGATGGGGTATGAAAGTTAATACTCGGACCGCGTAATGCTTACTTGCTTTGTGACTTTCCGGGCTTTTGTTGTTTTATATTCTTATATACATGAGCATCTTTGTGTTACATTACCCATTTAGCATGGCGGCCATTGGCGAGGATTTCTTTCATTACACTGTTTCGTTTTATTGGGATGAAATAGGGTATGAGTAAGGTTTGGTGGACCCTAGAACCTGTTTTAACCCCCAGTTGCCTGTTTTGCCACTGACCGTTCCAAGGCGATAGCCTTTTATATTCAACCCTTTTATGTGTGTGATGTCATATAACTTGTCTTGTAATCATCCTTGTAATTGTTGTTTGTTTCTAATAGACGATGCGTGTTTGTGGTTGACTGTGGTCCTTGTCTATGCGTGTTTGTGGTTGACTGTGGTCCTTGAATGCTACATTTCCTGTTCGACATTTATATCTTTATTTGCTAATACGACGAAAACCATATTATCTTTGGAGATCGCTGAGCCCGATACTTATATTTAATTATCGGCGGTACTTTTTCATTTCTTTTTGTTTTCTTAATTTTCGATTCAGTGGTTCCACTACTCCGGCCGATTAAAGGCTCTGGGTATTGTTTAACCACTTGTAGGATATGCTGTCTGCTTTTTAATTTAGTCTTTTGACTGTTACTTGTGATATGCAGGCTTCATAACCGCTGCTCCCAACTAAATTCCATTATGTTTATTTCGCTCTTCCGGGCATCTAATTTTATTAGATACTGGGACCATACGCCGTACGACATGGGGAAGCAATAAACTCCATGTCTACCGCCATATGCATGCCGTCTTCGGCCGTTTCCAAAGGTCCATTATCATACTCTTTTTTTTTAGTCTAGATCATCTGCGACGCTTGTAGACAGAAACACCTGATATCCAAGATATATAGAAAGGCAGAAAGACAATACATTTATAAATAAACAAAGAGGGAAACTGGAGGGAAACCATCATTATATCGACAAACTAAATGCGAATGGTCAGAAATACTTTAATAAAAACAGTGTTTCTGCACAAACGGTCAAGACGTTTGTATTTACAATCAAGCGTTGAAGATGATCAAGACTAAGAACATAGGAGAGTATAAAAAATAGTATGATAATGGACCTTTGGAAACGGCCGAAAACGACACATACGAAATATTGCAGTCTCGGTTTGATTGAGACTGTTCATGAGCGGTAGTGAAATATGCCAGCTACCGCTCACGCCCTCTAGCCCCGGGTTGAGCAGAACTCAATATTAATGAAATCAATAGTACTACATTTTAACCATCCCGAAGATGGCATGCATATGGCGGTGGACATGGAGTGTCTTTCTTCCCCATGTCGTACGGCGTATGGTCCCAGTATCTAAACAAATTAAATGCCCCGAAGAGCGAAATAAACATAATGGAATTTAGTTGGGAGCAGCGGTTATGAAGCCTGCATATCACAAGTAACAGTCAAAAGACTAAATTAAAAAGCAAGTTATATGTCTGACATTTATTTTGTTAAAACATGCATGTTATATATAGTATATATTTCATGACTTTAAAAATGTTTAACAGCGTTCAATACACAATCATCTGTGTTGCAGCATATTGCATATTATTTTAACATTTATATCTTCTATTATTATTATCATTTACAAAAAATGTATCTGTCAATCAAAAAAAGGAGAGATTTGAAATCGTTATCTTGAATATCTCTATTTGAACAAACCACAAACTCGAGGTTTCATGTTAATCAATACTGTTTATTTCCTACTTCGTCAGGCGTACGTGACCTGCCCCCTTGGTATCTAAATGGCGGGATACTCGATGATATGTTTTGGACTGTTTGGCGCCGTCAGCGGCAAACTTGTCAAGCATGGGTTCATGGTCAGCGCGTTTATAGTAGGTAAGCGAAAATAAGTAGAATTTTAATTAAGCTTAATCAAATATCTATTTCGAAAATTAATTTTGTCTAATTTTCGCATAAGATTGATGCACATAAAATACATGTATAATAATTACCAATACACTAATTTTATATAGTAATGTTCCAGATGTCCAATGCTGTGTTTGTTGCCAATTCGTAGTTCGTGGTCCTAAAGCAATGGTCGTAAGCTTTTATTGTATGGAATTTATCGGAATTGTCATCTTTTTGAAAGTTTTCTTTTTCCAGTGATTGGAAAACTGGCTCAATATCAGCAAATATGTTCAAACCAGTTGTTTTAAACGTTATATAAACATGTGCTTATATATAACGCAAATATTTCGCTTTCACCAGTCCTAGTCTCATAGCAGATGACCTTGATATTAAGTATTCCTAGTCTCATAGCAGATGACCTTGACGACATTCACCAGTCCTAGTCTCATAGCAGATGAACTTGATATTAAGTATTCCTAGTCTCATAGCAGATGACCTTGACGACATTCACCAGTCCTAGTCTCATAGCAGATGACCTTGACGACATTCACCAGTCCTAGTCTCATAACAGATGACCTTGACGACATTCACCAGTCCTAGTCTCATAGCAGATGACCTTGACGACATTCAGCAGTGAAAATGGTTCGTTCAAACCAGAGGTGAGTTGGCATTTAGCTAAGTCGTTGCAGTTCCTAACAGGTTCTGTATACAGCTAGATACACTTTAACTGCTTTCTATGATGTTATGTTATGCTCTTCAGCTCAATCTAATTATCTCCAGTTATACAAGTATTTTTTAATTAACTGGTATTGGAATGTCAATGGTTACTAAAGGAAAACACATACGTGATACTTGGTCCACTCTTTGCCTTCATGAATGCGAAAACATAAAACCAGTAAATGGTCATCATTTAATTTAAAGGAACTTAAAGAACATATTATTAAACATGTGTGTGCGTTCTCCATCTTATTATGTTCATGATACTGTGTGTTAAGTAAGTAAAGTATGTATATATCTTTAACAAAAACCCATAAAAACTAACTTATATGTACACACAGATTTGCCAGTCATATTACTTGTATCTGAGTATCTAGGCCTGAGTTCAAGAAGATGCTCAGGCCCTGCATTCAGTATATAGTCAGTAGTATTTCCCCCAACAATTTAATACAATCACTAAGTCTGGGCTTATAATAGTAATCGGTATTTTACATATATTCTTTTCTTAAGATATTTCCTTTTTGTTTGATTTACGTGCATTCGAAAATGGACTCTCGATCAGAATTTGTAGAAATATACAAATCGGTCAACTTATTTCGATTCGAAAGGCTGTAACCCAGACTTACTGTGACAGTACTATATTAAAACATGCATCATGGGTATCAGTAGCATACTCCTACTTAAAGGGACATACGGCAATCTTTTAGCTTTTCTACATAACTTTAATATTAACAAAAATCATTTATACTAATTATTTGAATAGTGCAAAGCAAATGGTTATTGCATATTTTTTTTTTTTATTATTATATTGCATCAATATGTATTTAAACATGCGGTAGAATAGCGAATAAACTCCAATTTGTGATTATCTTTAATTTAATTGTATTTAATTATATGCAAGCAGTTAAAAAGTCAAAATTCTACTGGATAAACAAACTGAGAAGCTAATTTTAATGCTTGATACCTACTTCAGGATTGCCGTGTGTCCCTTTAATATGGAACTACATACTTCAGGATTGCCGTGTGTCCCTTTAATATGGAACTACATACTTCAGGATTGCCGTGTGTCCCTTTAATATGGAACTACATACTTCAGGACTGCCGTGTGTCCCTTTAATATGGAACTACATACTTCAGGATTGCCGTGTGTCCCTTTAATATGGAACTACATACTTCAGGATTGCCGTGTGTCCCTTTAATATGGAACTTCATACTTCAGGATTGCCGTGTGTCCCTTTAATATGGAACTACATACTTCAGTATTGCCGTGTGTCCCTTTAATATGGAACTACATACTTCAGGACTGCCGTGTGTCCCTTTAATATGGAACTACATACTTCAGGATTGCCGTGTGTCCCTTTAATATGGAACTACATACTTCAGTATTGCCGTGTGTCCCTTTAATATGGAACTACATACTTCAGTATTGCCGTGTGTCCCTTTAATATGGAACTATTTTATGATATAAACAATGTGGCACCGACTGAGAAACCATGACAGGTGTTGTATTGCCAACGCCGCTGTGGTTAGTCATATCCTGAAATATTGTGTTGCAATCTTTGTGTGTTCTGTAGAAAAAAACACGAAAGGAGACTTTCATGAAAGCAATAGCCTACGCCCAATTTCAAACGCATTTGACTTCCAATGGAAAATACTTTGGCGAACTAAATATTTAATTTAGCTTACACGTTCTGCCTCTCTCCATTGATATATAAACTATAGCAAATACAATGGCGGAAGTTAAGAAATCCAAATCATTTGAATCTCTTCACGACATTATAAAGAACGCCATCACTGCATTATACGTGCTCAGGTCATATCTATATCGAAGGCGATAAATAAACAGATACACGGATATGGCTGTAAAAACGCTAAAGGTAAATTCCGCTAAACGCTAGCGTTGTTGTGCCTTTCGCGGTGATACAATGGCAACACAACCTTTTACAATAATGTTATCACATAACTTGCGACATGGCAATGCGGAACTTTACCTGTTCCGGATATCGACAAGGCCGTTCCGAGTTTTCGGTGTGATACTAAAGGGCTTGAGCCCAACAATGACTCTTTATTTTACGAGGAAATACATTCTGCAAAGTAATATTTGCTATCCTAGGTTACGTAACAGTGTTTGAGCATTTAAAGCTGGATTTCATTCAGAATTTATAGTGAATTCAAATTAAGACGTGAACTACACGGTGCTAACACTTGATTCAGATGACGTTTTCTTTATCATGAATAAGAACAGTTTTACAATTTTAAATTTTTCTGTAAAAAGCATGATGGACCCCTATAATTATAAATTTGCGTTCACTAATTGGATCTGATGAATAATGTCTAGCTGAAAGTATCACAGTTGTCATAGAGCTCCTTCCTGTTTGAATTGGAGTGGGGGAAAAATCGCTGATCTAGTTTTGCACTTCTTATAATAGTATGCGACCATTTGCCTTTTGTTGGAAGTGTTTGTACTTCTTTTAAAATTTCCTGATATTCTGCTCAGTTTTTCTTCGCAGATAAGATTTTGTGGATTAGGTTTGTTGGATATAGTTTTTTGAGATAACCTTCATCGACTTTGATGGTTTGTCGACCTGGATATTGTACTGTACTAGTAAGTTTCGTTTTATGATGACCTTTAATTATTTCGTCAACGTTCAGCGTTCCTTTCTGTCACGTTGATAACTTACTGTATTCTATACCTATTGTGTCACGTTGATAACTTACTGTATTCTTTACCTATTGTGTCACGTTGATAACTTGTATTCTTTACCTATTGTACTTACTGTATTCTTTACCTATTGTACTTACTGTATGTACTTACTGTATTCTTTACCTATTGTACTTACTGTATTCTTTACCTATTGTACTTACTGTATTCTTTACCTATTGTACTTACTGTATTCTTTACCTATTGTAAGCGATTCGCTTCTAAGGTAGTTCTTGATTGTCATCCTGGGTAGAACCAGTACTAAGCAATGCAGTTAAAGTGTCACAACACATATGGTTATGGCGGGGATCGAACCCACGACTTTTGGATCATAGGTCCAACGCTCTACCACTAGACCACAGCGCTCCATGTTTGGCTTTGGTTTGACTTACCAACCTTCGGCATTCCTTTATCACTTCTTCAACCTTCTGTAAAGGAAGGAAGAATGTTGACAGCCCTTAAAATGTGTCCCATTTCACATTAAATTGTGCGTGTAAGCTATGTTTACAAGTCTTTCTTACCCTAGCACAAGCAAATTTGGCCATGAGCTTCCTTATAGCATTATCTTAAGGGCTGCTTAACTAATTTTGGTTTCTGTAACCCATGAGCTCCCATGGTACCCAAATTCTGAAATGTGTCTATTTCACATCAAATTGTGCGTGTAAGCATTCATGTCCTAGCTCTAGACTAAATTTGGGAATAGGTTTCCTAATAATATGTTGTAAAGGATTGTGTTAGCAATTTTGTCTTCTACAAATTCTGGGCTTTTATGGAACCCAAATAGTGATGGCCCATAAAATGTAGATTAACGTTTGCGTGTAAGCTGTTGTATATATATATACATATATATATCTTAAAATGTTTTTCTTATGTCACCCACATTTTGGTTTGGGATTTCTTGTAGCGTTCATACTTCACCCATATTGGGGCATTAGCTCCATCCTCCCCCACCCCACTCACCCGCCAACACGAAACCTGATTTCTTCTTTACATATTTCTTTGTTGTTTCATATAGCTATGTTGAGTCCCTCGATTTGTTTATTATTTTTTTCATTTTATCTTCCATTATTTGGATATTAAAAATTTAATTTGAATGCAATCATTTACATATAAAACCATTTAGATTAAATTCAGATGTACAGATGAAATTTTGAAATAAAATTTGGTATATTCTCATCCCCTCCCTCCCCGATGCCTTTGGACCACACATTTCTTTAAAATGACAGCACTTTTGGATTAAAACTGATACAAATAAAATTTCACACCGTGCCCCAAATTTTACTAGAATTTTATATCGTCCCGATTTTCTATACCCGCCACGGCCCCAAACCCCACATTGTTTTCGCCCTGTTTTCTGATGGTATATATTTATTATTGGCTATATAATTTATTATTCTCTGAGAAATCGAATAGTCGAGCTGCGCTGTTCTCCGACAGCTCTTGTTCAATATTATGAATACCATCTATACATGTACACGTGTTAAAATCATCAGTTTAACGTTTAGTAACATATACAAATTACTAAGTCAGCATATGTATATGTTCAGGTCTGCTATCAACTGTATTTGCTGACCGTTACGAAGACGCCTTTGGTTGTTGTCGCGTGCTACAGGGCTTCGGGGGCCTCATCGTGTTAGCTGTTGTATGGTTACCAAGGTGATCTTCATGGGCGTATCTTGTATCCTAGCCTCATCTATTTCTTCTACCTTGAGATATTGGGGAAGCGAAAAAGAAGCAAACCGCCTATTGAACTCCTTATTGCGTCAGCTGGAAAAATGATATATGTAATGTGTATGGGTCCTAAACCCTATACGCCTGTTTAACTGATAATTTAAATTATTTGTGTTTTACTGACACAGTACTATTTTTATAATTTATGAATACCTTTATGCTTGTGTTCGATGTTACTCTTTGCATTTATGTATCATTGTTGTTGTTGTTTTTTTCTGTGTTTTTTTATGTCAGACGGGTAAATTATGGTCCCGGTTGGTAAAGCCCAACCGTTATAGTCAATATGGTCCCAGTAGGTGGAGCCCAACAGTCATAGTCAACATGGTCCCAGTTGGTGGAGCCCAACAGTCAACTTGGTCCCAGCTGGTGGAGCCCAACAGTTATAGTCAACAGGGTCCCAGTTGGTGGAGTCCAACAGTTATAGTCAACATGTCCCAGTTGGTACAGCCCAGCAGTTATAGTCAACATGGTCCCAGTTGGTAGAGCCCAACAGTTATAGTCAACATGGTACCAGTTGGTAGAGCCCAACGGTTATAGTCAACATGGTACCAGTTGGTAGAGCCCAACGGTTATAGTCAACATGGTCCTAGTCGGCAGAGCTCAAATGTTATAGTCATCATGGTCCCAGTCGGTAGAGCCCAACAGTTATAGTCAACATGGTCCCAGTTGGTAGAGCCCAACAGTTATAGTCAACATGGTACCAGTTGGTAGAGCCCAACGGTTATAGTCAACATGGTACCAGTTGGTAGAGCCCAACGGTTATAGTCAACATGGTCCTAGTCGGCAGAGCTCAAAAGTTATAGTCATCATGGTCCCAGTCGGTAGAGCCCAACAGTTATAGTCAACGTGGTCCTAGTCGGTAGAGCCCAACAGTTATAGTCAACGTGTTCGCAGTCGGTAGAGCCCAAAAGTTATAGTCAACGTAGTCCCAGTCGGTGGAGCCCAACAGTTATAGTCAACATGGTCCCAGTCGGTGGAGCCCAACAGTTATAGTCAACATGGTCCCAGTCGGTGGAGACCAACAGTTATAGTCAACATGGTCCCAGTCGGTAGAGCCCAACAGTTATAGTCAACATGGTCCCAGTCGGTGGATACCAACAGTTATAGTCAACATGGTCCCATTTGTTAGAGCCCAACAGTTATAGTCAACATGGTTCCAGTCGGTAGAGCCCAACAGTTATAGTCAACATGGTCTCAGTTGGTAAAGCCCAACCGTTATAGTCAACATGGTCCCATTTGGTAGAGCCCAACAGTTATAGTCAACATGGTCCCAGTTGGTGGAGCCCAACAGTTATAATCTGGTCCCAGTTGGTGGAGCACAGCAGTTATAGTCAACATGCTCCCAGTTGGTAGAGCCCAACAGTTATAGTCAACATGGTCCCAGTTGGTGGAGCCCAACAGTTATAGTCAACATGGTCCCAGTTGGTGGAGCCCAACAGTTATAGTCAACATGGTCGCATTTGGTGGAGTCCAACAGTTACAGTCAACATTGTCCCAGTTGGTTGAGCCCAACATTTATAGTCAACATGATCCCAGTTGGTGGAGCCCAACATTTATAGTCAACATGGTCCCAGTTGGTGGAGCCCAACAGTTATAGTCAACATGGTCCGAGTTGGTGGAGTCAAACAGTCATAGTCAATACAGTCCCGGTGGGTGTAACCCAACATTCATAGTCAACATTGTCCCAGATGGCGGAGCCCAACAGTTATAGTCAACATGGTCCCAGTTGGCAGAGCCCAACAGTTATAGTCAACAAGGTTCCAGTGGGTAGAGCCCAACAGTTATAGTCAACATGGTCCCACTTCGCGGAGCCCAACAGTTATAGTCAACATGGTCCAAGTTAGCGGAGCCCAACAGTTATAGTCAACATTGACCCAGTTGGTGGAGCTCAACAATATAGTCAACTGTCGTCCAGTTGGTGGAGCCCAACAGTTATAGTCAACATGGTCCCAGTTGGTGGAGCCCAACAGTTATAGTCAAATGGTCCCAGTTGGCAGAGCCCAACAGTTATAGTGAACATGGGCCCAGTTGGCAGAGCCCAACAGTTATAGTCAACATGCTCCAAGTTGGTAGAGCCCAACAGTTATGGTCAACATGGTCTCAGTTGGTAAAGCCCAACAGTTATGGTAAACATGGTTCCAGTTGATGGAGCCCAACAGTTAAAGTCAAATGGTCCCAGTTGGTGGAGCCCAACAGTTATAGTCAACATGGTCCCAGTTGGCGGAGCCCAACAGTTATAGTCAACATGGTCCCAGTTGGCGGAGCCCAACAGTTATAGTCAACATTGTCCCAGTTGGTAAAACGCAACAGTTATATTCAACATGGTCCCAGTTGGTACAGCCCAGCAGTTATAGTCAACATGGTCCCAGTTGGCAGAGCCCAACAGTTATAATCAACATTGACTCAGTTGGTGGAGCCCAACAATATAGTCAACTGTCGTCCCAGTTGGTGGAGCCCAACAGTTATAGTCAACATGGTCCCAGTTGGTGGAGCCCAACAGTTATAGTCAACATGGTCTCAGTTGGTAGAGCCCAACAGTTATGGTCAACATGGTTCCAGTTGGCGGAGCCCAACAGTTATAGTCAACATGGTCCCAGTTGGCGGAGCCCAACAGTTATAGTCAACATGGTCCCAGTTGGTGGAACGCAACATTATAGTCAACATGGTCCCAGTTGGTGGAGCCCAACATTTATAGTCAACATGGTCCCAGTTGGTGGAGCCAAACAGTTATAGTCAACATGGTCACAGTTGGCAGAGCCCAGCAGTTATAGTCAACATGGTCCCAGTTGGCGGAGCCCAACAGTTATGGTCAACATGGTCTCAGTCGGTAGAGCCCAACAGTTAAAGTCAAATGGTCCCAGTTGTTGGAGCCCAACAGTTATAGTCAACATGGTCCCAGTCGGTGGAGCCCAACAGTTATAGTCAAATGGTCCCAGTCGGTGGAGCCCAACAGTTATAGTCAACATGGTCCCAGTTGGTGGAGCCCAACAGTTATAGTCAACATGGTCTCAGTTGGTAGAGCCCAACAGTTATGGTCAACATGGTTCCAGTTGGCGGAGCCCAACAGTTATAGTCAACATGGTCCCAGTTGGCAGAGCCCAACAGTTATAGTCAACATGCTCCAAGTTGGTAGAGCCCAACAGTTATGGTCAACATGGTCTCAGTTGGTAAAGCCCAACAGTTATGGTCAACATGGTTCCAGTTGGTGGAGCCCAACAGTTAAAGTCAAATGATCCCAGTTGGTGGAGCCCAACAGTTATAGTCAACATGGTCCCAGTTGGCGGAGACCAACAGTTATAGTCAACATGGTCCCAGTTGGTGGAGCCCAACAGTTATAGTCAACATGGTCCCAGTTGGTGGAGACCAACAGTTATAGTCAACATGGTCCCAGTTGGTGGAACGCAACAGTTATAGTCAACATGGTCCCAGTTGGTGGAGCCCAACAGTTATAGTCAACATGGTTCGAGTTGGTGGAGTCAAACATTTAGAGTCAACATGGTCCCAGTTGGTACAGTCCAGCATTTATAGTCAACATGGTCCCAGTTGGCAGAGTCCAACAGTTATAGTCAACATTGACCCAGTTGGTGGAGCCCAACAATATAGTCAACTGTCGTCCCAGTTGGTGGAGCCCAACATTTATAGTCAACATGGTCCCAGTTGGCAGAGCCCAGCAGTTATAGTCAACATGGTCCCAGTTGGCGGAGCCCAACAGTTATGGTCAACATGGTCTCAGTTTGTACAGCCCGACAGTTAAAGTCAAATGGTCCCAGTTGGTGGAGCCCAACAGTTATAGTCAACATGGTACCAGTTGGTAGAGCCCAACAGTTATAGTCAACATGGTCCCAGTTGGCGGAGCCCAACAGTTATAGTCAACATTGTCCCACTTCGCGGAGCCCAACAGTTATAGTCAACATTGTCCCAGTTGGTAGAGCGCAACAGTTCTAGTCAACATGGTCCCAGTTGGTGGAACGCAACAGTTATAGTCAACATGGTCCCAGTTGGTGCAGCCCAACAGTTATAGTCAACATGGTTCGAGTTGGTGGAGTCAAACAGTTATAGTCAACATGGTCCCAGTTGGTACAGCCCAGCAATTATAGTCAACATGGTACCAGTTGGTGGAACCGAACAGTTATAGTCAATATGGTCCCAGTTGGCGGAGCCCAACAGTTATAGTCAACATGGTCCCAGTTGGTACAGCCCAGCAATTATAGTCAACATGGTACCAGTTGGTGGAACCCAACAGTTATAGTCAACATTGTCCCAGTTGGCGGAGCCCAACAGTTATAGTCAACATGGTCCCAGTCGGTGGAGCCCAACAGTTATAGTCAACTGTCGTCCCAGTTGGTATATATCAATAGTTATAGTCAACATGGTCCCAGGTGGTAGAACCCGACAGTTATAGTCAACATGGTCCCAGTCGGTAGAGCCCAACAGTTATAGTCAACTGTCGTTCCAAACAGCAGGTAAAACTTCACCAGGGACTGAAAACTGAATACCATCAGAACATGGTATTTATTGCCAGTAATCGTTGGGGTTCAGAACATGGTATTTATTGCCAGTAATCGTTGGGGTTCAGAATATGGTATTTATTGCCAGTAATCGTTGGGGTTCAGAACATGGTATTTATTGCCAGTAATCGTTGGGGTTCAGAACATGGTATTTATTGCCAGTAATCGTTGGGGTTCAGAACATGGTATTTATTGCCAGTAATCATTGGGGTTCAGAACATGGTATTTATTGCCAGTAATCGTTGGGGTTCAGAACATGGTAGTTATTGCCAGTAATCGTTGGGGTTCAGAACATGGTAGTTATTGCCAGTAATTGTTGGGGTTCAGAACATGGTAGTTATTGCCAGTAATCGTTTTGATCACGATGATGCACGTGTTGCTCATCACCATTCCCAATTCCAACCCGATAAAACCGAAGCTGTGAAATGGTTGTAAAAGAACTATTATTAATGCATCCGTCCATTTATTCTGTAAATTTACCGTTTGATAACATGCGTATTGAATATGCTGTTAATATAAAACTGTATTGACCACTGCATAATAATCATTATAAGCAGCAACTGCATTATAATAATCATCATAAACACCACCATAATATTCATCATAAGCAGCAACTGCACCATCATCATCATCATCATCATCATAATCATCATCATCATCACCATCATCATCATCATCACCATCATCATCATCATCATCAATATTGTGTCACGATTCAAGTTGTACATACATGTTGTAATTGTTGTGGATTGCCACATATTTCATGTTTAAATACTAATAGTACGTACATTACATGATTTCTTAGGTAAATGACCGGTCAGTAGTTTCGACTATATGTCCGCTTTTAATAAATCTTTTAAACAGTTGTAGTGGCTTACCCGGTCACTATATAATAAACATTCCACGCACCTTGATCAAATAGTTGTTTTAAACTACTGACCGGAGAGCCATTACAAAAGCATTATGAACCGGAGGCGGACATCTACTATTTATTTTGCATTAAAATTCCCAGTTTTGTTTTCTTGCCCCGCAATTGAAGCAGAAATGATCAGTTAAAATATGTGGAATTATTTTAGAAAACGCTATATACATCAGTTATATACATCAGTTGTCTATCTATCTCTACATAGCATAACGAGACGTTATATACATCAGTTGTCTATCTATCTCTACATAGCATAACGAGACGTTATATACATCAGTTGTCTATCTATCTCTACATAGCATAACGAGACGTCATATACATCAGTTGTCTATCTATCTATCTCTACATAGCATAAGGAGACGTTATATACATCAGTTGTCTATATATCTCTACGTGGCATAACACGAGACGTTATATACATCAGGGCCCTGTTTTATGAAACAACCTACGATACTTTTGATCGTAAGTCAAAATAAAATAACTTCGGCCATTTTCCTTAAACGTATTTGAAGCAAGCAATGAAGGGTGGAAATATTGCATAAACAATATATGTATTAGATAGTTAACAGAAAATCGTTTTATCTGTTTAACGTAACTAATAGCAATACATTTAATAATTTGATTTACGATCAAAATTATCGTAAGATGCTTCATAAAACGGGCCCCAGTTGTCTATATATCTCTACATAGCATAACGAGACGTTATATACATCAGTTGTCTATCTATTTATACATAGCATAACGAGACGTTATATACATCAGTTGTCTATCTATCTATACATAGCATAACGAGACGTTATATACATCAGTTGTCTATCTATCTCTACATAGCATAACGAGACGTTATATACATCAGTTGTCTATCTATCTCTACATACATAACGAGACGTCATATACATCAGTTGTCTATCTATCTATCTCTACATAGCATAAGGAGACGTTATATACATCAGTTGTCTATATATCTCTACGTGGCATATTACGAGACGTTATATACATCAGTTGTCTATATATCTCTACATAGCATAACGAGACGTTATATACATCAGTTGTCTATCTATCTATACATAGCATAACGAGACGTTATATACATCAGTTGTCTATCTATCTCTACATAGCATAACGAGACGTTATATACATCGGTTGTCTATCTATCTCTACATAGCATAACGAGACGTCATATACATCAGTTGTCTATCTATCTATCTCTACATAGCATAAGGAGACGTTATATACATCAGTTGTCTATATATCTCTACGTGGCATAACACGAGACGTTATATACATCAGTTGTCTATATATCTCTACATAGCATAACGAGACGTTATATACATCATTTGTCTATCTATCTATCTCTACATAGCATAACGAGAAGTTATACACATCAGTCGTCTATCTATCTCTACATAGCATAACGAGACGTTATATACATCAGTCGTCTATCTATCTCTACATAGCATAACGAGACGGTATATACATCAGTTGTTTATCTATCTCTACATAGCATAACGTGACGTTATATACATCAGTTGTCTATCTACCTCTACATAGCATAACGTGACGTTATATACATCAGTTGTCTATCTATCTCTACATAGCATAACGAGACGTTATATACATCAGTTGTCTATCTATCTCTACATAGCATAACGTGACGTTATATACATCAGTTGTATATCTATCTATCTATCTAACAAGACGTTATATACATCAGTTTATATCTATCTATCTCTACATAGAATAACGAAACGTTATATACATCAGTTGTCTGTCTATCTATCTATCTCTACATAGCATAACACGAGATGGTCTTTAATACCAATGATAAGTGTTCTACTATTTTTATCGAACTATTGCAAGATCTAAATGCTGGTGTAGTGTTGTTTGTTTTGCATTTATTGTTTGTGTTTGTGCATTTACAAATCTTTTAAGAATTGAAGTTTTGTTTAAAGGTGCCTGCACCCGGAATTGAGTTGAAATAGATCCAAGTATGTGAATAAGTTATACATGACAAAAGTGCTGTCTATGATCATATGACAGACACCATTATGTTAAATCGAAGTCCGAAATAATAACACGAACATGCTAAGTTTCTAACACAGGTGCGGATACAGGATGTTTTGAGATGAATTAGGGTTGGGGGACACCGTTTCAAAAATAATTGACAACCAGAAAAACACAAGAAATAACACGCTTTTTCACAAGCATTTTCATAGCTTCTCAGTTTTATTTGTATGTGGGGTGGAGGGACGGTGTGTGTGTGTGTGTGTGTTGGTGGCGGAGGGGGTGGGGGTTGGGGCGGGGGGGGGGGGGGGGCGAGATAACACAGGTGCGGGTACAGGATGTTTTGAGATGATTTAGGGTTGGGGACAACGTTAAAAAAATAATTGACAACCAGAAAAACAAAAGAAACAACACACTTTTTCACATGCATTTTCATAGCTTCTCAGTTTTATTTGTAGGTGGGGTGAAGGGACGGTGTGTGTGTGTGTGTTGGGGGCGGAGGGGGATGGGTGGGGGGAAGGTACACAGGTGCGGATACATGATGTTTTGAGATGAATTAGGGTTGGGGGACAACGTTTAAAAAAAATTGACAACCAGAAAAACACAAGAAATAACACGCTTTTTCACATGCATTTTCATAGCTTCTCAGTTTTATTTGTATGTGGGGTGGAGGGACGGTGTGTTAAAGGGGTGAAACCTTGGGGGAGGGGGACTGTTGACAACCAAAAATCACATATGAATGGGGTGAGGGTGGGGTGGGTGGTTGGGTGGGTAGGAGGGTGGGGTGGGGGCCTGAATCCCATGCAACTACAGTATCTTAAAATAAAGTGATACCTAATCTAAGGCATATACACATTCATACCGTTCGACATGTCCATGACACAGAGACATTAATTTGCAATATTTTGGAGGCAAGTATTGTTGACAAATTAAAATAACAGATGTGTTCAATGTTCTTGACCTATACTCGTACATAAACTGTAAACGATGCCAGAACAAATCTATGACTGAATAACTAAATAGTATTTTTGCTTTATTGTATATTTTTATGTTGACATCCTTACGTTATGTTGCTGCTTTTATTGTGTTTTTTTTTGTGTATGCTACAAGTGTTTTAGTTTTTACAGTTTTGAACTAGACGATCAATAAAAATACAACAACAAAATAGGCATGTCCAGTACCCGTCTATATTACATATATGTATATGAGAGTGAGTCACTGGCATGTCGTAGGTTTTTTTCAGACCAAACTATTTCATTAACAATACTTGAATCGAGCGGATGGTAGGGCCAGGATGGTAGGGCCAGGATAAATGCATATGCACATTTATAAATATGCAATTGAAAACCTTATGATGGCTTTATTCGTATTTGGATTGACAACCAAATCGCCAGTCTGTACACACTTGTCACTGTAAATTAATTTTCTCGGAGTCAGACTGCTGATTGGATGTCGTGACCAGCCAGCCCTGACTGCTGATTGGATGCCGTGACCAGCCAGCCCTAACCCACATCTCCAAATTACCGTCTATAAATGTGAACGTGTGCCTACAAACTCCATATCTGTGTACAACCAGTACTCCACTAGATCAGGTTTATTCTGATTCTTATATGGGTTTTGTGTTTGTGGTTAACAGACAGTGAATCATGTAGTGGAGATAAGCATTCATTACAACTTCAATTCCTAGTGAACTCGTCTAAAAAACGTGAATGGTATAAACACAATTTTTTTTTTACAACGTTCAAAGGTTACCATTTTATTTGCTGAACTGACGTTTTCGCAGATCAGTCTACTGAATTGTAGCATGTCATCACTATTATATGTAATATTAGCAACATCCGTCTCTGTAGCGCAGTTGATTGAGGTGTCGTGTTAGTGCCCGGGAAGTCAGAGTTCAAGCCTACTCATCTACTTTTTCTTTTTTTAATTTTCATTATTATGGTGTTCATTATTGCAAATGGTAAGGTAGCAATGAACATTTTTCATTCTTATAGTTACACATGATAGCAGAGAACAATGTGCTGTAATCATGGTAATGCACACGCCAACGCACACGTATCCCTTAAATGTGTTTTTGTTCAATGGCGGATCCAGGGGGTGGGCGGAGCCGGCGTGTGTCCCCTTAAAACCTGTCCAAAAAACAACAAAACAAAAAACATGTTTTTTTTGAAGAAAAAAAAAGCTTTGCGGAATTTGTTAACGCCCTACAAAGAATTTGCAAATTGTTTTGTTTTTATCTAGGAGAATCCGCCCCTGGTATTTCCATGCTGATGTGTACTTCTAGCACGTCGCGTTACAAGCAGTATGTTGTCAAGGCATTTGAACTGAGAGAAGCGAGGTCGCCCACCTTGATTCAACATGTTTGGAAGGAAGATCTGATGGTAACTGATAGAAAAAACGGTCGTTGGGTGTTATATCTCCGTGACAACTTTTTTTATGCTCCCCGCAATTTTTGGGTGAGCAGATAGTCGCCACTTTGTCCGTCCGTCCATCTGTCCGTCCGTCACACTTTTGTCCGGAGCATATCTTCAAAACTACTGATGGGACTACAATGAAACTTCACACAATGAAAGAGGGCAATGAGAAGAAGTGCAGAATGCAAGAACCGTAACTCTGCTATCATTCAAATTATAGTTATTGTTCTTTGTAATTTTTATACATAGAATTGTTCGTGCAGAATGCAAGAAAGGTAACTCTTGTCAAAATCAAATTAGAGTTATTGCCCTTTGTAATTTTAAACTTAAGAATATTGTCTGGAGCTTCAAAACTACTGATGGGACTGCAATGAAACTTCAAGCAATGATAGAGAGCAATGAGAGGACGTGCAGAGTGCAAGAACCGTAACTCTGTCTTCATTCAAATTAGAGTTATTGACTTTTTTAAACGTTCTCCGTGTTATTTTTGTCAGCAGGCAATATACGGACACCAACTGGTTGATAGTTGATGTGTTCATGTCGATATGTAGCGTAAATAGGCAACAAATGTGGAAAAACCTCGGTGACGACGATAAAGTTGAGACACAACTGCAAAGTTCGAACGGGCTAAACGTCCCTGGCGTCAAATTAGGCATCTTTGGGTCATGTGCGCAGCTTAAACATAACTACACGGAACTGCATTCCTCGATTTTTCAAATCAAGACAAATAATGCAAATAACGAAGAAATCGCCCCCTTAGAGGTAAAAGGTGCTATGTGCATTTTTCATTATTTCGAGAAAATCGCGTTTAAAGGTTTAAGGACTTGTGAAAAATAAGGATTTTAATTCTAAAAAACGAAACTAAGCACATATTTGGGATTATATTTCTACTATTTATTAATCATATTTTAACCAATTATAAACCAATAGTTCAATCAATATAATCAATTTTGTACATAGCGCCTTTTTCCACGGACCAATTTTCAAAGAAAAATTGGAGTAAAAGGTGCTATTTGACACATAGCCCCTTTTGCTGCAAACAAAATTTGTGAAAACATTTTATTCTTGAAGCAAAAACTAGTAGGTACGAGTCATCTTGGGGAAAGGCAGAGGTGTTTTATATGTGACATAGTTTCGAAAGCAACACCAAGTCGAAAAAATACAGGGAAAAGACAGTCTTCTTGCAATGTTTTCCATCATTAAGTCACACACTGAATTTCTAAATGCATCCATGTGTGACAAAATTGAATAATTAAATTTTACACATTTAGCAATTGCTGCGAAAAAGCAATTTCCGTCAGCACGGACAGGCACACGTTTCAGTACATTACTGGCAAGTAGTTGATCCAGCCGATTGATATGTGTATGACGGATATGATCTTTGACAGATTGCATCTTTCTACTCAAAACCCCTGCGAAACTCTGTTCTTATACTCAAGAACAGTTCATGAACAGTTCTAGAACATTAAGAAAAGTTCCTGAACTGTTCTTGATTCATTTTTCTAGAACATATGTTCTTGAACATTTTCAAGAACTATTGAAGATCATTTTAGAACAGTTCAAGAACCTTTAAATAGAGAAAATGTTCTAAAAATGTTCTTGAACAATTTGAAGAACAAATGAAGAACCGTTCAGGAACTTCAAGGTTCTTAAACCGTTCTTAATTAGTTCTTAACTCTTAAGTGTTCTTAAACTTTAAGTGTTAAGCACTAATTAAGAACAGTTTAAACCCTTGAAGTTCCTAAACTGTTCTTCATTTGTTCTTGAAATTGTTTAAGAACAGTTTTAGAACATCTTCTCTATTTAAAGTTCTTCAAATGTTCTTTAAAATGTGAACTAAATTCCTTTAAGTAATATATAGAGTATGGTTTCATTGAGTTGGTTCATTTAAACATCGAGATGGGCATAGTGTTTTGTAGCATGTCCATTTCAGCTCTATTTCAGTTATTCTAACAGTTATTCTCACTGTTATTCTCAGTTATTCTGACAGGTCTTATTTTGAATTAAACGATTTACACATGTGTCTGAACAAAGAGAATTGTCTGTGACCATGCTACAAATAGGAAATGTAATTAATATGGGCTTAAAATATCTACAAATATGTTATCTTAATAGGAATGTCGTTACAAATCGATTACAGCTGTGCAAATGTAAATATACATTAAATTAGTAAGCATTAGTCACAATATTAACCACCTAATAAACTATTGTGATCTTCCCTTATTAGTCACACTACTTACTGATACAGCGTTTGAAAAAGGCATTATTTCTGTAATGCTGACAGGCACAGGTATTAAACTGAAATATGAAATTTCTTTGTTTTAAGTAGCTTGAACACACCCCAAGTATACATAGATGGCTTTTGCTGGGACATGAAAACAATTATCCATAAACTTGGTATAAAAAGACATTTAGATTAGTATAAACTAATTGGGTCACCCTCGATAAATAAAGACTTTCAATTCAATTCAATTCAATTATTTTGTAGCACTTAAATTTTGTGTTGATTAAATTAAAGTTCAGTAGTTTTAAATCTTTTGAGTATTTCCACAAAACAACATAATTTATTACACCATTTCCAGAACAGGTTTTTCCATAACAAACTGAATGTTTATGAATGTTGTTTAACGGATCATCAACACAGTATTAGGTTAAAAGAAAAATTACAGTTCTTGAAATGTTCTTCAATAGTTCTTGAAAATGTTCAATGTTTAAGAACATATTAAGAACATGTTTCGCAGGTGTTCATCTTCATTAATTAAACAAATCTATACTACTATTAACAAACAAATATATGATAATGACATTAATGCATGAACAGTTTAATATAATAACATTATCTGCAGTTTAAAAGCACATGTCTTCATTTAAGTAGGTAAAGAATATATGACACCTGAGTGATTCTGACAAAATTGCAAATAAAATACAGACGCCATTCTTTTGAATTTTTGGCGGTAAAATGGCAGTCCAACTGAAGATTGTGCTTGCATCATTTAATGATTAAATGTAAGTGTTTTGTGATAATACTTTCATTAATTATTGTGTCAAAACATCTTATACATTTAATAGTTGTATTTGAAAGATGAAATTTCTAAATGTAGTCTTTAGAAACAGTATTTTAAAATGAAACCCCTATTGTCATATGTTTTCGCGGATTGACTTTCTTTTTTTGTTGCTGACAGAAAAATGGTATTCAGCACTGCAGATATTATTTCATTTCAGTATCATATGTAACATTTCAACAAGTATGACCAGGCATTCTGAAGGTTTAATTAATGAATTGTTCTTTAACTGTTATGTAGGTTAAATTAGTGGCCAAGGGAGTTCTGGAACTGTGCAGGAACTGTTCTGGATAGATTGTTCAAGAACTATTCTTGAGCTGTGCTTCATCTGTTCTTGAGTTAGATGAGACAAAATTTCTTGAACTTATGTTCAAGAACAGTTCTAGAACTATCTTACTTGAACTGTTCAAGAACAGTTCCAGTATAGTTCTAGAACTGTTCTAGAACACTTCCAGTACAGATCGTTCTGGAACAGTTCTAGAACAGTTCCAGTACAGATAGTTCTAGAACTGTGCTTCATCTGTTCTTGAGCAGTTCTGGAACTGTGCATGAACGTTAAATGAGACAAAATTTCTAGTCTTGGGTTATGTTCAAGAACAGTTCCAGTACAGATAGTTCTAGAACTGTTCTAGAACAGTTCCAGTACAGATCGTTCTGTAACAGTTCTAGAACAGTTCCAGTACAGATAGTTCAAGAACTGTTCTTAAACATAAGTTCTAGAACTGTTCTTGAACATACGTTCTAGAAAATTTGTCTCATTTAACGTTCACGTACTGCTCTAGAACTGTACCAGAACAGATTAGGTACAGTTCAAGAACAGTTCTTGAACAATCTATCCAGAACAGTTCAAGAAGTGTTCATGCACAGTTCTAGAAAATTTCGCAGGGGAACGTTGGCCTTTTCGGTTCCATCAATGTTCTTCTTCCTTTTAGCCTTCAGTAAGTTGATTTAAATGAACAAACTTACCCTATTATTTCCATCTATGTTTTTTTATGTTTTAATTGAGCGTGTTTCACACTGAAAAATCTCTGTATAAATGCAAGATTAACACAGAATAATGTCATTAGGTAATTAGAACATAATTTGCTTCATACCAGAACAGGTACTGTGATATCAAATCTGTCCACACCAATAATCCTGGTTATTAGCAATACACAAGATGTAAAAATGCTTACAGGAATAAGGAGCTATTTGCCACTTAGCCCCATTATCATGTTTTAAACCAATACTTTTGAGGTAACAATTTGGGTGAAAAGGTGCTATTTGTCAAATGGCCCCTTTTACCGCAATGTTGTATACACATAACTCCTTTTACCGCACACTACTTTTATGTAAAGCAGATAGCACCTTATCCTTTTAATCAATATCTCCAGATTGATTCAATATGCAATAAAGATTTTTTCTGACAAGAAACATATTATTAAAAGGAATCTAAATATGCCAGAAAACCATTTTCTGTGAAAATGTTAGTTAGCACCTTTTACCTCTAAGGGGGCGAAATAGCATACGGTACCGACCCTGCCGTCAAATTAGGCATCTTTGTGTCATGTGCGAAGCTTAAACATAACTACACGGAACTGCATTCCACGATTTTTCATATCAAGGCAAATAATGAAAATAACGAAGAAATAGCAAAACATACGGTACCGACCATTTTGATTTCTGGTGGTGGTGGTTTCTGAAAAAATATTCTGGCCCTTGAATTGCTGAACAAAAATATCCGGCTTGACTTGAAGGGAAAAAAAAAACAATCCCTCAAATTGATGAAAAACATAATCCAGCCTTCTCTCACATTCTAGGAAAAAAATAATCTGGCTCCCTCTTCAGTCTATATATGATAAATGTAGAGCCACTGGATTCAACATGGAAATGTTTAACCACAATTTGGCTACATCCACAACTTCTGCTCAGAAGTTTATCGAAAACTCCAGTAGAAGACAGTGATAGTCATGGTTGTAATAAATGTGATGTACATACATCATGGTAGTAATACATGTGGTATACATTAGCCATGGCAGTTATAAATGTGGAATACAATGGCAATGGTAGGTAGTAAATGTGTTGTATAAAGTGATATGGTAGTAATTTGGTATACATTGATCATGGTAGTAATGAACACGATATGCATATACAGTCATGGTTATAATTAATGTGGTATACGTAAGTCATGATTGTAATAAGGCCATTATATTTTGATAATTCGTTTTACGAACCCTCCTACGACAAAACGAAATTAGGTATTTTATTTTTCCATAGGGAATTTGATGGTTTATTTTTTATTTTTTTCCCTTCCCTTATAGCTATTCTCTGTCTTGATGGTTCTTAAAACAAATAATAAAACATAATGGCCTAAATGTGATATACATTGGTCATGGTAGTATGTAAATATTACAATCCTGTGAGAGTGACAGTGAATAGTCAACCTTCTAAGGCTATTTATTTTATTATACTGAAAAATATGTTTTTAAAAAGATATTTGGTTCTGCTAAATATTCCTTTGAAATAAAACATGAGAAAACATGGTTATTTCTCTCTGTTCAAAATCATCATTTTCAGCACCTAGAACATGTTTTGGTTGATGGTTCTTTGTGTTCCTTTGGAATCTTCAGCTGTGAACTCACGAGTAAACTTCAAATCATCTTCAGAAAGTTGTGCAAACTGTGTCAGCCATTTTAGTAAATGTTCACTAATTTTCATTTGCGTAAGTATACATACACTGTTCAGCATAGGACATACCAATACATGATGATAAACTTGCTTTGACTTCACAATCATAAGACAGTAATTATACTGGGGTGACTTTACAAAAGAAGACTATCATTCAGTGACTCACTCCATGGAGACATTGCAAGCAATATGAGATATTACAAAAATGGGAAAATAACAGTCTATGGACATTTAACATGGGTGTTTGACATGAGGTATATTATTAATCAATATGGTATCAAGTGGTCATGGTAGTAATACATGGGGTATTCAGTGGTCATGGTAGTGATAAATGTAGTACGCATAGCTCATGGTAGTTATACAAGGGGTATTCAGTGGTCATAGTAGTAATGAATATGGTGGTCATGGTAGTAATAAATGTTGTATTTAGTCTTAGTAGTCATGGTACATATGTAGTACTAAATGTGATCTACAGTGGTCATGGTAGTAGAAAATGAGGTAAAGAGTAGCCAGGATTGGTATTGGACATGTTTAACTTAGTAATCAATGTGGTATGCAGTGGTCATGGTAGTATTACAAACCAAGGGTCCTGGTACTTGTGCGATGGATTTTGTGAATATCATCAAAAAGTAAGTGGACTTAAGAAGCAGCTTCAGCCACAAGCAATGCCAGGTTATAGACAAAGTTATGCACTATATGCCAGTGTTAATAAGAATGGTATGAAACATGGTAGTCATTGCCCAGTACAAGACAATCCCCTACACCACCAAATTTGGCACCAAACAAAACATCCAATCAATCCATAATTTAAAAGAGCAAAAAGGGGCTCACATAGAAAGCAGACAAGTACAAGCATAACTAAATATTAACACCAGCACATGAAGTTCTATCCACCAAATATGGGAAGATCCATATTAAACAAGAGCTGTCGAAAGGACAGCATTCTCCACTATTTAAATTCATTTTTAAACATGGCCACTGACACTTCTGTCTCACCAACCATGGTGCCTGGGTGCCAGTTCATTCACAAGGTCAGATCTTAATTGTGGAGGTTAACAGGTGGTGGTGACTGAGGTGAGGGTGTAGAGGGGGTGGGGGAGTGAGGGGGTGGGGGGGGGGAGCGGGTGGTCAATAAACAATATATATAACAAATATCAAAGCAAGACCTTCAATACCCCAGAAAGAATATGAAGAGGGTGGGGTGGGGAGGGGAGGGAAAGTGAAGTGTTATTGAATAGGGAAAAAATCCAGAAATAATACAATATTGGGGAGTCTAAGGTGGAGTGTGTGGGGGGAGTGGAGGGGTTCAGGGGAGGAGCTGGAAGAGAACAGGATGCAGACATGGTAACTGAAGAGAAACCAAAAAGCATAGAATAAGTATGTGTCTATCTGGGGTGATGATGGTGGTGGTGGTGGTGTAGGAGTGGGGAAGGTGTGGCGTTTATTCTATGAATAATAAAACTTAAAAAAATATTCTGGCCAGTGTATTAGGCGAAATAAAAATCCCGGTTTTAAAGAAATGAAAAAAAATATTCCGGCTGAAAGGAAAATCCCAGGCCCCCCACAGAAATCAAAATGATCGGTCCCTACCCACCTTATATTTACCTGTATTTTTGGCGCTGGAACTACCTCGGAAGTGGCGATGGAGCACTTGCATATGCCTCCAAACGGAGGTAGCTCCACTGATTACCAGCCGTACAGGCTAGTCAAGATATGGACTAGATCGATCCGGCGCAAACCGCTATAATGCTGTTCGTGAAATAATCGATATTCTAACCCTGAAATAACCAAAACGCCATTATAGCCGAGTTCACATGAAACCCGTGAGTTAGTCGAGTAGCTGTTCAGTAAGTAGAGTAGCTGTTCAGTTAACCATTCACCCTCCCATATATAAATTGTCATCCAATCAGAACTAGACGTGTAAGCCGGTTCCCTGTTGAATTCCGATATATATCTTTCTCCACTTTACGTTTTGGGATAAATCTTCACTGATCTGTAGACACGCATCCATCCCTCTTGACATAATCGAAAAGGCTAACGATTAATCAGATTTGAGCACTAACCGTACCATAGGTAGATTATTGTGTAAGACGGTTCTAGTACAGAAATTGATGCTGATTACCGGGATCTAGAGTAAATAAAACTGTCGATAAGTCGGAACTCGCTTTAAGGATGACACGATCAGGTCAGGATGTATAACCAAGCATAAATTATCCTTTGTTAACACGGAATAAGAAATAAAGGTAAGATTGATATATATAGTATAATGAATGCCTCACTGACTCAGTAGTTCAGTAGAAAATACCTGGAGCTTTAGAGTTACAGTCCTCAGGTCCGCGGCCGTAGGTTCACTCCCTAGTAGACGCATAGATATATTCTAATGGTATGAAAGCACCAATTATTTTCCCCATAGACACCAATGTTAGTGTCACATATTCATGATTTGCTGCAAATTCAACTCAAGTATGGATAATGCAGCAGTGTAATGTTCATATAGAAAACTATTTTTCCACTTGAAAAATCACCAGAAAACGTGGGGTCACAAGACATGTAAGAAAGTTCTTGTTTGTTTACTAAACAGGTCAAGGGTACAGCTGTTTTTATTGATCGACTGTTTTCATTGCTCACAAAGTGTAAGCATAGAGTCGAAATTTCGAAAATGTTCATCAGTGATCCAGTAAAACCTATTAATACGCTTCTTATACATATAACCACAAAATCGAATAGAAATGGGCAGTTTTCCCCTACTTATAATGCCCATTTCCATCGAAAAAGGAGGGATTACTTTTTATTATGGGAACTACATTCGACTACACCCTACACCTCGGAGGTTTACATGTAATTGGTGGTGGTAAACCTAATGCATTTGTTAACGTGACGTAAAAGCCCATATCATTAAAATTACACGTTTTTTTTATATTGCACCCACAGACGGAGCGATATTGATGGGGTGCCGTTTTACTATTTATTAGGTGTTTTTTTTATATCTATAATTCGTTTATGGACATCAACAAATTATTTATGAATATTAAAAAATTGAATTATTGATATCAATAATTGAAATATTTTTTTGATATCGTCGATATCCATAATTCCATTTTTTTTTGGATATCCATAAATGTTTTATTAAAATATAATATAATATAATATAAAACATTTATCAGAAAAATCGAAATATGGATATAAAAAATCGATTTACTGATATCAAATAATTAATGTTTGATTTTTATATCAATAATTCAATTTTTTTATATCAAAAAATGATTTTCAGATATCCAACAATGTTGATATCACAACGTTTTCAGTTCAGTTCCACGTTTTCTTGTAAAGTGCCTGCCGTTGTTCGCTAGCCTGGAATGCCCGGGTGTTGGGGAGCTTCTATTAGTTTGACACTGTTAGTCAATGTTTGTCTCTATTTTTTGATATCAAAAAATTATTTATATATCAAAAAATGATATTATCGAATTATTGTCAATAAATAAAAGTATTTATTGATATAAAAAAATGGAATTATTGATATAAAAAAATGGAATTATTGATATAATGTTGTTGTTTTTTTGATATCCATAAATGATTTTTTGATATCAATAACTGAATTAGCCCATAGATAGAACATGCATATCACTAAACTAATATCGATCCATTTTATAACTTGTTGGCTTGAAAATATCAACGGTGTTGTTTTGTATTAGTTTAGGAGCGCAGCTACTGACCGGGGTTTCTTAATTGTTAAAATTTCACTTCTTTAGCCTCTAACTGACTTAGTGTTTGCCATATTTTCTCCCCGCGCTTCTACGAAACCACGCCTCTTAACACGTTCGCCACTAGCGGATACAGGGGGATGCGCCCTAAAAATTCCGGATCATACATGTATGTCCATGTTACTGTAGATAAAATATCAAACAATTTCGATGCACGCCCTCAGTATAATTTTTTTTTCGCTTGCTTCGCTCACTCGACGCAAAATGGCTAATGAGTGGTTTAATTAACACATTGTTAAATCCTTTTATTTGAAAACGGACTTTTTTACCCTATCAATGTACTACCGCAACCGTTTTATGAGGCTAGAAACGGACCCGAAAATTGACCAAAATCTTTCGTCCCCCATCAAACAATTTCGATGCACGCCCTCAGTATAAAACATTTTTCTCGCTCGCTTCGCTCGCTCGAGGCACAATGGCTAATGAGTGGTTTAATTAACACATTGTTAAATCCTTTTATTTGAAAACGGACTTTTTTTACCCTATCAATGCACTACCGCAACCGTTTTATGAGGCTAGAAACGGACCCAAAAATTGACCAAAATCTTACGCCCCCCATCAAACAATTTCGATGCACGCCCTCAGTATAAAACATTTTCTCGCTTGCTTCGCTCGCTCGACGCATAATGGCTAATGAGTGGTTTAAAGGGACACATGGCAATCTTTATTTTTTGAAATCTCGTGGCGTCCCGTTAGTTTTTCTAAATAACATGCATTATTTCAATCATTAGGCCAGAAAAAAAAATACCTGTGTTTCTGGTTACCCGACCGCCCCTATTTTTTGGCGCCGACCCTACAGTTTTTTATCAAAAATAAAAAAAATAAAAAAATAGTACGAAAAAGCTGGGTACGAAACGGTAATGTACGAAAAGATTGAGTACGAAACATGCGCTAAAACCCGTATTGGAAAATGCAGCCATGGGACAGAGCAGAAGTTATGAAAAACATTAATCATGACATGCTGCCAGCAGATTTGTTCTTCCAATACCACCCAGCCTCAGGAAAATTATAAAATTCAATCGTATGTAAACTCGTTATGGCAGAAAATATGTGTTTTCAATTTATTTTATTCAAAACAAACAAGTTAAGAAGATATCATGAGGTTGTTTACCTTCTCTCCTTGCAAAATCACTACAAATTAACTACTTGACAAAGTTAAAGATACCTTTAACATCGTCCAAACCACATGGGCAAAAACAAAAAAAGAAAAAAAAAAAAAAGAAAAGAAAAAATTTACCGACCTACCTACCCTAATTTTTTCAGCAGAGTAACCAGAAACACAGGTATTTTTTTTCTGGCCTTATTAATAATTATATTAAATAGTATAAACCAAATTGTTTTTTTTATATTACTGACTTTTGATAATACTGCACCAATAATATATTTCAACATTTTGGTAAAATAACACAGAAAATTGAAAACACTAAATTTTATTTAATGATATGCAAGCCGGTTTAAAGTAAAAATGTTCCTTGATAAATAAGTTGAGACGATAATATTGATCATGAAGATTGCCGTGTGTCCCTTTAATTAACACATTGTTAAGTCCTTTTATCTGAAAACGGAGTTTTTTACCCTATCGATGCACTACCGCAACCGTTTTATGAGGCTAGAAACGGACCCGAATATTGACCAAAATCTTACGCCCACCCCCAAAGCTGAAATCCTGGATCCGCCCCTGTTCGCGCTTCTACTAAATCCGCCTCCTTGTGCCATTTAGTAAGCGATTACGTAATGGTTAAACTTGGTGATCGTTAGAAATTTACATGAATAAGTTCGCCATTTTTTTTTAATTCCTCAACCGTCTGATTGGAGGAAAAAGTAGGGCAAACACTAATAACGCTTGGATGGTTATGTTATCGCTTTGTCCAATACTACAGTATAATGTTTCAAGTAATTCGAACTGGGTTCTGCCTCTCGTGTACACATGTATTATGTAATATTGTCGGTGTTTACTTTACATCGATTGCGGATGTAAATGTATGCTAATTATAGGATAGAGGAAGAGAAATCTTCACCATTAAGAGTGTATTATGAGTTTCTTAATGTAGATAGCGACACGTGGATTGAGGCCCTCCAAGGGGGTCCATGTTCCCTGAAAATATGACCCAATGTTCCCCAAAAATATTTTGCCCGATGTTCCCTTGTCCCCAAACATATTACCAATAACAGACAATGTTCCCTTGTTCCCCAAAAATAAATGGCCATGTTCCTTTGTTACCCCAAAACCCTGGGACATCTGGATTCATATGTTTATAAAGGACTTCCTTATTATGCATATACGTAGAAACATATGGGATAGTAGACATGAGCATCATGGCTCTTATGACGATATGTGGTAGATACATACCACCATGGTATGTGGTAGGTACATACCACCATGGTATGTGGTAGGTACATACCACCATGGTATGTGATAGATACATACCACCATGGTATGTGATAGGTACATACCACCATGGTATGTGGTAGGTACATACCACCATGGTATGTGGTAGGTACATACCACCATGGTATGTGGTAGGTACATACCACCATGGTATGTGGTAGATACATACCACCATGGTATGTGGTAGGTACATACCACCATGGTATGTGGTAGGTACATACCACCATGGTATGTGGTAGCAGGGTCGATATATAAACGTTAATGTATAGTGACCCTGGTGGTAGGTACATACCACCATGGTATGTGATAGGTACATATCACGATGGTATGTGGTAGGTACATACCAACATGGTATGTGGTAGGTACATACCACCATAAGAGCCATGATTCTCACGTCTAATGGGATAGGGGCGTGAGGCTGATTCTTGGAAATAGTGATGTTTTATGTTTTAAAATACCTGCATTGTTTTACAATCGATAATTGGTGTGTTGTGTGTATGGATATTAATGCGGCCTAGTTTGTTAGACGATATGGCCTTTATTTATTTTTAATTTCCACTGTCCGGTTTTATTTGGGATTATAATATCGTAATAGTAAGGTTTGGTGCACCTTAAAATCTAGTTTAAACTTTAAACCCCCAGCGGCCTTTTTGCCACGCAGGCCGTTCCAAAGGCGGAATTCAACCAAACGGCGAACTTTTGGCTCCGCACTCGGGGACATTGAAGGGGGCCGGGTGTGGGGAGTGGAAGAGGTGCGGGGGTGGTTGCAGAAAGGTCAGAAACTCTAACAATTCAATTACACTCTCATTTTTTTCCATATTTTACACGTCCTTGAATGCTACTTTTCCTGTTCGATTTTTATATCTACTTTCATTTGTGAAAGATAAACAACATATCAAACGATTTTATTATTTCAAACTCGGACATCTGCCCACGGGTTTGGTCGGGTGGGGTGGGGGTTTGGGTTGGGGTAGGAATGGAGGAAGGTAATTATAGTGTTTTTGTGTTTTTTAAATTATGTCTCAAATGAAAAGTTACTAGTAAGATGAAATGATTACACTGTATACCCTTTTTTCTCCTACGTTCACCCGTAGAGACGTTCACCCAGTCAAATATACTTAAATTCAAATCAATGACACTGTCATTTTTTTTATTATCCACTACATAATTGGTACTCGTCTATGACAGATTAACAGCCTATCAATAATAAGTATATAAGATAACAATTGACTGTTATTATAAATATAAATAAGCATATACACTCAACAAATTCCTAATCGGTCACCTAAATTTTACAAATTCTTTTACAATTTTCTTTTCTTGGAATATCTTCCTCACGGTTTTACTTGTTTTGAATAACATAGTTATTTAGTAAAAGGTCCTGAAAGTTTCAGAAAAAGCATATAACTACCATTGAAATTAGGACGCCTTAAAGTCACGAACCCCCAAAATCAAAAATTACAAAATGTCAGACTCACAATGGAAATCCCATAGAAGAGTGCTCGTTCTTGAAATTTGAAGATTTAACACGCAGACCAAGAGTCGCGGAAAGGAACTCATTGCATGCATTTTATAGGTCATTTATTTATGTTTGCCATTTCTTTATTACCATATTGGTTTTTAAAACACTTGACTGTGACTTAAGCCAGGTCATTCCCCTTACAATTCAATGCAAAAGTATGCGACTTTGTGGATCAAGGGTGTTATAATATAAAGCATTGTTTCTTCAAAAATAATTTAAATATCTTTACCAAATTTTCAGTTAATATATATCAAACATTGAACGAGGATTTGATTAATTTTACATGAATACAAATCTTGTGTAAAAGGTAATTATTTCATAAACCTTAGGTGACCGATTAGGAATTTTGTTGAGTGTATGGAGAGAGATATATGACTTATTTTCTTGCTTCTTGTTTTGTAAATGCTTTGTATTTCACTGTGTATGTCTGTGTGTTTTGGTGATATTCCTACTGTTGGATTTTAGGCCAATAAAAGGTTTGATTTGATTTATAATGATGGTATTACAAATTGTATTTTGCATATATCTGACGAAATCCTACAGGGAATTGTACACATTGCAACACAGTATAGGCAACACTATTAGACAACGCAGTATAGGCAACACTATTAGACAACATAGTATAGGCAACACTATTAGACAACATAGGACAACATAGTATAGGCAACACTATTAGACAACATAGTATAGGCAACACTATTAGACAACATAGTACAGGCAACACTATTAGACAAAGCAGTATAGGCAACACTATTAGACAACACAGTATAGGCAACACTATTAGACAACACAGTATAGGCAACACTATTAGACAACACAGTATAGGCAACACTATTAGACAAAGCAGTATAGGCAACACTATTAGACAACACAGTATAGGCAACACTATTAGACAACATAGTATAGGCAACACTATTAGACAAAGCAGTATAGGCAACACTATTAGACAACACAGTATAGGCAACACTATTAGACAACACAGTATAGGCAACACTATTAGACAACACAGTATAGGCAACACTATTAGACAACATAGGACAACGCAGTATAGGCAACACTATTAGACAACACAGTATAGGCAACACTATGAGACAACACAGTATAGGCAACACTATTAGACAACATAGTATAGGCAACACTATTAGACAACACAGTATAGGCAACTCTATTAGACAACATAGTATAGGCAACACTATTAGACAACACAGTATAGGCAACACTATTAGACAATATTTCTGCTTGGGAGAATAGCGTACATTAATTACTATATATTACGATCGAATAGCGAACTCAAAAGTAAACGTATAAGAGAAAAACCCATATGCATTTTTTGCATATCCATAAAATTAGACAAATATATTTACTGGGAGAATGAACATATAAGCCAGTTATTATAATAAGCCACTACTTTGAGCGTAAGCAGTCAAAAAATATAGATTTCCCTCTTGTTTTCACAGCCTGTTTTCGTACACTTCTTTTTCATGATTTCTTTGGAAATAAATCCTTATACAAATATAACTCGTGTTACCCATTAGACTGCTTCACTGCGCATGTACATTTGTTAAACTCAAATAAATTTACATTGTGCACCCATTATTGATTTTCCGTAAGGCTACGTCGCCATTGTTTACACTGCAGACAAGTTCGAAAATTAAGTGTATGAGATGTGTCTAGACTTCTGTGCAAGGGTTTATATATTAACAGAATCATTTAATCGGGTCCAGTAGGGGCCAGTGTTATTCAGACATCGTGATTTCATATTTATTGTTTATCACTATTGGATTTTGGATTATATTCTGTGAGAAGAGAACTATTTAACATTACTGTCGAAGAGTCCTCTTTCATTTACAATCATTATTTGATTGTTTTGGTTCATTTATAAACGTATTTATTGGATTGTTTCGGTTTATTGGAGACAGAATATTTTAGATTATTTTAGACAAGTCAATATTAAAGTTAAACCAGAAAGGACTTAAAAATGTTCTCACATTGGATTTGAGAGATATTGGACCATCATTGTAATTTATATGTATTCTGAATGTCAGTATTTGTTATTGTATGGTTTAAACAAATGTGTCTGTTGTATTTTAAAGTTATTTTCTAGTTACATTTGACCCGTAATGTGGGTGCCCCCACCCCGAGTACTGAATACTCTTTAATTTAGAGCTGAGTAATGAATACTCCTTCATTTTAGACCCGAGTACTGAATAATATTTAACATGAATTTAACCAATTCACTATTTATTCGTCTTATTTTATGAAGATGTGATATAAAATGACATTTAAAACTGTATTAAAGATTGTATCTCACCGTTTTGCTGTTTTGGGGTCAATCATGAAATCTAAATATGATGTCCTACGATTTTTGTGGAGTTCAACAGTTTTTTTCTACATAGAAAACATAGTTTGAAGGCATTTACCTATTTTTTATGCGTACTAAATAATGTAATTTGCGGGTACTGGTACCCGGGCCGTGGGTACTGAATACTCTCTAAATTTGCCACGAATACTGCGTACCAAATGGGGGAGGGACGGGGGAACACCCCCCGTAATACTCGTCTTTACTCGTCTTCGAGCATGTTAAATATCTATACCGTCTCTCCTCTATATGTAATATATCTACACATTTTCTGATTTTTGATTTAAACATATTTTATTGCCATATATGTACAAGTACAATGCAATCGGGTCGGGCCACAAGTGCTACCCACATTAGTTACGGCCCTTCCCTACAATGGAGTTTTAACAAATATAATGAATGACAATTGCTATTAACACGTATCAATAAACTGGATTAACTACAACATGATATGTAGTAGAACATGTTAAGATAATAAGAAAATAGAAATAAAAAATAAAGAAAAAGTAAAAGTGAAAGAAAGAATAATGCAACACATGTGACATTGCTCGGGTTGATTAGACAGATAAAATGTAATGGCAATTTTAAGTAAATCGATGACTATCTCTAATAAAGTTTTGAACAGAATTAAAAATCAAACCATTTTCTTGTGTTGTAAGATCTAACCTTCCAAACAATAATGTATTTGAGCTTAAAGGATGAAACGAACGTGTTGACTGGAAGAGTTCGAGCCTCTCAACATTGAATTACATACATTTAAAGAAGAAATGATCTGCATCTTCATTACCCTGACCGCAAATGCATTGAGGCGATTCGCGTAAATGATTTTGAAAAATATCATTATTAAGATTACTACATGAATTATTGAGATTACTACATGAATTTCTTATCCTGGCATGTATAACAGAAAAAACGAACACCAGAAAAGTAAAAACTAGGAACATTTGAATTAGTAAACATTATTTGCATAAGCTGACCTTTGAATATGTTTAATGATTCTGAATTTCTAATATCTAAAGACATTTTCTCGTCTATAACTTCTCTGTTTATGGACCATCTGCCCATTTTGATTGTTATTCATTCGATCTTTGGAGATCGCTGAGCCCGATACTTGTATCTAGATATCAGTGGTACATTTTGAAATGTTTATGTTTTCTTACTAAATATCGATTCGGTGGTTTCACTACTCCGGCCGATAAAGGCTCTGGGTATTGCTTAACCACTCATATATATAGTTTTATTCAGATAATTCCAATGGGTCATAAGACCCGTGAGGATACAACAAATACATATAAACTTGACAGCGATAGTGAAATATATATACAACATTATACCAACAATTAACATAATCAACAGAAAAGTATTCATATTTATAAGGTAACAATTAATACTTTAGCAGTTAATGTTGTTGATAGTTTCCTTTTACCGCAAAATATGCAGAGAAGGTGACTGAACCATCACATTGAATCGCTAATATGTTAATGCACATAGTTATATTAATTTATATATAATATTAGATTTAACTAGCGTGATAAATGGGAAGCTTCTAACTAGTACACAAATGTATATACATAGTTTGTAATAAACAAATATACACTTATAACGTAAACATGCAACTTTAGAATAACATAAAAAAACGGCTATTGTAAATGTATTATTTATATACCATTGGTTTTCTAACTTCAAAGGCTTTATATATAAAGACGCTAAGGTTTTGTTGTGTCTTTTTGTTTTCGCATCATAGGATATGTTGTCTGCTTTTTAATTTAGTCTTTTGTCTTACTTGTGATGCGCAGGCTTCATAACCGCTGCTCCCAACTAAATTCCATTTTGTTTATTTCGTTCTTTGGGGGCATATAATTTTGTTAGATATTGGGACCATACGCTGCTGGACACTACATATAGCACGTCAACCGCCGTATGCAGCCATCTTCGGGATGGTTAACATTATATACTATTGATTTTATGAATATTGAGTTCTGCTCAACCCTGGGCTAGAGGGCGTGAGTGGTAGCTAGCATATTACACTACCGCTCATGAACAGTCTCAATCAAACCGAGACTGTAATATTTCGTATTTATCGTGTTCGGTCGATTTCAAAGGTCCACTCTCGTACTGTTTTGTAAGGTTCATATTCAAAATTCTTTGTAGATCTAATAAATTATATGGGGAACTAGCACATTGTCTAAGTATTTTACACATACTTTTTAATATCAAATCTTTACATAGTAGATTTGCCCTTCTACCTAGATTGGTATGTAAAGATTTGATATTTATTGTATTATTCTATTATTGTACAAACATGTGTCAAACGGTTTTTTAACAGTTTTAAATTTAAAAGTACTTTGGTGTTATCCTAGCCTTTACGTATCCAAATCTATAATTACTTCTAAAAGTAGGTAAAACAAGTCGATCAGTAAATGAAGTATTCACAGAACACAGTCAACCCAAAACTTGCATACAAAACAAACGACAATTGCATGGAAAAAATATGGCATACGACACCACGAACGTACTAGGGTTGACAATAGGGCTACCGCATGTGTTCAATATACAAAAAAATATCGAGAGACACAACTCTTACTGTTTATACAACTTGATTATTTCCCTTGTTTTAATATATAACTGTGATATGCATGTCTCTCGAATCCCCACTTGTACGGTTTGGCGATTCTAGAACCTGGTGTAAACCGCGGTCTTTTTGCCACTGAGCGTTTCAAGGCGATATCTCTATTGCCTCAAGGCGATATCTCTATTGCCAAACCGTTTGTGTGTGTAATGTCACATGCCTTGCTACTTTTAAAAATGGTAATTATTGTTTTAATGCGTCTTTTTGGTTGGCTGTGAAAGCTAGATTATTTTTTTTCGATTTTTGCGATGACTTTTACTTGTACTTTCAACCTATATGCCATCATTTGAGTGCTTCTCGTTAACTTGAGTATCTTGTTATATTTGCAGAGTATCTGATACTAATTCAGGCGTCTTCCTCCTGAAGAAAGAATCGGGAATAATGCTGTCATCAGGTATGACAAATGATTATAGGGACAAACGGCAATCTTGATTTCAAAACTCGCAGCGTCCAGTTTGTTTTTCATGTACATGTAAAATCATGTACTATAATAATTATTTAAAAAGTCCAGATCAAATTATTTTTACATATTACTTATTGTTGATTATATTGCACCAATAATATACCTATCGTAGGCTAACAAAAACAATAGAAATAAGTATAAAAGTCAAAATCTTCAAGTTTTATTTCCGTTTACAAAACAATGTAGAGTTAAAACCGTGAGCTAAACACTTGTTTGTGGAGTAAAAAATAACTTGGTATTAGATATACTGTTTTTCTATTAAATGTGCTTGAGGCCAAATAAAATTATACCTGAGTTTACTGTAACCCGACCGACCCGCTGAAAACACCCCCGACTCCTTTTTTTTTATTATTGAAAAAAAAAAAAGAAAAAAAAGAATTTTATTTTTTATTTTTTTTTATTTTTTTAAATAATTATTTTCACGCGATCAAGGCCGACTCATGTGCTCATTGTCCTGCTGCTGGAACCGACCCTCTTCCGGACTTGAGAAAAACAAAATTAAACGGTTTTACCCCTTTGCAATAATTGCAAGTGATTGGGAAAAGAGCCAGTTGTTGCCATGCCTTTTGGGAAACAATAACACATACACAATTTCATTTGTTATCTATTGTAGTTTTTAAAATACCACATTTTCCCATTCATCAAAGCTCATCGCCACCTTAAATTAACTTCGCCAAAAAAATAAATAAAAAAATAAAATAAAATGAAATGCCTACCTACCTACCCGATTTTTTTCAGCAATGTTACAGTAAACACAGGTATAATTTTATTTGGCCTGATCAATGTATACCTTCCCATAAATTCGAAGTGATATCGATTTAAATCAACACAATGCTACCAATCGTTCAGTACTACTGCGTCGAATGATTCCAATAATTATATATTTGTATTTATGACGTACTTTTTATTTTTATATACATCAATTCCAGATGAGTTAGAGCCCGGGTATGCAGATGTAGAGAATAGTATCAAAGAACATACAGCTGTGTATTCCACGTATGAAAGAAACGCTGACAATGTTGGAGGGTATTTTGAAGATGAAATACCTGTATATGTTAGTGGGATGACGATATCTAAACCCGAGAGAGTGGAATATACGAAAGTCATTCTTATGGACGATGCACACTTTATGAGGGAAAGTGAAACCGACAGGCCTAAAAGTGATTTTCCGCACAGCGACACCCACAGTTGGCATAGCGATACGCCATTGATCGATTCAGAGCTAGCACCCGATGCAGATGTAAATAATAGTATCGAGGAACATACAGCTGTATATTCCGCATATGGAAGAAACACAGACAATGCTGGACGGTATTTTGAAGCATACGTTAATGGGGAAATGGTAGCTAAAATCGAGAGTGTGGAGGATACGGAACTCAGCCTTAAAGACGATGCACACTTTATGAGAAAAAGCCATATCGACAAGCCAAGAAATGATAATTTTGAGCACACCGACACCGACAGTTGGCCTAGCGATACACCATTGATCGATTCAGAGCTAGCAACCGGATATATTGATGTAAAGGATAGTATCAAGGAAAATACTGCTATGCATTCCACGTATGAAAGAAACACAGGCAACGTTGGATGGTATTTTGAAGCTGAAATACCCGCATACGTTAATGGGATGATGGTAGCTAAAACCGAGAGCGTGGAAGATACGGAACTCAGTCTTAAAGACGATGCTCACTTTATGAGAGAAAGTGACAACGACCAACTTAAAAGTGATTTTGAGCACTGCCACACAGACAGTTGTCCTAGCGATACCCCAATGATCGATTCAGACACCACACACGGATTTAGTAATAAAGCTAATTACACATTTACAGACATGGTAACTTCCGGTGCCAAATTAGACATTGGGACATTTGAAATATTTGGCAAAACTGACGCCCAATTCAAATCAGTTTATGAACTTGCCGATTCCTTACTAAGTGTACATGGCGATGAAAAAATCGAAGAGAAGGCATTCACTCCGCTACATGTTATAGGGAGTGGTTGGGAATTTGGTAGCATTTCCAGTATCCATCTGCAAGGATGGGAAGGAAGCAGAAGTAGAGCAAATACAATTGATCGTCAGTCCGGTATATCATTCCGAAGAGAAGGATTTAATCAAAACAGTCTTTTGGCGAAGGTGTTTTCTAACCTAGGAAGTTTGGAATTCAGTAATAAGCGCGACAATGCCGAGGGCATCAGCGCGTCCTTTATAAGACTAAGCAGCGTGACAACTGGAGAACAAAAGTCGGGAAAACATGATTTCAAGTCTACGAACAATTTTAAAAACTTGTTCGCTCTTGTCGTCAGCCTTTTATTCTTATTCACTTCTATCTACGGGTTGCGAAATCTTCAAAGCAGCCTGAATTCCGAAGGAGGGATAGGCGTGTACGCCCTCGCTGCATCATTTGGTGCATTCATGATTGGTAGTCTTATAAGTCCGTTTGTCGTCAAAAGATTCATGCCCAAGATTTGCATCATTGTTGGCTGTCTAGGTGAACTCATCTTTACCATTGCCAACTTCTATCCTACTGCCTTCTCAGTAATACCGTCCTCGGCTGTAAATGGATTCTGTTCTGCACTCATGTGGAACGCAGTTTGTACGTACATTACAGAAACAGGTATGAATGAGGCAGTAAGAAAAAACAAAGTTTTAGGCCATGTGCTTAGTCGTTTCTTTGGACTACTATTCGTCAGTATGCAGCTTGCAATGGTGATCGGGAATCTCATATCTTCTTTAATACTTCTTCCATCAGGGAAAGTAAGTTTGGAAGGAAACGAAACATTAGAAGAGGTCATAAAACATACCTCATACGCAGCCATAGACAACAATACTATCGACTACACGTCTGAAAACGAAATTACTAACAAATCTAGCGTCATATGTGGCATTCGATTTTGTGAAGAGGAGCAAGCCGCTGAAATAGAAAAAAAGGAAAGACTCGTTAGTGATCTCAACAAGTTTGTGTTGCTAGGAACGTATGCAGGTTGTATTATCATTGCCATTCTAATCGTGCAGTGTTTCGTGGACCGATTACCAAATTATACGCCAACAACTATTACAAGGAAACAGATTCTAACCCAGGTCGGGTCTGTTCTTCGGATGTTAGTCAATCCACACTTTTGCTTCGTCATATTGATGTGCATGTACACGATGATGTCCAATGCGTTCGTCATTGCCGACATTTTGAAGGTAAGAGACACACAATCAAATAGGAAAAGGTAACTTTATTTTATAGCAACGTTGACTCTGTTTTTTTTCACCCCACTTTCTCCCTACAACGATTACGCGCGAATGTTTTGGGCCATCGGGTCCATACTTTGCATATTTAAAAATAGATATAAAAGTCGGGATATAAAAGTCGAACAGGAAATGTAATATTCAAGGACCACAGCCAACCAAAGGCATAGAAACAAACTCTTATTTTAAAGTTTGAGATTGTATTTCAGGATTGTGATACATTTAACAAAAATGAGAAAATTAGTCCCAATAGAAAAATGATCCTAAGAAACCACAACAATCAAACGCAATGGCACTGCAGGTCTGCACTGCAAAACAAACAGAAACAAATGAGCATATCTATAAAGGCAATGAAAAGAACAATACATAACATAACTAGTGGTGAAGACAGGGTTACCGACTTGGAACGGTCAGTAGGCAATCACATCTACAGGTTAGCTTAAATCGATTTCATGTGTACCCAACCTCGCTATTATCATGTCTTCAATGCCCAAATTGACCAGACAGTATACGTAAACGTACATCCAATCACAAGGAAATCTCTAACAATACAAGCAGATATAAAAGTCGAACAGGAAATGACCACAGTCAACAACAAACACACACAGAAACAAACAACAACTACAAAGACGAATACAATGCAAGATATGAGATCACCCATGTAACAGTGTTGACAATTGGGCTACCGCATTGGAACGGTCAGTGGCACATGATACACTTAAATATTGTTGTAAAGCTGTATAAAATATATAAATTATTAATAAGAAACCTCAAGATGTACCAAAAGTGTACTGAACAACCACAATCAAAGAGAATACCAATCTGGGGGACGACCAAAAATAACCTTGTCCTGTTATCGCACAAGGAAAGCGTGAAGCATAGTGACCGACTAGAGGCGTCCATCACTAAACATGAAATGCCTTGCAGTACTAAAGTGTCGTATCCTTTTCTGACGAGTTTCATGATTAATTTTGTAAAGTGGTCAAGAAACCTGTCAGACCCCTTTAACTTCCGAAGTTTATAGACCAAATCTCCATAAAATCATGGTTGTGATATCACATACCTAGTCGCAGAAATGTTTTAAGGTTGGTGTTGTACTTCTCCAGTAGGTTTTCGTTGTGGCAATATACTTTTGTAGTCCGTGATAACGAAAGCCTAGCTAAAGACGTTTACTTGTTATGATTTTAGTTCGATCATTGGAGTCCTTAACATAATTATATATCTTGCCTTTTATTCATCTTTAAAGTTGTTCGTTGTTTCTGTGTGCGCTTGTGGTTGACTGTCGTCCTTGAATGCTGCTTTTCCTGTTCGATTTTTATACCTACTTTCAAGACATAGCATTACAATATATGACTGTGTTATTTCAATGCTCCATTTCCTGTTCGATTTTTAGCTCGATTGATCAGAGATCAGCAGAGCTTATGCCGTGGTGCGGCGTCCGTCTGTCCGTCCGTAAACTTTTATTTGTAGCGACTACTCCTCTGAAACTACTGGATGGATATTCATGAAACGCTACAGAAATATTGCCCATGAAGTCTAGCAAAAATTCATGTTGATGTGAAATCCAAGATTGTCGCCAGAGCCAAAAATAGATTTTTAAAAAATAAGTTTGTAGCGACTACTTCTTGAAGACTGCAAGTGATATTGATATGGGACTTTTTCTAAAATGATCAGCATGACATGATGTTGATCCCAGTCGAAAATTATTTTGATTCGACATTAAACATGGCTGCCAGTCGCCATCTTTGTTAACATAGATTTATATAGTAAAAACTAGTAACGACTACTCCCCTGAAACTACTTGACGAATTTGTATGAAACTTCACAGGAATATTGCTCTTGATGGCCAATTGATCCCAGATTTTTTTTTAGGTTAGCCGGAAATTCAAGATGGCCGCCATGGCTAAAACAGATTTTTAAAAAAAGTTTGTAACGACTACTTCTTGAAAACTGTAAGTGATATTGATATGGGACTTTTTCTAAAATGATCGGCATGACATGTTGTTGATCCTTGTCGAAAATTATTTTGATTCGACATTAAATTAAACATGGCCGCCAGTGGCCATCTTTGTTTACATAGAGTTTGTATAGTAAAAAATTGTAGCGACTATTCCTCTGAAACTACTTGATGGATTTTCATGAAACTTCACAGGAATGTTGCTCTTGATGTCTAGTTGATCGTAGCACAATTTCAGGTCGGCCGGAAATTCAAGATGGCCACCACGGCTAAAAGTAGATTTGTAGCGAATACTTTTTGAAAACTGTAAGTGATACTGTTATGGGATTTTGTTCTAAAATGATCAGCATGACAAGATGTTGATCATTGTCATGCTGATCCTTGCCGAAGATTGTTTTGATTTGACATTAAACATGGCTGCCAGTGGCCATCTTTGTTTACCTAGAGTTATATAGTAAAAACTTCAACTTGTAGCGACTACTCCTCTGAAACTACTTGGCAGATTTTTATGAAACTTCATAGGAATGCTGATCTAGCTATCAAAACATATCAGTAGAGCTTCAAGGTCATTGACCTCTTGTTATATCTACTTTCAAGACATAGGATTACAATATATGACTGTGTTATTTGAATGCTCCATTTCCTGTTCGACTTTTATACCTACTTCATATAGTTTGTGTTCAGAGTTGCAATTAAGGTCGTTATGATAATACTTATCGAATCTGGGACAAAAATGACATATAGAGCACTGATCGAATATCGATTTTAAAAAATCAGGTTAAAATGTTGTGGAATTGGCATAACTCTGTACAAATGCAAACGTTGTTATATAACCTTGCCGACTCGATTGTAAGTAATTGAACACATGTAAAATAGTTGGTGTACAAGACATAATATAATGCTAGGTTACAGGTTATTATAGTCTGGTGAACTCATTACAATTTGAAAACAGGGTTTTAGAATGTATGTGAAGCTGTGTGTGTATACGTGATAAGGAGTTTACATTATAATTAAGAAATAGAACATCGTTTATTGTGAATTATCGTTTAATATATCACGGTTTGGAGTTCAATTGTAAACAATAATTTCACGAGCCGACAAACCGTGATATATTATAGATAATTCACCGTAAACGATGTTCTATTTCTATTCTAAAATGTGAAAATAACGCACACATCTGAAATCTTTCGCATTGCTTTGCTTACTCTCCTAACGTTGCATACGTTACAATGCGTATTGTGCAATGCTTGTTCTCCTAACGTTGCAAAAATTACAGTGATATATCGTTCAATATAACGAGATATTTTAAACTAGCTATATAGTGCGGGTGTATTAGAATGTTTCATAACCAATATAAAAATAGGTAAAATGCTATGTTGGAGATATAGGTTATGTTGGAGATCTAGGTTAGGTTGGAGATACAGGTTATGTTTGAGTTACAGGTTAGGTTGGAGATATAGGTTATGTTGGAGATCTAGGTTAGGTTGGAGATCTAAGTTATGTTGAAGATCTAGGTTAGGTTGGAGATCTAAGTTAGGTTGGAGATCTAGGTTAGGGATCTAGGTTATGTTGGAGATATAGGTTAGGTTGGAGATCTAGGTTAGGTTGGAGATCTAAGTTATGTTGAAGATCTAGGTTAGGTTGGAGATCTAAGTTAGGTTGGAGATCTAGGTTAGGGATCTAGGTTATGTTGGAGATATAGGTTAGGTTGGAGATCTAGGTTAGGTTGGAGATACAGGTTATGTTGGAGATCTAGGTTGTTGGAGGTATATGTTGTGTTGGAGATACAGGTTAGGTTGGAGATACAGGTTATGTTGGAGATCTAGGTTAGGTTGGAGATACAGGTTATGTTGGATATCTACGTTAGGTTGGAGATCTAGGTTAGGTTGGAGATATAGGTTAGGTTGGAGATATAGGTTATGTTGGAGGTATAGGTTAGGTTGGAGATATATGTTAGGTTGGAGATACAGGTTATGTTGGAGATATAGGTTTGTTGGAGATATAGGTTATGTTGGAGATTAGGTTATGTTGGAGATATAGGTTAGGTTGGAGATATAGGTTAGGTTGGAGATATATGTTGTTTGAAATATATGTTATGTTGGAGATATAGGTTATGTTGGAGATATAGGTTAGGTTGGAGATACATGTTATGTTGGAGATATATGTTAGGTTGGAGATATAGGTTATGTTGGAGATTAGGTTATGTTGGAGATATAGGTTAGGTTGGAGATATAGGTTATGTTGGAGATGATATAGGTTATGTTGGAGATATAGGTTATGTTGGAGATAGAGATATAGGTTATGTTGGAGATATAGGTTATGTTGGAGATATAGGTTGTGTTGGAGATATAGGTTATGTTGGAGATATAGGTTAGGTTGAAAAAGGAATTCCTCTGTAAAATGGGAACTAAGTGATAGAACTTAAAATTGTTCACAAATTAAAATGCCATAACTATATCTTGCAAGATTGCATGGTCCCGATATTAAAGGAAACATTTATGTGCATATATAACTTGATTACATACGAGTAAATTCGGTTATATGATGAATGTATTATCATTCGAAGAGGGCCAACTATGTTTTATCATATATACAGGGCCATTAACTCTGGCATGCAATGTTGAATTTGAAAAGGGGATCCCTTGGAAGCTACAAACACAAACAAGAGAGAAAAGTACTAGACCAGGTTGTATCAAGTCTGTTCATAAGAATATAATTTGCAACACCTCTAAATGCCCACTAGCACCTGCTTAAGTGGCATTCTACTTTAAAATGACCAAGATTGGGCTTGATGATCCCAAAGGACCAGTAAGTAATAACACTGCTGATTTGTAGCCGGGGTGACTTTTTACAGCCACCACACAGCACTAACCAAACCCTAGTGTGAATGTCAATAAATATTGAAAAATGAACCCCTTAGAAGCAACAAACACAAACAAGAGAGACAAGTAGCAGATCCGGTTATATATCGAATCTGTTCATGAGAATGAATACAGTTTGATAATACTTGAAGGTATTGCAGTCCGGAAAACACATGTGCATATACGAGAGTGTTGATATACGAAATATCAGTATTATTTTGAACAAATACTGAAATATAAAGTAGTAGACTTGGTTTTACCGATCAGAGGTAATGTAAGAAGCAACTCTAACTTTAACAAATATCAAGTTACAAACGCACACACATAAACTTTGTGTATATCAAAACTGTGTTTATCTACCTCGTCAGGCGTACGTGACCTGTCCCCTTGGTATCTACATGGTAGGATATTCGATGATATGTTTTGGAATGTTTGGCGCCATCAGCTCTTTCACCTGTGGTAAATTGGTCAAGCACGTGGGCACGGTTACTGTGTTTATAGTAGGTAAGTGACAGTATGTAGGAATCTTATTTAAATTATTTAAATATATAATCAAATTCGTTCAGAAATTATGATTTAATTCCGTGTTTTTTTATTATCATTATTTTCGAATACAGATTGGTACGAACAAAATACATACATAACTTTTTTCAATAACTTATATTATACATAAATTTTCCAGATATCCTGTGATGCGTATTGTGGCCATTTCGTAGTTCAATGCACTAAAGTATTAGCCGTAAGGAATTGTTGTCGTATAGAATTCATCGGCATTGTCTTTTGATAAGTCGTCTGCATCTCAACCGGAAACTGCTCAATATCGGCAAATATGTTCAAACCAAAGAAGTTGTTCTAAATATTGTATTTATATATGTTTAACTCAAATATTTTGCTTTCAGTTGTCTGACATTTACTTTAGTGTAAATGTATATCAACTGCTACTAAGACATATAGCAGAAATGGATCTGCTTCAAAGGGTCATAGAATGTTCTTCTTATTGACTAAAAGTCAAGTCCGTGAAAGAAAATCAGCAAAAGAAGCTAGGATGACTATGTAGGCCTGACCTACATAGTCTACTAGTAGATGACCTTGACGACATGTAGCAGTGGGAATGGTTTGTTCAAACCAGAGGTGAGTTGGCATTTAGCTATGTCGTTGCAGTCCCTAACACGTTAGGGATTGTTGCGAACAGGTTCTGCATACGTCTAGATACATAATAACTGCTTTGAATGGTGTTCTTTTATGCTCTTCAACACAATCTAAATATCTTAAGTTATGTTTTACCAGATACCAGCATATAAAAAGGAAAACGTATACATGATACTTGGTCTAAATCAATTCATTTTCGTCTTGAATTCGAAAACGAAATAATTAAACCTTCCTATCATTCAAATGAACTAAAAAAGAAAAGAAAAACATGCGTGTGTGTTCTCCATCCTGTTATGTTAATGATACTGTGTGTTAAATAAACTATGCATATCTTCTAAAATACAAAAACAGTAAACTTAGATAACTCATACATGTACTTAGAGATTTGCCAGCATGTAACATATCGTTTTATGTCCTGAGTCAAAGACAACAGTACACTCAGGCTTTTCAAACGTATAACTATCATTGTTTGACTGTACTCGATATGCTGTCAAACTATTTCAGTCCCTTTATAATACAGTCATGAAGCCTGGGATCACTCGTCGATATTTTATATTTTACTGATTTTAGAGATTTTTTTGTTTGTGCTTTCGTCATAAATTGACTCTTAGCATTAGAAATATGCAATACGGTCAAATAGACCAAACTTTGTTTCATATTTATGTTCAATCGAAAGATATAACCCAGACTGAATGTGACAATAATGTGTGAAAATGTGTAGCATAAGTATCAGTAACATATTACGTAGTTGTAAGTAACACACGTGACAAACATCACGTGTGTTACTTAAAAATGGACCCATTTTATCCAAAGGTAATGATGTATACATTACAGTTTCGCACTGAAGCGTCTCCGTGGCCGAATGTTTAACGACGTTGCGTTGTAAACCTTCGCCTCTCACCGCTGCAGGTTCGAATCCCAGTAATGGTTCTACCCAGGAAAAGTGGGTGGTCTGCCTGCACCACAAAAAATCGACCGTCATATGTAACCTTACATGTGTTGAAAATGACGTAAAACACCATACAAACAACAAACAGTTTCTCACTGATAAGAAACCATGACCGTCTTGTATTGACAAGACGAGTGTGATTTTAATATACATATTCGGAAATATTGTGTTGCCAAATTTCGTGTTCTCTTAACCCTTAACCCATTACATATATATAATGGACTGTTCTTTCTTTGAATTAAGACCATTCCAGTTCTGTGACAAAGGGGTGTTTTGGGGGAAATGACTGATCAGCAGCTGGACATTGTAAACCCTGATCAGCCTGCGAGTTACTCGCAGCCTGATCTGGGTTTACAATGGACGCACAGGCTATTATAGTCGTGCTTAGCGGGTTAAGGGTTAAACAATGAAAGGTACTTGTATTCAAAGGAATACAAACAATTGCAAACACCCTGCATTGTATCTGAATACAATGGTACATGCGGAAATGCATGCATTATTTAATTGCGCTTACACATAGACATATATATACATTTTCTGCTTTTCTCCGAAACAAAACATAAATATTGATACGTAAAGTATAGCAGTGACGTTTACAAGTGAATTACTTCCGAGACATTCTTAAAGAAAGCCTTTCATTTACTGCTAACAGTACTGTATAAGTGCTGGTCAAGTATATACCAGACACACGATGAGTAAACAAATATGCGGGTTTGGCAACACAACGTTTCAAACATTTAAAGGGAACAAGCAAGAAACATAACATGGGTAGTTCTGAACAAAGTAAATCATTATCAAAGTAGGACTTGTGTAGTTACAAGTTCATCAAATTGAAGTTTGTAGATATCTTTCAAAAATATTAATGAATTATATTAATTTTAATTTCACATTTATAGTAAATACAACCTATAAATGACAGACATTGGCACACAAGTCCTACCTTTGTCATATTTACCCAAGTCATTATTAATGGTGTCATAACTTAATTTTCATCTTCTTCAAAAAGTCATTACTTTCACATCCGGTCAACTTCCGGTAGGTTGAGATATTCAGTAGGTTAAAATAAAGGGGTTTACTCGGACTTTATCCTCAATCTCTATATGAAACATGAAAATGTTAGACCATGATTTGAATTAAATGTGTCCATATTGGTGCTTTAAAATCAGACAACACCAAAAGAAGATACATAGATGTACACAAACAATAAAGCTTTTAATATAATTATCACTACAAACTAGATTTATAAAGGGCAAAAGTCAGTTGAGCACCAACGATAAACACCGAGTTTACCCCATACCAAAATGTGGAGGTCTTTTATTTTATTGATCACTGATTGGTAATTTTTTTTTGATGATGTCATGTGAAAGTTATGAATAAGATGAAAGTTATATGTCTCTACCAAATGAAGTGCACTGTAATATTATTTTCCATCCAGGTTCACGAAATGAATCGGATGAAAAATGTGATTCTCTCTCAAGATGAGGATGCTCTCCTATACATGGAGGAAATAAAGAATACTATGTCATTCACAGAGTGGACGGATCTTAGTCATGCCCTTCTTATAAGTTCGCGACCACTTTCATTGGTGCTGTTCTTCACAAGTATTGTATTGTATCTGTCCATAATAAAATGGTCATTTATGTTATACATATATTGCCTATTAATGCTGCATTGTTTGTTAGAGAATATAACCTGGCGGGAAATATCTTTATTTACACTGTCCCGTTTTATTGGGTTGACAATATAGGGTAATAGTGAGGTTTGATGCACCCTAGAACCTGGTTTAAACCCCTAGCCGCCCTGTTTGCCACGGCGGTAGCCCTAATGTTAATCCTCTTTTGTTTGTGATGTTATGTCTTGCCTTTTAGTCTTCTTTAAAATTGTTGTTTGTTTCTATGCCTTGCTTTTGGTTGACTGTGTCATTTCCTGTTCGACTTTTATATCTACTTGGGCTTTTTTTGTCCGGATTAATCTTACTCGATTCTGTTTCATATTTTGCTGTTATTTTAGTTGTAATTGTGTCCATATTGAATTATGTCAACTTTCAGTTTCCCGTTGCCACCATCTTGCTTCGGTTTGACTTTTCGTCAACCATTGGCGTTCTTTTGTAACTTGGTCAGCCTTCAGCTCTATGTTCGTGAACGGTCGGTTTGTGTTTGCAAGTACTGGGACAGTTCCCATTGTTATCACTTCGTCAAAGAAGGCTTCCTTGTGACACTAGTCATGGCAATACAGTCAACTTGTATGCATTTCTTCTGTAAAAAACAAAAGGAATACCTTTATGTAATACTATGTAATGTCTACTTTTTGCTCTGTGTGTATTTTAAGTGTTGTGTTGCTGTGCAAAAGCGTTTTGCAACCAATCCGTTACAGGTAATCTCCTAGTCCATTTGTGAAGGGCCCAATAGAAACATGCAACACACTCATTCCAGGGGTTGACAACTCTTTCATTGAAGACATTTTCTATTCCTGTTCTTGTACTATTAACGGTTCATTCTCATGTTGCTCTGGCTTTTGACAAGTCGTGGTTGCTATTGTCTTTTTATATTCATATACTTGAGCGTCTCTGTATTTTAGTTATATCGCCGTTTAGAGCTACAAAATGTGTTGAAGGTGTTAGAGGATAGCTTGGGGATTATTTTTTTTTTACAACACCTCGTTTTATTGTTATAACATTGCGTAGTAGAGAAGCTTGGTGCAACCTAGCCCCAGTGGCCTTGTTTTCACTTACCGTTCCAAAGCGGTACTCGTATTGTCAACCCTTGTATAGTTGTCACACTTATAATATACTTTTAAATATACGTTTTCTTTATAATTGTGGTTTTAAATGCGTGTTTTCATTGGCTGGGGGTTGTGAACGGTTCCCTTTCTGTTCAACTTCTGCATCTACGTGTGTAATTTCTTTGATGATCCCTTATTTCTGTGTGTGGCTAAATTAGCATCGTCGAGAAACTTAAGTTTTGCGATCTTCATCGTATCCATGTATGTATTCCTCTATATAACTTTATAGTTTTATGATTTGACTTCATTCACATTCGCGGTGTGGAGTTTATGTCAGTGGTGGTCACTATAATGGCGAATACAAGATGGGATGGTCGTTAATATATGAAACAGCTTTTGGATCAGCACATCGCTGTTGCAAAATCTGTTTTTGCACTCGTTATTAAAATGGGATTTCCATAACTGTTTGATCTCGATGTAAGAGAACACACATACATGTATCATAGCAACAATCATTACCTCACAATACAGCTTAATGTCAAGATTCTTGGCGAAGAACCAATGCCTATAAATTAGAAATCAATAGTTGTGTAAGCCACCACGAGAAATACATTTCTCCATAGTATTCAATAAATGCTGGTGACCAAGTATCATTGTCTATAATTATTATTACAATGGCGATTACTTTCTAAAGGCAACAATATATAAATGTGCTGCTGGAGGTTACGACAACGTATTTAAATTAATAGAAGAGCGTAAAAGAAACCCATTTTTTATATAAAGCATAAAATAAGAAAGGGACACCAATTGAACAGAGTCACAGGAAACATTGCAGCCACATTTCACCTTGCTGTTAATGATCGACTCCGACCCATATGTGTCCTACATAAGGTACTCAGATCATGTTTATAGCAAAGTTCTTACCTTTCAGCTGCGGTAATAAATGTGACGTCATTGGTGTTCATGTGCTTGTGGGAGCCGACGGCAGACGACATATACTACATATTTGCTTTGTTGGGCGCATGGGGGTTTGCGGACGGTATCTGGCAGTCACAGATCAACGGTAGTTGGACTAAATTATTATTTCATCAACAAAATAAACGGGAAATAATTCAAACCCTCAATAACTAATAATCTTGATAATTTTCAAATTCACAGATAGGTAAAGCTATTATATTTCTAATGATTAACATTCGACAAGAACTGACCGAAATCTTCCAGCATGATCCAAAGTCATCATTTGGGTAATTATTATGATTATAAATATATACATGTTAAAAGAACAAGTGATATCTAGTACCATTAACAAATTCTTACATCATGTCAAAATTTGTACATGTTCAGGTCTGCTATCAACTGTATTTGCCGACCGTTACGAAGACGCATTTGGTTGTTGTCGCGTGCTACAGGGCTGCGGAGGCGTCATTGTGTACGCGATGTCCAACAGTTGTTGTATGGTGACCAAGGTGATCTTCACGGGCGTCTGTTGTCTTCTGACGCTCATCTCTTTCATCTACCTGGAAATAATATTGTGGATGCGTAATAGAAGCAAAATGTCTGTTGAAATAGAGGTTTCATAAAACAAGATATGGAAGCGAGACTTTAACCGTTGTCATAAACACATTTAGTTTACATCGAGCTTCTACAAAGAGAGTAGAGGGATACAAGAACTGTGCCCTTAATGGGCATACTTACTTGTTAATGAAGCCGGCTCAGTGTAGGTGAGCTCTCAAAGTCCTCTTAAAGGAAGTTTCAATATGCCGTCCGGGCTTAAGACTATTAGAAATAGTAACTCCCAAGTCTCTCCGATAGATAGCTCTCCAAGTCTCTCCGATAGATAGCTTTTCCCAACTGAATTTCATCTAGTGTATACTCTCACTACTGAATAGAGTCCTATGTTTCTGTAACAAGCTCGGAGAATAGACTCCAAGTGTACGTTCTCCTCCGATGGACGTGGCTAGATGAAGTGTCTTGCCTTGTGACACACCGCAAACTCCCCGCAGTGGTTACTTCCCCTTTCTGTAACAGTGATCACTGCCACCCCACACATTTATAGCTGAAAGTTTAATTTTTTGATTAAATATTTTTTTGGCCAGTATTTCAACTTGCTTTGTTCATAATATAGGAAAATAGTGTGAAAAACGGTATCTGGGTACAAAACTAATTTATTTATATAAAAAAAAATCAATTTTAGCAAACATGCACACCGGTTACTAAGTTACAGTACTTGTAAACAAACAAACATGTATTCCGTTGAGAACATTACGGAAGCTGTGCGTAAATTTAATAAAGAGATTAATTACACCAAAGCCAAAACCAGGTTGAATTTTTTCAATAACTTCTCGAAGGTGATGATCGATGTTATTGTCAATTGCCTGTTGGTTACGGCAAGAGTTTGCTGTACCAAGCATTACCGAGAGTATCGCCATTTGTTGTAATCACATGGCGTCAGCTATCGTCACGTGATTTGTGTGTTGGCAGGGATTAGTGGCTACAACATCCCTGCGCGGAGGTTGGACACACCAAAGTTACCCATTGGCGTCATTCAGAGTCGAAAGTGAGCATCCACTGGGACAACACGGCCGCAATATGGAAGATGCTAGAAGAATGATTTTATGTATTAATTGAATACTGTTAAAGACCCATTACAAAAACAGCTAGTCTTAGTTATGTTTAAATGTTATTTAAATATAATGTATAGTCCACATGTTTTACCGATTAGATTTTAAATTAATGAACAGCAATTTAATATAACCACCCGAAACGTTATGTATAACATTATCATAACAACAATCATTGATAGAAGTACAGGACACATCATCATTTACAAAAATAATAAGCGTGTATTATGTTTTTGTTCACAACATTTGCTATTTCAATTCCTCTATGAGAAATTGTAAACCTTATATGATTCTGATGTCATGCACTTCGCCTTTGAATGTATATATTGTATGTTATTAGTGTTGTTAATGCGTCATTTTGATTGGCTGCATTCTGAATGAATGAATGAATTGTGTTTTACGGCATGTCGACACAAATAGGTCATTGCGGGCGAAAACTGATGCAAATGAACTATGAAATCGTCAGTTATTAGGGAACGGTAAAAATGTATAGGAAAAACTATTGATAGAAAATGTATTTTTTTTAACGCGTCTCTGAACGAACAACTACCGGTATATATATATATATTGATGAAAGTTAGAATGTGTAAAATAAAACTAAAACATTGAAGTATAGTTTACTAATGGACTTCCATGCCAGACTGTATAATCATTAGTTTAGATAATCCTCGGTACATATCATCATCGTTATTATTACTTAAAGGGTCACTGGGCAATCTGGATTTGTTTAAAACTCGCTGCATCCCGTCAGTTTTTCAATTAATTTGCATATTTCCAGTCAGTGATATTAATTATTAGAATAGTTCAAAGCAAATTGTTGATATATTTAACTTACTGCTGAATATATTGCACCAATAATATATCTAAATATGTTCAAGAATAATGAAGAAAATTGAAAACTCAAAATTATATTTCATTATATGCAAGCAGGTTTAAAGGGACACATGGCAATCATGAAGTATTTGAGTGTGTGTGTATTTCTAAGGATTATAGTCCCTCCACCTACGACAGGCGTTCTACCTGACGATTATAGGCACAATGTCTGGACTTTTATCTGTGTGTTGTTGTGTGATGTGATGATATGTCTACTTGAAGCAGCGAACTCAATGGTTTCTTTATAGTGCTGCCACACTGGAATACCACGCCGTAGTAGACATGATACCCTCACCCGCCAGTCACATTATTCTGACACTGGTCAATCAGTCGCAGCACTACCCATTATTTGCTCGTCAGGCAAGGGTTACAAGTGACTACTCCATTTTTAAAGTCTTTGGTATGACGCGGTCAGGGGACTCGAACCCACGACCTCCCGAATGCAAGGCAGACGCTATAACCACTACACCACAATGATTTGAAATGGGTGTCTCGATTTATATATCCAGTATCATTATTACTTTTACATTGGTTACATTTAAATAAATAAAATTTTAAGTATTCAATATTTCGTCTTTTTATACTATAAGTTTTAATATATTACTGGTGCAATAATATAAAAAATTAATAATATGCAAAAACAAATGGCTTAATACAATTCTTATAATTAACATTAATGATTCAACAAATGCAATTTATGTAGAAAAACTAACGGGACGCCGGTAGTTTTTAAAAAATCAAGATGGCCATGTGTCCCTTTTAAGTTAAAAAGATGCTGGATTAATAAAGCTAGGTGTTTATTTTAATGCTTGATAAAACTTCAAGATAATTTGCCGCGTGTCCTTTTAATATATATTTTTGTGACAGATTTTTAAATTGTAAAGGATAATTTTGTGAAATTTTAAACTTAACTAAACATGGCAGGATCAAATGATGACCAGCAAAATTCCATGTCATTTGTAAGAGATCGCTCACATGCCAAATTATCGGAACCAATCAGATTGCAGATCGTGGCATTTGTTATATACTATTTAATACTGCAACAAACCAACTGCCTATGGCGCAGTCGGTTAGAGTGTCGTCTGCTATGTGTCTGCTGAACCGAAGGTTCAGGGTTCGAGCCTTATATAAGGCAAAATTGTTTAAACCATACAATGTTAAGACATTTCAAAAAATATTATACGAAACTACAACAGAATAAATCTGACTGGTTCCGACAATTTGGCATTTGAGTACTCTGGTAATGATCTGATTGTTTTTTGAGCATATTTTTTTTATTTGTTTGTTTCATACGAATAGTTTACACGATATTCCAATGTGTTATAATATGATAGTGAAATCATGTAAATATTTCTATTATTTCAATTTATAAAACATAATCATAACTAAAATTATTATTTTTATATAATTCTTTAGGTCTTTTGGCCAAAGGTCAGTTATGCTTTTGTGATGGCGTGTTGTCCGTCGTCATTGATAGTCGCGTGCGTTACAAGTTGTTGTCCGCGATCATGTCAATATGAGGTAAATGCGATTGCGTAAACTGTTTTAGATTTGGATTTGAAGGTTTGTTTTAAGATCTCGGAGTTCAATTAGGAAAATTGACGCACACATAACACAGTTATTGCCTTGATTAGGTAAAATATTTGTATTCAGTCCATAATGTCTTTACTATTTCAGCTATTAGATGAAACTCTGTGTATGTATTATCAATAGAGGGTGTCTCATACAACATTTGGTTTGGCAAGTTCAAATTCATGGGTCACGGTAATGCAAGTATCGTATTCAATCCATAATTCATAAACCGATTGAGATAATGGTATAAAAACATGTAATTATATCTTGCCAATAGATGGCGTGTTGCATACCAAAATTCAAGGTCGAATGTTCAAGGTGAAGGGTCAGCGCCATGTAATTGTCATGTTTGTTTCAATTTGCCCATAAACTGTTTCAGATAATAAGATGAAACTCCTGTGTTAATGTATCTTTAATAGACGTTGTGGTTCCAACTAAATTTAGTGCCATATGTTGAAGGTCAAGGTCATGCATATTACATGTGTGTCCAATACTTTCTTATAATCCGCTTGAGCTAATGCGATAACGATGTGTGTATGGACGATGTGTTGTGCACAAGATGTGCGGTCTTGCAACATTCAAATCAATTATATAAATTTGGCTGTGAGCATTTACATATTTCAACAATGATTATTTGCAACTAATTGATGGAGTGCATACATTCCTCCCTTTGACCAGTAGAGGGTCATCCTGTGTATCAATGCATTACTATTGTTTATGACGGACGGATGACTAAATCTCATTAAATCAAACTACATTCATGCCCATGCCTTAAATATAAATGATCCATTGCATTTAAAATATAGCGCTTTCTTTATTGTTTGCTGTTGTGTTGTAACTATATGTTATAACGGTTTCTGTATTGTTTCTTGTTGCTATATGTTATAACGGTTTCTGTATTGTTTCTTGTTGCTATATGTTATAGCGTTTTCTGTATTGTTTCTTGTTGCTATATGTTATAGCGGTTTCTGTGTTGTTTGTTGTTGCCATATGTTATAGCGGTTTCAGTATGGTTTCTTGTTGCTATATGTTATAGGTGTTTCAGTATTGTTTCTTGTTGCTATATATTATAGCAGTTTCTGTATTGTTTTTTGTTGCTATATATTATAGCAGTTTCTGTATTGTTTTTTGTTGCTATATATTATAGCGGTTTCTGTATTGTTTCTTGTTGCTATATGTTATAGCAGTTTCTGAATTTATAAATATTTTAATTTTGAACCGTTTTGTTTACATTAAAGATTGTGTACAATTTTCATTTATGTCAAAGATGCTATATTTAATAAAGTTATTAATTTTGGCAACTGTATTTTGTTATTACGCAAGTATTTCTTTCTTAAGAGACACATGCAGAATGATAGGAACCAATCAGATTGCAGGTTGTAACATTTCTTATGTTCCATTTATTATGAATTTGTGTTTGGCGCAGTTGGTTAGAGCGTCGTCTATTGTCTGAACATTTTTTAAACCATATTACTATGTTAAAATATTTCAAAACCATTATATGAAACTACTTCGGAATAAATCTGATTGGTTCTTATCACGTGTGAGTAATCTGTTAAATATTAAGTCAATTGAATTGAATTGGGTTTTACGGCACACCAACACATGAAAGGTTATATGGCGCCTAACAGGAATGAACATGCCAGGCTCATCCTCCATTTACATCAAGATAAAATGTGGAGAATGGGCTTCGAACTTTCTAACCTGCAAATTCTATAGTAAACACTCCGTTTATGATGGAGCCAGGTTTCCACACGCAGTGTCATGATGAAGACCTTGAATGAGCATGTCATTGCAAATTCTATAGTAAACACTCCATTTACGATGCAGCCACGTTTCCACACGCAGTGTCATGATGAAGACCTTGAATGAGCATGTTAAAAAATGACAAAATAAACATGGGGGTGGGGTTTGTCCTATCCCTCTGCCTCTAGCGTGATTTGCAGTGGTTGTATTCTACCATGCAACCACACGGGGAAATATTAAGTCAAAGAAGGTAATTGTTTATTGATGATTATTTTAATGGTTAGCAAGCGGGGTCACGCTACTCTGGGGTCACGCTACTCTGGGGTCGGGTCACGCTACTCTGGGGTCACGCTACTCTTTGTATAAGATAGACTCCTCCCGTTTCTTTTACATTTCCAGAGGCTAGATTCCACTAGATGGGACCTTCAGGTTGACAGACAATAGGCTGGCTTACCTACGGTCACAAGCTTGTGTACACATCAAAATAAATGAACTAACTAGAAGGGTGTTCCACGGAACGCTTGTGCTTATTTCAGCAAGTAAAGTTTGAAGACATGGGGTGCAGTCTTTCATGAATTATGGAGCATTTCTTTTTTTTTTCTTTTTTTTTTCTTTTTTTTTTAAAGTATTAAAGTTCATGAAAAGGAGTATAAATGTGCATTGCACAACTGATAAGGAAGAACTGTATAAAGTTTCATAACCACATGTCAATATGTTGCCAAGTTATGAGCTAGTTTTGGTTGCAGGTTAAATTTTAAGAAAAGGGGTATAACTCTGCTAATATGAAAGTCGGAGTTATTGGACATGTGTAACGACATTCCTTGGGTTAAGATGAAGATGTGTGTGAAGTTTCACGAACATAGATCAAATACTTTTCAAGTTAAGGCCATGGTTAGGTTGCAGGTTAAAGTGTGACAGATGACGACGGACAAAGTGATCCCTAAGTGTCTGCCATGCTACACAGGCGACACAAAAACGCACTTTGCTGATATTCTGGCACTTGGAATGGAATGAATTGAATTGGGGTTTTAAGGCGCACCAACACATTACAGGTTATATGGCGCCTAACAGGCATGAACATGCCAGGCTCATCCTCCATGTACATCGAGATGAAATATGGAAAATGGGCCTAGAACCGTCTCACCCTGAACTGCAAATTCTCCATTTACGCTGGAGCCACATTTATTGTTTTTCTGCCACTGCTCTTTTGATGCGAGCGAGATGGCACCTGAAACAATGCAGGGATCATGAGGAAGAACTTTAATGAACATGAAGAAAAAATGATAAAATGAACATGAATTTGGGGGGATTCTACTCCTCTGCCTACCCCTCCAAAGGGATCTGCAGTGGCCCTATTCTTTGCCCCGTGCCCAAACGGGGCGCCCGGGAACCACACGGGGCACACTTGGAATGAGGTGACCAAGTTGTTAGCATACCTGTTTCTTGATCAAGTGGTTCCGGGTTTGATTATCAGTCCAGAGGTTTTCACGTGCACTCCTCAGGACTTTCTTCGGGCAAAGTTAATTTACAACGCAATGCCGTTAACCATTCGGCCACAGAGATTCCACGTTTGTACATACAACACAATATGAAATGGGTGTTTGACATGGCTAACAAGGGAAGTTATGTGATAATATTATATCTCATTTGCATATTTCTTTCTTTGTGCAATGTGACGTCATCCAGTCACTTTTCTGTGATAGCCCGAGAGCTATAGTTTCGGACGTGTGAAAAAACCTCAAAATTAAATAAAACGTAAAATGTATTGTTTTAATTTTTTGGTCAGATTTGGTATAATTTAACAAATACTGTATGTTGCTTCGATCCATATGCAAGTTTATGCACTAGGCAGTCAGACCTAGATTATTAAATGGACCTCAGCTTCTGACTGCCCAGTCCATAAACTTGCATATGGACTCCAGCACCATACATTATTTGTTAGATATAGGATTATTAGTAGAGCGGTGTGTTCTGGAGGCTTAAATCAACCCGAGTGGACATGGTATATCTGTAATGATCATTTTATTATATACGTTCACAATAATCATTAAAGAATAAATACACAAAACAAAAAATGTTAAAATGCCACAATGGTATAATAGTCGACTAGTAATTTAACCACCAAGATGGAGATGCAGATGTCTTTACACAATACGTTGTCGTTTACACAGAATCAGATAGTGACACAGAATCAGATAGTGACACAGAATCAGATACTGACACAGAATCAGATAGCGACACAGAATCAGATAGTGACAGAATCAGATAGTGACACAGAATCAGATAATGACACAGAATCAGATAGTGACACAGAATCAGATAGTGACATAATCAGATAGTGACACAGAATCAGATAGTGACAGAATCAGATAGCGACACAGAATCAGATAGTGACACAGAATCAGATAGCGACACAGAATCAGATAGTGACACATAATCAGATAGTGACACAGAATCAGATAGTGACACAGAATCAGATAGCGACACAGAATCAGATAATGACACAGAATCAGATAGTGACACAGAATCAGATAGTGACACAGAATCAGATAGTGACACAGAATCAGATAATGACACAGAATCAGACAGTGACACATAATCAGATAGGGACACAGAATCAGATAGGGACACAGAATCAGATACTGACACAGAATCAGATAGTGACAGAATCAGATAGTGACACAGAATCAGATAGTGACACAGAATCAGACAGTGACACAGAATCAGATAATGACACAGAATCAGATAGCGACACAGAATCAGATAATGACACAGAATCAGATAGTGACACAGAATCAGATAGTGACAGAATCAGATAGTGACACAGAATCAGACAGTGACACAGAATCAGATAATGACACAGAATCAGACAGTGACACAGAATCAGATAATGACACAGAATCAGATAGCGACACAGAATCAGATAATGACACAGAATCAGATAGTGACACAGAATCAGATAATGACACATAATCAGATAGTGACACAGAATCAGATAGTGACACAGAATCAGACAGTGACACAGAATCAGACAGTGACACAGAATCAGACAGTGACACAGAATCAGATAATGACACAGAATCAGATAGCGACAGAATCAGATAGCGACACAGAATCAGATAGCGACACAGAATCAGATAATGACACAGAATCAGATAGTGACACAGAATCAGATAATGACACAGAATCAGATAGTGACACAGAATCAGACAGTGACACAGAATCAGATAATGACACAGAATCAGATAGCGACACAGAATCAGATAATGACACAGAATCAGATAGTGACACAGAATCAGACAGTGACACAGAATCAGATATTGACACAGAATCAGATAGCGACACAGAATCAGATAATGACACAGAATCAGATAGTGACAAGGAATCAGATAGCGACACAGAATCAGATAGCGACACAGAATCAGATAGCGACACAGAATCAGACAGTGACACAGAATCAGATAGTGACACAGAATCAGACAGTGACACAGAATCAGATAGTGACACAGAATCAGATAGCGACACAGAATCAGATAATGACACAGAATCAGACAGTGACACAGAATCAGACAGTGACACAGAATCAGATAATGACACAGAATCAGATAGCGACACAGAATCAGATAATGACACAGAATCAGACAGTGACACAGAATCAGATAGCGACACAGAATCAGATAATGACACAGAATCAGACAGTGACACAGAATCAGATAATGACACAGAATCAGATAGCGACACAGAATCAGATAGTGACACAGAATCAGATAGTGACAAGGAATCAGATAGTGACACAGAATCAGATAGCGACACAGAATCAGATAATGACACAGAATCAGATAGTGACACAGAATCAGACAGTGACACAGAATCAGATAATGACACAGAATCAGATAGCGACACAGAATCAGATAATGACACAGAATCAGATAGTGACACAGAATCAGATAGTGACACAGAATCAGATAGTGACAGAATGACACAGAATCAGATAACGACACAGAATCAGATAGCGACACAGAATCAGATAATGACACAGAATCAGATAGTTACACAGAATCAGATAGTGACACATAATCAGATAGTGACACAGAATCAGACAGTGACACAGAATCAGACAGTGACACAGAATCAGATAATGACACAGAATCAGATAGCGACACAGAATCAGATAATGACACAGAATCAGATAGTGACACAGAATCAGATAGTGACACAGAATCAGATAGTGACACATAATCAGATAGTGACACAGAATCAGATAGTGACACAGAATCAGACAGTGACACAGAATCAGATAATGACACAGAATCAGATAGCGACACAGAATCAGACAGTGACACAGAATCAGACAGTGACACAGAATCAGATAGCGACACAGAATCAGATAATGACACAGAATCAGATAGTGACACAGAATCAGACAGTGACACAGAATCAGATAATGACACAGAATCAGATAGCGACACAGAATCAGATAGCGACACAGAATCAGATAGGGACACAGAATCAGATAGTGACACAGAATCAGATAGTGACAGAATCAGATAGTGACACAGAATCAGATACTGACAATATAATCAGATAGTGACAATATAATCAGACAGTGACACAGAATCAGATACTGACAACATAATCAGATACTGACAACATAATCAGATACTGACAACATAATCAGATAGTGACAACAGAATCAGATAGTGACACAGAATCAGAAAATGTCAGCACATTATACCAGTATCAGAAAACATTGCAGACGTATTTACACAACACGATCTAGTTCACACATAATCGGATAATAATTCAGAATAAAAAAATTATTAGCTTAGCACAATAAGACAGGTTTTTGTGTTCCGTCGTACAAAATGAGGTACACAGCTATTGTGTGATAGACCACAATATTGGCATCAATCGCATGCTTTATCAAGCTTTTATATGCCGTATAATCTACAACTCTTGGCAGTAATCACGAGTTTTATCACTTGATTGTCTTTCTACTTTGAAGGTTCCTCTGACTTTAAGCAATGTAAATATCCTTGACCATTAGAATTAAATATCCTGGATCATTAGAATTTTTCTGGCACGGGTATAAATGTAGGCCTATCGGATGCCTTGTAAGCCTTTTTCGGTGTATAAATCCCTACACTGGCCGGGTACCGTGTCCCTGCCACGTCTATTTCATACTTGGCATTCGGATCCTTAATGTACTCATGTATTTTCTTGGTTATAACAGGCTTTCCGTTCTCATCCAAATGGTTTATATATCCGAGACACACAAATTTGTCCAATGTGAACCCGTATGCACTGGAGGTAGTCATGCCAACCATTTGACCATTTCTATAAATGGGCTCTCTGCCACTGGGCCAAACCTCGGCGTCCACGTCAAAGTTCTCGAGTAACAACTGACAGAACTTCTTACTCATCCCATTCTTCTTCTGTCTCACCAGAGCTTCTTTGCCGATAAAATCGGGCTTCTGTAGATGGAGAAAAAGTAATTCAGTTAGTAAAAGATTTAGTGGGTGGGTCAGAAATTTAACATCTTTACTTTTATCGTATTGCAATATGAAAACTAGTCATAGGAATGTTTGTGTTTAACTGCACAATTAAAGTGGCTGATGCACTATTTCCAAACAATGTTTATTTTAAAGAGCTCTGAAAAACTTGAAGAAAAACTGAAAGAATTATCACAAGAGGCCCAAGAGGGCCTGTGGATGCTCTACTGGCTAACATGGCTCTTATAAAGCCAATGAAGCGAGAGACTGCCATTTACGTTTTTTTGAAAGTTTTGGGCAAAATACAGCTTATCAACTAAATCAAGGGTCATAACTAAAGAATCTGGTAAAGTTTGGTAAAGATCAGATGAAAATTGAAAGTCCTACTGTATTAACGAGGCAAAATATAGCATTTTTAACTAAATCAAGCGCCACAACTCCTCTGTTACTGGTCCAACATAGAGCTAAAAAAAAAAAAAAAAAAAATTAAAACACAATTTAAAACAAAAATAAACAACAACAAAAAAATTAAACAGAAAAAAAAATAAATAAAAATAAAGAAAAAAAAAAAAAAAAAAAAAAAAATAATAAAAAAAAATAATATAAAATTATTTTTGAAACACACATCTTCGGCGACCCAGAAGAAAGGATTTTGGTAGAGCACGACTAAATACCCTGTTAGCAATAACACACCACCACCACCAAAACAGGCCAAAGCTAGATTGTAATATACTCGGTAAAAGAAGTTTTGGACCAGGGCAGTGTTCGAACCCATACAATGATCGCTGAACCATGACATTTTTATCGGTTACTCGAAAGTCTGTAACTGTTATTTTTTTATGGACTTTGCAACATTTTTTGAAGACCCTTTGTGTGTTTGCGATATTTTTTTAAAATCAAATCTTGTTTGGAATTTAATGTTTCGGGTACCAAATTAACTGGGTAGTGTAGACCTTGGTTACTAAAATAAGATACTTTACTTCTGTTCACAAGTTTTATTTTTATATGACTTTATATACCCTGGTCCAAAACTTTTTTTCCCCCCCGAGTATATATAGAATTTCTGAACAAATCAAGGGCTAAAACTCAGGTGTTAATAGTTTAACCTAGCTGGTTTTCAAAACTGATTTTAAAAGCTTTCATAGAAATCAACAATCTGGCCAAGTTTAGGCCACAAAAAATTAATTACCAGGTTCTCAGGCCACTTTTATTGAGAAGAGATGCGGGCGGGCGCATTTTTTTTTACAATTTTACAGTGGTCAACAGACACGCGGGCGATTTTTTTATATCCAAACTTTTAATTCCAATACATGTATTGATGCAAAATATCTCGAAAAAATACATGTGCAATAACCAGTTGGATCAGCTCATCTCTATTGTCGATCATTACCTTATCATTTCTTCCCGACTTATGCTTCTTTCAATCACAATAAGTCCGTGTATTTGTATTAGATCACGCATGAACTATTGCAAGTTGTTGTGAGACTTTGTCGATTAGACGCTTGAATAAATCGCCTGTTCTGTAGCACCTACTAGTTCCAAGTGTCTCAAGCGTCTGACTCCTAGATTGGTACCCGTACGACTGCAACACTCACAAGCTAGCGAGCAGAGCGGCAGATAGTCGGCCCAGACCAGTCTACCCACAAGGGGATTCTCCTGAGGTAGTTGCATGTAAAAACCGGAACGAACTTGGATGCAGAACTTTTTTTTCGAAATTTCGGTAGCGCATTTCCAATTTTTATTTTATTGCTTTTGAGATAAAATCGGCAATGCGGCTACAAAAAAAGACATGCAGCCGGACCTGAGAACCAGGTAATTAATTTTTGTTGGCCTTAGTAAAGATTGAATAAACGCTTCTGTTGTGGTTATTCTCATATATCTTGGTTGGCTTTCTGTATTGTTATCTTACAAATATATCCTACCTCTAGATTGACTCTGAATTCACGCCCAGTTTCCAGTGGTGTGGTGTAAGGATCAATGTCTGTGCCCCAGTAGGCGAACAGCTTCTCGATACGTAGATGGCGCAAGGCGAGGTAGCCACAATTACGGATACCGTAGTCTTTACCAGCCTTCATCAACATTTCATACACGTGAAGGGCATACTGGAAACACAAACAAAACATTATTCATATCACACTTAGTCGTGACATTTGACAATGATAAACATTGGGTTGAGCTCCGATATGCACATAGCTAGGTCACACAGAGTGAGGTCACACAGAGTTAGGTCACAGTCACACTTGCTTGTGTTACAACTCGTAGATACATAACATTGGTAACATTATGAAGAATTATTTGACTGGCTAGGTCAAGTGGTAGACAGTCTTGGGTTCGAGCTTTGGTCTGGCTGAACTATTTCTAACCCTGTGACATTAATTCCGTGAAAGGTGACTAGATAAACTTTGAGTTTCATTCAGCACAATGCTCTTGCTCTAGAAATTCAGTGTCGTAATTTTAAATATTGAAGGGAAACCGTTGTTTTGTTTTTCAAGCTGGACACATTTTTTTTTCCAGTAAAAAGCATACGACAAAGCACTACCTCTCGCCTCACTTAGATAACACTGAGGCACCTGTCTGGCAGCATGACCTACCTCCAGCACTACCTCTCGCCTCACTTAGATAACACTGAGGCACCTGTCTGGCTGCATGACCTACCTCCAGCACTACCTCTCGCCTCACTTAGATAACACTGAGGCACCTGTCTGGCAGTATGACCTACCTCCGAGGGAATATACATGATGAATCCATCTTCTCCACAGTGGGTGAGCCGCATGGTGATGATGTTACTGGCACATCCCACATCTATCACCTGTAACAAATACAAAAGCAATTGTCATACTATCACCTGTAACAAATACAAAAGCAATTTTCATACTATCACCTGTAACAAATACAAAAGCAATTGTCATACTATCACCTGTAACAAATACAAAAGCAATTGTCATACTATCACCTGTAACAAATACAAAAGCAATTGTCATATTATCACCTGTAACAAATACAAAAGCAATTGTCATACTATCACCTGTAACAAATACAAACCAATTGTCATACTATCACCTGTAACAAATACAAAGCAATTGTCATACTATCACCTGTAACAAATACAAAGCAATTGTCATACTATCACCTGTAACAAATACAAAGCAATTGTCATACTATCACCTGTAACAAATACAAAGCAATTGTCATACTATCACCTGTAACAAATACAAAGCAATTGTCATACTATCACCTGTAACAAATACAAAACCATTTGTCATACTGCAACAAGACAATCTTGAGTTTTGATTAGTCAACATTTTGCAGACTATAAGAATCCATCATGAATATCCATGCGAGATAGGGAAATCTCACCCGAGGGTCAGAATTGTAATTGTAGGGTGAGATTTTAAGTCTTTCGTGAGTATCCAGTATCATGCTTTCCTGCATACCGGATGTTGGTGCGTGCGTGAATTTTATCTCGTCCCTAGGGTGAGATGGAAATATCTAGCTCCGGTAAAATGACGGATATCCTTGTCTGTTATGCAAGAAATACCACGTCTCATAGTCATAATGTGAACATTCGACAATTTCAACATGGGCGCTTCAATACCCAAAAACAAAATGGCAGAGATTACGCTCCCGATTTATTGCGGAAACCGCCTACTATTTCATTCTTACCGATTCTCTTGCTTTCCATTTTGGGGATAAAGTTCCAACAAAGAATTATTGTTTGGTGCACTTGACATATAAGACAAAATTCTTTTAGTACCTAAATAAGCTGTAAATCAGTGAGAACAGACGTTTTTAGTGGTAAATAAAAACACTTTACTTTTCAAAATTGTTTGAGAAATACAGAAATTCGTGCGCGAAAGCTGTTTTTGATGGGGGCATTTTCAATGCTGCATGAAAAAAAATGTTTTTGTTTTTTAATTTTATCCAAAAATGGTTTTAAATTGTTGGATATTCATAAATTAAGACACCCTGAAAGTTTTAAATAAAAATATGAAGGCTGACTGAAGTTATTTGAAATTTCCTAATTTTTTGCTATCCTTCCAAAAAGGAATTTACATGGGAAAAGTCCCATCAAAAAATCATTTTGGATGTAAAATATTTATTTCTCAACCGATTTCAAAACTAAAGTACTTTTATTTACCACTAAAAATGTCAGTTCCAATGATATATTAATTATGTACGTAATATTAAAATTGCTCATGTTATTGCTGAAAACCCTTTGGCAGAAACAAGCGCCCCAATCAATAAGTACAGTTGTTTGCACTTTTAAAGATAACAAAACAGCAACATTTTTATAAACACTGAATTTGAATTCCATGGTTGGCATTCCGAATAAACGCTATACTGCAATTTTTAATCAAGACTTTTCTATGACAGAGGTCACAGGTCAAGGTCATATTGACCTTATTTTGGTATGCGACACACCGCTATCCCAAGATGTATCCACATACCAAGTTTGGTATCTCTAAGTGTTATAGTATTGAAAATACAGTCTGGACAAGCATTTTCTATGAAAGAGGTCACAGGTAAAGGTCACAAGGTCACAATGACCTTATTTTGGTACGCGACATACCACTATCCCAAGATGTATTCACATACCATGTTCGGTATCTCTAAGTGTTATAGTATTGAAAATACGGTCCGGACAAGCATCTTCTATGCATTTTCTATGACAGAGGTCACAGGTCAAGGTCACTGTGACCTTTTTTTGGTATGCGACACACCGCTTTCCCAAGATGTATCCACATACCGAGTATGGTATCTTAAAGTATTACAGTATTGAATATATGGCCCGGACAAGCATTTCGAAAGGACGGACGGTGATGTGGTTGGGGTGCAAACCTATAGCCTCCCCCCGGGACCGGTGGGGGACTAATACTATGTACAAACAAGTCTCAGTTCTACAAGTTACCTGACAGGTCATAGCTTTAAAGTCATTTTTTGATGTGGACGTCTCTGTGACATCGCTAAGCAGCTGCTGGGCATGTGGTCCGATCAGATTCAAGCCTGAGTACATGGAAGTGACATCGCGTACTTGTACAGAACCGTCTTTCGGAAGATGCTTTTGGAGCCAGAACATGCAGCGTGTTTGCTGGGCGGTAGGGGCAATCAGATAAAAGCTGAAAAATGAAAATGTTATGTTTATTACACTTAAACATGTGTTTTAATTTATACTCCAGACAGCATGGAGTGTGAATGCACAATTGTTTATTTTGCATACAACTGTAAACAGGTGTGTTCGTTTTACTTCTTATATTACAAGCATTTTTAAAGAGACACACGACTAGGTCTGAGGTCTGCTGAATACATTTTCACAATCAAAACAAACCAAATGTCTACAAAAGTCTTTCTTTTGTTCTTCCTATTTCAATAAACTGAATTAAAAAAAAAGTTGTAGTTTTTCTAAACCAGCTAAAGTTAAATTTTCAAAACAGTTTAAAACAAACTATTTTGGACAAATTGTTCTAAATTGTTAAACTACAATACGGCATTAATTAAGTGTCATTTTCTGGGTTCTTCTAAGACCTTGACTGTGACATTGACCTTTATATATTGGACTGGTGATGTAGCTGTTGTCATACATTCTAACATAGATCTGTCATAAAATGTATGCAATGAATGTTTGCTAATGAAATTAATTTTTTGTGGAATAGTTCTCGAGCTGGCTGTAGACCCCACTCTCCCCCACTGGGGGGAATTTTGTAGGGTATGATTTTCTGAACTTTTTTCTACTTAATCACTGGACCTTACCCTCCGCAAAAAGGTCACAATATTTCTTTTTCCTACTGTATTAGATATATTTCTAATGTTTAGTTAAATATCCCCATTTTATTACAGAAATCAGAGATTTTATTCAATTTTTTAACATTTTTACCGGTACCCAAAATCTCAATATTTAAGTATCGGATCCATAAATTATATGGTGGGACACGAGAGATGCGCCGAGAAAGATTCCATGAATTCAAATTGGTTCTAATATATTCCATTCTTTTCCTAAAAAATAATTCCAGATTTCTGCGATTTTTGTCTAAAAATGCAGTATTTTTTCCCAAAACTCACTAAAGCCCCATCACTCAGATGGCACACGTCTCATTTTGAATCTTACTGTATGTTCTTTCAGAAAATCATACCCTACAAATTTCCCCCTGGTGGGGAGGGTTTCTCCTACTGGCTCACAGCCTAGAAGGATCATGGGCAGACAGCAGACAGCAGACGGACGCAAGGCAATGGACAAAGTTATACCTTACTCATAATAAATATTTTTTAAGATTGCCATCTGTCCCTTTAAAGCAGTAATGTCTCCTAGCTATAATAATAAAATTCATCTCAGACAAGGATCCTCCTTGTTCACTGATTAGTATTTCTTTGTAAACATTGTTTTTGTTATAATTTATATCATCAATTATTTAATAAAGATTGGTTTTGCCTCACCTCAAAGACTCAAACATGGGAGATGAGGCAAAACCAGTCATGCGGAACAACATAAATATATTGCATCTGACATTCCAACACATTTGGTATAATATGTAAAGCTAAAAGTAACATAGTTATTATATTTTATGCATCGATCCACTTGCAAGCATTAGTTAAGCTAAAGGTCCCCTTGTTTTTGAGATAATGTGGCAAAGTCAGTCATGCAGAACGACTATGCATAAGGCAACACATTTACATGCTATGAAGCAAAACCAGTCATGTGGAATGAAAGAAATATTGCATTTTATGCACCCATCAACTTGCAGCATTGGTTAAGCTAAGGTCTCCTTTGTACTGGGATACTTGGTGAAATCACTCATGCAAAACAAATATTACATTTCTTGCAAGGATTTATCGAGAATTCTGAGTAACCGAAAAGTGATAATTTGTATATTAGGAAATAATTCCAACTAGAGAGATGGTTTGGAACTTCTTTTTACTTTGTTTTCTACCTAAATAATCAGCGCTTAACGTGTGTGCACAGATGGTACTGTGTTCTAAATTTGTGTTTTTTTTGAGTGAAAAGGTCCGGTTGAACAATGCAGAATTTTTTTCTCGATTATCGTATCTTAATGTAACAGTTCATAAATATTTAACCGGTAGACTGATGGGCTGCCGGACCGGGACTTGAAGCTGGGACCCTCGGACTATTGTTCCAATTCTCAAACGACTGAGCTAAACGGACAATGCACATCTGCCTACCTGTTAGATAACTATGAATCGTGACATATGACAATCGTAGTCGGAAGTTTAATTGCCGTTGATTGGTCGTGAATTCAAAAGCAACCAATTGTTGATTATAATTGATCATTACACCACTAACAATGACACATGCTTTGAGATTAATATCATCATATCAAAATAAATTTCTTTCAAGAACAACATATCATGACCATGCTTAAGTAAACTTAAGTAAATGTACCATTTCTGTAACTGTTGCAGTTCTAAAGGATCACAAACTTGTCTATTTTTAGTACAAATGTAGTGGTGGTGGCCATCTTGGATCCCGTATCAATCTTTTACAGTTTTAGAGTAGCAGTCACAAACTTTTATTTTTATTTTATTCTATTTTCATCGATGGTAGCCATCTTGGAGTATACAGGAAGTTGAATTTGATTTAGGACTAACTAGACAACCTAATGAATGTAACTGAACTTTCATAAAATTCTGCCTTTTGTTATAGCTTGTTTCAGCCAACTGTTTCTCAGCATCTACACAATAAATTTGGACAATACTGATATAAACCATATATCACTGGTACAGGTAAATAGAAATACCTTATTTTTCAATATCAGTTGAGAAATAAATATGGTTTTGATAGTGCTTTCCAATGTGAAATCCTTTCTCAAATAACTTCAGTTACGGTAGCTTGAATACATTCGGTGTCTTAATTTTGATTTGAGCGACACGTTAATTCATTTCTTTCAAATTTTCAATGGAGCAGAAATGCCCTATCAAAAACAACTGTCATTTGCATTTTTCAACAGATTCCGAAAAGTAAGGTACTTTTGTTGTTTTATGTGTAAATATTTAGATAAAGTTACATATGTGTAAACTAAGATAAATTTACATGTGTAAACTAAGATAAAGTTACATATGTGTAAACTAAGATAAGTAACATATGTGAGAACTATGATCAAGTTACATGTGTAAATTAAGATAAAGTTGCATATGTGAGAACTATGATAAAGTTACATATGTGTAAACTAAGGTAAAGTTACATATGTGAGAACTCAGATAATGTTACATATGTGTAAACTAAGATCACGTTACAAATGTGAGAACTACGATAAAGTTACATGTGTAAACTAAGATAAAGTTACATATGTGTAAACTAAGATAAGTAACATCTGTGAGAACTATGATAAAGTTACATGTGTAAATTAAGATAAAGTTACATATGTGAGAACTATGATAAAGTTACATATGTGTAAACTAAGATAATGTTACATATGTGTAAACTAAGATCACGTTACATATGTGAGAACTACGATAAAGTTACATATGTGAAAACTAAGATAAAGTTACATGTGTAAACTAATATAAAGTTACATATGTGTAAACTAAGATACAGTTACATATGTGTAAACTAAGATAATGTTACATATGTGTAAACTAAGATCACGTTACATATGTGAGAACTACGATAAAGTTACATATGTGAAAACTAAGATAAAGTTACATGTGTAAACTAAGATAATGTTACATATGTGTAAACTAAGATAATGTTACATATGTGTAAACTAAGATAATGTTACATATGTGTAAACTAAGATCATGTTACATATTTGAGAACTACGATAAATTTACATGTGTAAATTAAGATAAAGTTACATATGTGAGAACTATGATAAAATTACATATGTGTAAGCTAAGATAAAGTTACATGTGTAAACTAAGATAAGTAACATATGTGAGAACTATGATAAAGTTACATGTGTAAATTAAGATAAAGTTACATATGTAAGAACTATGATACAGTTACATATGTGAAAACTAAAATAAAGTTCCATATGTGAGAACTATGATAAAGTTACATGTGAGAACTATGATAATGTTACATGTGAGAACTATGATAAAGCTACATGTGTAAATTAAGATAAAGTTACATATGTAAGAACTATGATACAGTTACATATGTGAAAACTAAAATAAAGTTCCATATGTGAGAACTATGATAACGCTACATGTGAGAACTATGATAAAGTTACAAATGTGTAAACTAAGATAAAGTTACACATGTGTAAACTTATATAAAGTTACATATGTGTAAACTTAGACAAAATTACAAATGTGTACTCTAAGACTAACTTACATTACGTGTAAGATAAAGTTCCATAATTATGTAAACTAAGACGCTATTATTCAAAAATAAAAGGTAAAAAGAATGAATGAATAAATGAATAGAAAAAAATGGCACAATACTTAATATTGACACAAATAGGTCATACTATTGGTGCATGAAAACCGAGGACAATGAACAATGAAATAGTAAATTATTAAAAATTACCACAAAATGTATATGTAGAACTATTTACAAATGAGGAATAATATGGAAAAAACAATAACTATGTATATGACGATCAACAAATACCAATCAATAGTTGTAGAAATAAGTAAATCTGAACATAAAACGAAACAGACAAAAGGGGTCATTAAGCAAGCAAACGATATCTAACCAGGTAACCGGTGATAGTTCATTTCAGTTATAAAGTAATAGCCCTTGTTCCAGCCGTTAGAAGTTGCCATTATCTCTGTATATATTATATACGGTGTTACAGTAGTCACTTACAATGATGGTGTCCTGCTGTTTTCATACCTTCATGAAAATTTAAAAGCATGTAGTCATTCCTGCTTACGAGAGCACATTCTATTAACAGACCACCTGCTTTAAGAGACTGCCGTAATATTTGCCTTGACACCAGTATTAAGAGACCACTTGTGTTGAGACCAGTTTTGCTATTCCCTCTAGTGGTTTCTTAATACAGTTTTGACTGTAATTTTAATGCATATATAATGAGGTTACACCAAGTATACTCTACAGAAAGCACTCACGTCTTATACAAACCTCATGCTCCTTGAACACACATATAATACAACTCCCATTTCATGCTCCATGAACACACATATAACACAGCTTCCATTTCATGCTCCTTGAACACACATATAACACAACTCCCATTTCATGCTCCATGAACACACATATAACACAACTCCCATTTCATGCTCCATGAACACACATATAACACAATTCCCATTGCATGCTCCATGAACACACATAACACAACTCCCATTTCATGCTCCATGTACACACATATAACACAACTCCCAGTTCATGCTCCATGAACACACATATAACACAACTCCCATTTCATGCTCCATGAACACACATATAACACAACTTCCATTTCATGCTCCATGAACACACATATAACACAGCTTCCATTTCATGCTCCGTGAACACACATATAACACAACTTCCATTTCATGCTCCATGAACACACATATAACACAACTCCCAGTTCATGCTCCATGAACACACATATAACACAACTCCCATTTCATGCTCCATGAACACACATATAACACAACTTCCATTTCATGCTCCATGTACACACATATAACACAACTCCCAGTTCATGCTCCATGAACACACATATAACACAACTCCCATTTCATGCTCCATGAACACACATATAACACAATTCCCATTGCATGCTCCATGAACACACATAACACAACTCCCATTTCATGCTCCATGTACACACATATAACACAACTCCCAGTTCATGCTCCATGAACACACATATAACACAACTCCCATTTCATGCTCCATGAACACACATATAACACAACTTCCATTTCATGCTCCATGAACACACATATAACACAACTCCCATTTCATGCTCCATGAACACACATATAACACAACTTCCATTTCATGCTCAATGAACACACATATAACACAACTCCCATTTCATGCTCCATGAACACACATATAACACAACTCCCATTTCATGCTCCATGAACACACATATAACACAACTCCCATTTCATGCTCAATGAACACACATATAACACAATTCCCATTGCATGCTCCATGAACACACATAACACAACTCCCATTTCATGCTCCATGTACACACATATAACACAACTCCCAGTTCATGCTCCATGAACACACATATAACACAACTCCCATTTCATGCTCCATGAACACACATATAACACAACTTCCATTTCATGCTCCATGAACACACATATAACACAACTCCCATTTCATGCTCCGTGAACACACATATAACACAACTCCCATTTCATGCTCCGTGAACACACATATAACACAACTTCCATTTCATGCTCCATGAACACACATATAACACAACTCCCATTTCATGCTCCATGAACACACATATAACACAACTCCCATTTCATGCTCCATGAACACACATATAACACAACTCCCATTTCATGCTCCATGAACACACATATAACACAACTTCCATTTCATGCTCCATGAACACACATATAACACAACTCCCATTTCATGCTCCATGAACACACATATAACACAACTCCCATTTCATGCTCCGTGAACACACATATAACACAACTCCCATTTCATGCTCCGTGAACACACATATAACACAACTCCCATTTCATGCTCCATGAACACACATATAACACAACTTCCATTTCATGCTCCATGAACACACATATAACACAACTCCCATTTCATGCTCCATGAACACACATATAACACAACTTCCATTTCATGCTCCATGAACACACATATAACACAACTCCCATTTCATGCTCCATGAACACACATATAACACAACTTCCATTTCATGCTCCATGAACACACATATAACACAACTCCCATTTCATGCTCCATGAACACACATATAACACAACTTCCATTTAATGCTCCGTGAACACACATATAACACAACTCCCATTTCATGCTCCATGAACACACATATAACACAACTCCCATTTCATGCTCCATGAACACACATATAACACAACTCCCATTTCATGCTCCATGAACACACATATAACACAACTCCCATTTCATGCTCCATGAACACACATATAACACAACTCCCATTTCATGCTCCATGAACACACATATAACACAACTCCCATTTCATGCTCCGTGAACACACATATAACACAACTCCCATTTCATGCTCCATGAACACACATATAACACAACTCCCATTTCATGCTCCGTGAACACACATATAACACAACTCCCATTTCATGCTCCATGAACACACATATAACACAACTTCCATTTCATGCTCCATGAACACACATATAACACAACTCCCATTTCATGCTCCATGAACACACATATAACACAACTCCCATTTCATGCTCCATGAACACACATATAACACAACTTCCATTTCATGCTCCATGAACACACATATAACACAACTCCCATTTCATGCTCCATGAACACACATATAACACAACTCCCATTTCATGCTCCATGAACACACATATAACACAACTTCCATTTCATGCTCCATGAACACACATATAACACAACTCCCATTTCATGCTCCATGAACACACATATAACACAACTCCCATTTCATGCTCCGTGAACACACATATAACACAACTCCCATTTCATGCTCCATGAACACACATATAACACAACTCCCATTTCATGCTCCGTGAACACACATATAACACAACTCCCATTTCATGCTCCATGAACACACATATAACACAACTTCCATTTCATGCTCCATGAACACACATATAACACAACTCCCATTTCATGCTCCATGAACACACATATAACACAACTTCCATTTCATGCTCCATGAACACACATATAACACAACTCCCATTTCATGCTCCATGAACACACATATAACACAACTTCCATTTCATGCTCCATGAACACACATATAACACAACTCCCATTTCATGCTCCATGAACACACATATAACACAACTCCCATTTCATGCTCCATGAACACACATATAACACAACTCCCATTTCATGCTCCATGAACACACATATAACACAACTTCCATTTCATGCTCCATGAACACACATATAACACAACTCCCATTTCATGCTCCATGAACACACATATAACACAACTTCCATTTCATGCTCCATGAACACACATATAACACAACTCCCATTTCATGCTCCATGAACACACATATAACACAACTCCCATTTCATGCTCCATGAACACACATATAACACAACTCCCAGTTCATGCTCCATGAACACACATAACACAACTCCCATTTCATGCTCCATGAACACACATATAACACAACTCCCATTTCATGCTCCATGAACACACATATAACACAACTCCCATTTCATGCTCCATGAACACACATATAACACAACTCCCATTTCATGCTCCATGAACACACATATAACACAACTCCCATTTCATGCTCCATGAACACACATATAACACAACTTCCATTTCATGCTCCATGAACACACATATAACACAACTCCCATTTCATGCTCCGTGAACACACATATAACACAACTCCCATTTCATGCTCCGTGAACACACATATAACACAACTTCCATTTCATGCTCCATGAACACACATATAACACAACTCCCATTTCATGCTCCGAGAACACACATATAACACAACTCCCATTTCATGCTCCATGAACACACATATAACACAACTCCCATTTCATGCTCCATGAACACACATATAACACAACTCCCATTTCATGCTCCATGAACACACATATAACACAACTCCCATTTCATGCTCCATGAACACACATATAACACAACTTCCATTTCATGCTCCATGAACACATATATAACACAACTCCCATTTCATGCTCCATGAACACACATATAACACAACTCCCATTTCATGCTCCATGAACACATATATAACACAACTCCCATTTCATGCTCCATGAACACATATATAACACAACTCCCATTTCATGCTCCATGAACACATATATAACACAACTCCCATTTCATGCTCCATGAACACATATATAACACAACTCCCATTTCATGCTCCATGAACACATATATAACACAACTCCCATTTCATGCTCCATGAACACACATATAACACAACTTCCATTTCATGCTCCATGAACACACATATAACACAACTCCCATTTCATGCTCCATGAACACACATATAACACAACTCCCATTTCATGCTCCATGAACACACATATAACACAACTCCCATTTCATGCTCCATGAACACACATATAACACAACTTCCATTTCATGCTCCATGAACACACATATAACACAACTCCCATTTCATGCTCCATGAACACACATATAACACAACTCCCATTTCATGCTCCATGAACACACATAACACAACTTCCATTTCATGCTCCATGAACACACATAACACAACTTCCATTTCATGCTCAATGAACACACATATAACACAACTTCCATTTCTAACAAAGCACTCCAGGATTGTACAAAAGGAAATCATTTTATTGATTTTATGACACAAACATTTTACCCAATTACATTATTGGCATAAACGCAAAATATTATCGCAAGTATTTCTAAAGACCTTCTGACCCCTGCTTTCAACAAGGGTGATGAACCTATGAAATTTCATGGGTTTAGGTATACGGTTTTGAAGTTATCATGCAGAATTCTTATTTCCATATAAGGTGATGGTGACCTTGACCTTTGACTTACTGACCCCAAAAGCAATAGGGTTTCTCCTCTCACCTAGGGCAATGTATCTATGAAGTTTTATGAGTGTAGGTGTTATGGTTTTGAAGGTATTGTGTGGAATGCATATTTCCATAGAAGGCCTACTGGCCCCAAAAACCAATAGAGTTTCTCCACTCAACTAGGGCAATGTACAAATGAAGTTTCATGAGGGTGGGTCTCATATTTTTGGAGTTATCGTGCGGAATGCAAAAAAGTTTAAAGACGGACGGACAAGCTCATACCATATTACGTCCCGTTACGGGCGTATAAAAATGAATATGTCCATGAAAGTCCTTATGATAACATTTTGCATATATTGTATTACGCTGCTTAAATATTGCAATAATAACCCAGTATCTTATAACCGACTTGTAAAATTTAAATTGCGTTATTCTAGAAGAGACCCAAGCATGCCAATAAATATAGCAGCTCAAAAATAGTATAATAGCCAGATCTGGCATTAATAACTATTATTATTTATTACTACTTTTGAAAGTTTTAATAGCAGTGTTAATAAGGAGAAAGGGAGTGGTGAAAGACAAACTCACTACAGGCCATGACACTGATTTACATACTATACCTGTACGAATGATCTCTGTAATGGACACCATTTTGTATCAGAAATGTGTTCTTAATCATTTAGAGACATATGACACCATTTTGTATCTTAATTATTTAGAGACATATGACACCAATATGTATCAGAAATGTGTTTTTAATCATTTAGAGACATATGACACCATTTTGTATCAGAAAGGTGTACTTAATCATTTAGAGACATATGACACCAATGTGTATGAGAAATGTGTTCTTAATTATTTAGAGACATATGACACCATTTTGTATCAGAAATTAAGTTAACACATATGACAAATAGAACTGTAAGCCAAAGGCTAACACAATACCTCTGCCATAATTTGATAGAAAAGGTGTATGTCAGAATATCAATATTTTTACTAGTATTATCTTGCTTTCCTATTAGTAAAGAGCAATACATGTAATGACCTTTTAACAATGAAAATCAACCCCGACCTGCATTATATTAAACACTTCTGTGTGTAAAATTTTGGCCTGATACACTGAAGGATTCTAAAGTTATTGAGCATAAACCCATCTTCTATCAGTCAAGGGCAATTACTCCTGAACAAAGATAATTAATCCACACTGCCTAGTACTGGTTCTACCATGGAAGCATCCAGAGTGATTAATATAATCAATATAAGTTGCAATAACTTGTTTCGCAATCGAAGTAAAAGAACTTAAACTCCTGAACCAATGTCTCGATGGCGCTGAAATCAAACTTGACATGCTTTTTATTATAACACTGCAGTCTGTAACATTTGGGCTTCATGAACTAAAGAATTTAGTGATAAGTGTGGTAAAACACAAGCTCTGTTTTAGAGAATGGTCAAGTTTGGGTCACCAGGATTTACAATTCCGAGAGGAATGTTCTTATCACACAACAACGATGAATACTGGTTCATACTACAGTTGTTTTGAGCATTTGTATAATACACCTTGATGACGTGCTTGATGCATCAGTAACTGAGTTATGGCCTGTAGAGTTCACAGCAGTATTGAATACTACAGTGTCCCAAAAGGAAAAGATAAACACATTAGCAGAAACAGGTAAAAACTCAATACTAGAACGAATTCGACGGCGCACCATTGCAAAATACCCACGTTTTCTTCACACATGCCACCCATACAGGAGAACAACATATTATTACACACTGTAATCCTGTCATCAAAATATTTGTTTGAGACATAATAATAATAATAAAAAAATACCTCCTGATATCCTCCCCCCACCACCCACCTCCTCCAACCCTAACCCCCAAGGAAGATGACCTTAGTTTCATTTTACATGCTGTGTATCTCTTTCATAGATGATTATTATACCAACTAATGTGAAAAAGTATGGAAAAATAACGCTGTAATTGAATTATTAGTGTATTTGATGCCCCTTCCCCCAGGCCCCCACCGATGAAGTATGAAACAAATGTATACAGTGTAATCCCATCAGCATAATTTTTCATTTGAGACATTTTTTTAAAAAAAGCAGACATCCAAGTTCGACATAATAAATATAATAATATGCAGAGCCATCATCATAATCTTTCATTTGAGACATAATTACAAAAAAAAAATGACCCCAAATCCTGCCCGCCCCACCCACCCTGGGTTCCAGGGCAAAAGTTCAAGTTTGCGAAAATTAAAAATTGTTTGATATGTTGTTTAGCTTTTATAGACGATTACATATACCATGTTATGTGCAAAAATATGAAAAAATGACAGTGCAATTGAATTTTTAGTTTATTTGACCTTTTGACACCCCCTGAGTGCCCCTGGGCTCGGAGCCAAAAATAATAGTGCTCTTGCACGCCGTCATCATATGGTGATGTCATACCCTAAGTTTGGTTGAATTCCGTTCAACAGTTTAGGAGGAGATGCGGTGACGGACAGACAGATGGACGGACGGACAAAAGGAGGCGATTTTAATATACCCTGTTTTTTTTCAAAAACGTGGGTATAATTACCAAATATGTAAAAGTGCTTAACTTTTTTGTAGATTGGTAAACATATACTTATCACAGATGAGCTATTGGCAACTACATGTATCAGCAATATATAGGCAAATAATCTTCCTTTTTTCATAGAAGTATATCAGGAAATGGTACATATGTTTACAGAGTGTTTTATCCTCTGCAAACAAGGTCATCTACTTCTTATACAAGCAGATTTTTTACTGAGGGAGGGAGAGAGAGTCATAGTCACATTTTGGGGTCAGAAGCAACAAGGAAGAGTATTATGTTAGAAACAGAATTTATAAAATCTCTCCACATTACGGGGTTCCGCCTTAAATCCATTAAGCAATGGGAAAGCGTATATATGCAGGATTTTATAACTGCTATTTCGACAATAAAACACGTTTAAAAACATAATTTTACTGAAAAAATGCGACAACCTGTTTAAAATTACCTATTAAATGTTTTAATTTTATAATATGCAAACTTTAAGCCAAGATAAAGTTTTATTTCATACCCCAGCCAACCTCATTTTCGCTTCTTTGAGAAGGGGTTTGATGGGGTATGAAAGGTAATACTCGGACCACGTAATGATCCAGGGTAGCTAATAGACTGACATGTGTTTTAATCCAAAATTAACAATGTAAATTGTCATACACAACTTACGTGTTATCTCTGAGAGGTACGATACTACAGTCGTTCTCGTAGCCCCCTTGTTTGTTCAGCATGCCCGTGTGTATGACAGTGCCCAGTGGCTGGTCAATGTTGTTAGAACACACATAGTTGAGGAAGTCCAGAGCTTCAGATCCTCTCGACTGAAACAAATCATTTTGGTTGCATATTGAGCATCATTTCTTTGCACCCTATTTTTTTTTTTATTAATCGTTTTGGTCGACAATTGCGTGGTATTTGCTACCAATCAACTGGTCAATGATGGTTCATTAAAAACTAGTTCTTGTTTTTCTTATGGCAGTTCTCCAGATGAGAAGGTTCTAGGCCATTCTGCATACTTTTATCTAGATGTAAATGGAGAGTGAGTTTCATTCCTGTTGGCACCATATAACCTTTTTGTATTGGTGCACCGTAAAACTCCAATTAAAGTTCAAAGTGTTATTGTTCAAAATAAAGAACAAGAATGTATTATTGAAACCTTGACTTCTTTGCTAAAATAAATAAATAAAAATATATTGACGATATTTACAAGCAATTTATACAGTAATGTTTATAAGATAAAGAATCTGCTAATGATCACATGACCAGTCTAGAAAGATAACGGATTTTAAAAAACCATAATACCTGATCAACTGATCATGAAAAACAGACCAATTCCAACTCAGGCACACACTTAGCACATTGTTTTGCCACTCAGCATGCTCCGACTATAAACTGCATTATGTTTTGTATGCTACAGAACGGAAGCAATCTGCACAGATATACATGTTTATTTCCCCCTCCCACTCACCTTTATTTCGATCTTGGTGAATGAGGACATATCTATGAGACACACCCTCTCTTTACATGCCTGGTACTCCAGCTTCACTGCGTTATACGAGCCCGGTTTACCAAACCTGCCCTTTATCATTGTCTCCTGGTCCACGTACTCCCCAGCATCTGGTAAAGTATGCAAACAAATGTGCAATATTTACTATTTTCTCTGGTTTGATTCAACTATTAATAACTTTACTTATATTTCAAAATGACATGAGGTGATCAGTACACTGGTTGATGACAACAGTAGATGGATAGCACTCATCAACTTGATTTGATCGTGAGTTGTTACAAATGGATGCTAACTTTTTTTCTTTCAAATTCCATATAAATTTCATCGAGCATCATAACATTATGACTACTTTATGACATATACAAAGATATCAGAATGTTCAGGCTGGTAATTAATCGGTCGAGGCCATCAATATTTATTAGGTTGGCTATTGACTGAGTGGTCAATGCTGTTGCTCTGTTGTTACTCAGGTTTTGTCGGAAGTTGTCATTCCTGGTAGTTTGTAGGTTCGAATCCAATAGAAAGTGGTTAGTTTAAAGTTATATTTAAGACCTTGTCATGTAGTCCAGATGTATAAGGGAATATTTAAGACCTTGTCATGTAGTCAAGCTGTGATGGAGACATGGTTAGTAAGAAGGATGTATAAGGGAATATTTAAGACCTTGTCATGTAGTCAAGCTGTGATGGAGACATGGTTAGTAAGAAGGATGTATAAGAGAATATTTAAGACCTTGTCATGTAGTCAAGCTGTGATGGAGACATGGTTAGTAAGAAGGATGTATAAGAGAATATTTAAGACCTTGTCATGTAGTCAAGCTGTGATGGAGACATGGTCAGTAAGAAGGATGTATAAGGGAATATTTAAGACCTTGTCATGTAGTCAAGCTGTGACGGAGGCATGGTTAGTAAGAAGGATGTATAAGAGAATATTTAAGACCTTGTCATGTAGTCAAGCTGTGACGGAGGCATGGTTAGTAAGAAGGATATTTAAGGGAATATTTAAGACCTTGTCATGTAGTCAAGCTGTGATGGAGACATGGTCAGTAAGAAGGATGTATAAGGGACTATTTAAGACCTTGTCATGTAGTCAAGCTGTGATGGAGACATGGTTAGATGTTTTCCCTTATAATTCAGCACTAAGTTATCAACCCTTAATAACCTCGGAGCATTGTGGTCTAGTGGTAGAACGTTGGATCCATGATCAAAAAGACGTGTGTTCGATCCCCACCATTACCATATGTGTTGTGTCCCTGGGCAAGACACTTTATCTGCAGGTTCTACCCAGAAAGACGAAGACATCGAGAGTGATTAAAATAAGTTCAGACAGCTTTCGTTACAATCGATGTAAAATGAATAAGTTTAAACTAACCTTTTATAAAATATACAAATAATTTTCTCTTCCCATGTCATATAGATAGCAATACAAAGCTTGCTAAATATATCAGTACCTTCTTCACTGTTCGGTGTGAACCATATGGCTCGCTCGTATGCATTTGTCTCTCCGAAGTGAGCGCCGGACACCTTCAGTTGTGTGTGTATGGGAGAGGTACGCAGGTTACGCCCACTCTGGAACTGGCCATGTGTGTACTTCAAATCGTACAAACCTGTAAATACACAAACGTAAGGGTGAGCATCAGCAGCAGTTTAAGAACGGAGTATTTTTCACAGCATGTGCAATCTCATATAGCAGCTGATCTACATCTGTCACAGCAGCAGTTTAAGAATGGAGTGTTTTTCACAGCATGTGCAATCTCATACAGCAGATCTACATCTGTCACCAGTGGTAGTCAGTGGTATGTATGTCTATTTAAACCTGTCTGGATGTGCACATTAGAAATTTTAATTGATGCTGCTGTTTTAAGTGATATCAAGACACGTGGATACTAAACAGAAAAAGAAAATGGATACATTTGACACGAATGCCAAGTATGTATGGGGTAAAACATCGCTTTTAACAATTTTAAGTCAGATCAAAACAGTGTATCCTTGTAGCAGTAACCTTAATGTTCAGCTTTATAGTGCTACCACACTGGAATACCATGAAATGAGACCATTTTTATGAAGTGTTTTGTATGACTCGGCCGGGGATTGAACCTACAACCTCCACGGGGATTGAACCTACTACCTCCACGGGGATTGAACCTACTACCTCCACGGGGATTGAACCTACAACCTCCACGGGGATTGAACCTACAACCTCCATGGGGATTGAACCTACAACCTCCACGGGGATTGAACCCACAACCTCCATGGGGATTGAACCTACAACCTCCACGGGGATTGAACCCACAACCTCCATGGGGATTGAACCTACAACCTCCATGGGTATTGAACCTACAACCTCCACGGGGATTGAACCTACAACTTCCATGGGGATTGAACCTACAACCTCCACGGGGATTGAACCCACAACCTCCACGGGGATTGAACCTACTACCTCCACGGGGATTGAAGGATTGAACCTACAACCTCCACGGGGATTGAACCTACAACCTCCGGCACGCGCGGATGATATAACAATATTTTCCATGTCCATGCAATGCTATTGGCTTATCAGTCTCTGGGAAGATTACATTTTCCCTATACACGTTATATCTATTGAAATTATGTATTATGTCTATAGTCCCGGTTGAGGAATGATTTTTCTTTCCCTGTGACATTTGGCATCCAACGGGGGGCCATGATTCATGAGTACCCATGGAAATTCGAGAATTTCAATCTGCAGGGAGAGTATGTCAAGGTTCATAGATATCTAACAGTTAGAATGATGTTGCATTGTCCGGCCGGTTAGCTCAATAGAGCATCGGATTGGTAGTCCGAAGGTACCGGTCTGGCTGCACATCTTTCTATCCCTGTGACATTTGGAGCCCACGACCCAAAGATTAAGAGTCTCGTGTGAAATACATGCATCAGGGAAAATCTAAAGAAATAAACAAAACTGGACAATAAACATCAAAGGAATACTGGTTGTGTACCAGTTATCGTCATTCACCAGATTTCGTCATTATCAATAAAAACGCTCGATGTTGTGATTATTTTTCCACCCTCCTTTACGAATCACTACACACTATCATCAGACGATTGGAGAGAAAAAAATAGTTCAGAAATGTTAACATACACTCTCAAACCAACCCGTTTACCTATATAAATACCGTTTTAAACAAAACAAAATTGGGGGAATCGCGCGCTTATGTGCATGTGCAGGAAAATTTCCTTTTAAAAAAGCTGACCTTTTACATCGAATCATTGAATCGATTTGACATGCCCAAAAAACTAAAAGTATGTGCTGTACATTTTCAGCCAAGGGAGACAACTAGTTCACGTCAATCAATTTAAATTTGCAGACAGTTATTTCCCTTTAAATTACGAAACGTCGAAGTGAAGTAAATTATATCCATTACCTAGAGTTGAATTTTTTTTTTAAATTGTAGATATTTTTTCTAGACATTTTTTTTTGTGTATTCATATGCAATGGTATATTTATGTCTCAATTAATAACTACACACGTTTTCATCATCCCAAACATGGATTATTCGGTATTAAACTGAACATGACGATAACTACTACATTCAACTCTAACAACCGGCCCAGTTCAGTCTATATTTAGTAACGGTCACACTTGTTACTGAGAATAGAAACAATGTAAACACAGAATACTTATGGCAAAGGGGTAAGCTTCTCTACCGGCAAAACGATTTATGAGATGACTAGTTTTGATTTAGGTATTTATATATATTAAAGAACCAACATAAAAATGACGATATCTGGTATACAGCCAGTATATTATTTTTAAGAAAATATTAATATTATTACTTACATTTTGCTTGGACGCGAATTCATGAACAAGCGAATAAATCATAGACCCAGTGATTTGCGAACTTAAGATCACGCAGAAAAAATGTGATCTAAGTATAAATCTATAAACAATCAAATAACAGATGGTGTCATTTCTGACACAAGGGACATAACTATTTTTTTCCAGACCCATTACTAACGATTTCCTTTTTACTGGATGGTTTCTCGAAGGGACACACAGCAATCTTGAAGCATTTATTAAAGGGATTATTTCACCGTTTTCCAAGTGCTTCAGAACTCTCAATAATATAGATTTTTTTGGCTGAGGGACTACATTTTCTTCAAGCATTAAAAGTAGGACCTCATTTTTAATATTAACCCAGTATCATTTGACTTGAAACCTGCTTTCACATATTTAAAGAAATGGTAACAAAATCTGAAAACTTTTATTTTTTCTTCAATATTCTACCACAGCCTATGATATATTATGGGTGCAGTATAATAAACATTTAGTAATATGCCAAAACAATTACTTTTGAACCATTCAAATAATTATTAATACTGATTTATAAATATGCAAATTATAAAGAAAACCTAATAGAGAGAATTTGTGCAGATAACTGTAAATCACTTTTGGACACACAACTGCACAAGAAAATGGTGTTATTTAACTGTAGATAACTGCAGACACACAATTACACGAGAAAATGGTGTTATTTAACTGTAGATAACTGTAGACACACAATTGCACGAGAAAATGGTGTTATTTAACTTTGTACCAGATCATGAGGTCTGTCCCATTAAGCTTGTGTGTGAAGTGGATATATTAAAACAGAGAAGTATTTTGGTTTTAAAAACAATAAAAAATTATCAACTAGTTTTGTTTTCAGTATAGCTAAAATGTTAACTTATTTTTTTCTTCGTAAACGTAAAGTATGATATAGCTATACCCTAGATAATATAACAAAGATATTCAAAGACAAAAACAGTAATCAGGCCTCAATTTTTATACTTGATCTTATCAATAATGTAGCATGCTAGCAGTAAATAAGCAAGCAGTACATGCTTTTCAATGAGCACGTGGCATTAAGAAATATGTCCTTATTAATGGTTTAAACAGAAGCCCGACAATATTCTAACTTGTACACACCAATTGTCTCCCGGACTCTGTCACGCAGGAACTTCTTGTTGCTGTGATGCGGCACAAACCTCTGTATATCACATGACCACAAGTTGGCGAACGAGGAATACCCGTCAACTATGTGATCCGCCAGGTATTTGCCGACGCCGCCTGCACCCTGGATACCTCTGGAGTGCATACCTGCCGCCACATAATAGTTGTACACCTTCAAACATACGGAGAACAATGTGAAATAAATGTGACACATGTAAGAACAGTTTGAAACAAATATCACACGTGTGGGAGGAAGGCGCTGATAGGATACAAGACCTAACAAGATTGTTCGTTTTGTATGAAAAAATAGAACAAGCTGGTTAGTATTTATATTTGATTAGTATTTATATTTCATGAGCCTTAATTATTAAAATGTTAAGATTATTCAAGAAATATCAACGCAGGATTCTTTTCATCTATTAAAGACATCAGCTGTTTGAGTCATTCACTAAAATGACAAGTAACTAGCAATATTTACATTTAACAAATACAACTGGGCACCTTGTGTTTACTATTATCATACTAGCCTCGGTCACCCGGCCCGTTTATGATTTCTTCGTTACGCTATTCTACGTGGATCCAGAACCAGGGCCTCGGGAAAATAGGACATTTTGGCGAGATTTTGAGAGATTCTATGAGACTTTCAAAACAAGAGGCCCACGAGGGCCTGTGGACGCTCTACTTGGTAACATGGCTCTTATAACATCAATGAAGCGAGTGACTGCAATTTATGTATTTTTTGAAAGTTTGGTGCAAAATACAGCATTTTTAACTAAATCAAGGGCCATAACTTAAAAATCTGGTAAAGTTTGGTACAGATCAAATGAAAAATGAAGGCCCTATCGTCCTAACGAGGCAAAATATAGCATTTTAAACTAAATCAAGGGCCAGAACTCCGCTGTTACTCGTCCGATCTGGCTGGTTTTCGAACTTGTCCAAGCTTTCATTTATATTAACAATCTCTTAAAGTTTGTTAAACATCAGATAAAAAATGAAGGCTCTATTGTCTTGACGAGGCAGAATATAGCATTTTTAACTAAATCAATGGCCATAACTCCGCTGTTACTGGTCCGATCTGGCTGGTTTTCGAACTTGTCCGAGCTTTGATTGATATTAACAATCTGGTAAAGTTTGGTAAATGAAAATAAATGAAAAATGAAAGCCCTATCGTCTTAACGATGTAAAAGTTAACGGACGGCCAGACGACGGACAGGTCGCAATCCCTAAAAAATATGAAATGACATAATGAAATGACATCAGAAAATGGAAACAAATCAAAGTCAATAGATAAATGACTATATGGCAGGTAAACATACTCCATTACCAAAATTAGGCTGAAGGGCAAATTATTGTTCAACTATTTTCATGTTTTCGAAACTACCACAAACAGGAAGTACAATCACTATGGTAAAGTTTGATAAATCTACACTACAGTTTCACTTATAAAATAACTTGTCAAGCTCACCTCTGACGACTGTCCAATAATCCAGTTCTGGTCTGGGGTGAAACTCTCTGGTCCGTTAACCAAGTTCCGTATTTGAGCTTCATTCAGTACTGGCATTCTGTTAAGGATACCGTCCAGTAGAACCTCTGTAACATCAAACACACAATCACATGCAGACTTAGTGTTTAAAGTTAATTAGGCCAAAAAAAAAAAATAGGTGTGTTTCCTCTAAAAAATTAGGGTCGGTAGGTATTTTTTGAGCAAGATATTGTGAGATTTCTCATAAACCCCATACAAGTTGATGATACAACTGAAAGTTTCTCTGTGATGTCAGTTTACTTCGATATATTGTGATAAATCATTGTTCATTTAAAGATAAATCATTGTTATTTTATTTTTTTCATAAGAGTTTTAGGGTCGGCCCCTTCAAAATAGGGTCGGTCGGGCCACCGGAAACACAGGTATTTTTTTTTTGGCCTTATAAGATATAGGATAAAAAAAGAGATGAATACACATCAGTCACGAAGACGTACAAACCCAGAAATTCAACAAGGTCTGGGACTTTGAAGAGTTCTATTGTAAGAACAATTTCAGTTGGGACCAAATAAGGAATGATCATGTGGAGTTGCATAAAGATGAATGTTTAGGAGAGTTTTCCTGCTGTGAATAACGATTGTCTATAACAATTTAGGACCAAATACATGTCATGCTTATGGCTTTACTCAAGATCCCAAATCAATATCAATTATTGTTCTAGAGCAGTAGTGATCAGAAACTTATGGTGTTTTGTATATTTTTTCATTTTGATAATGTATGCTATTTTCAAGTCGTTAATACAATACAGCCTTGATGATTGAATTAATGTTGTTTTATGGCTCATCAACCCATTACAGGTTATTTAGATTCACCCCAGAGAGAGGGGAAGGATACATTGGAATCCAGGAACCCTGCACTACTCTTACTATCAAATAGATTCCTATGCTTATTTAACATGCTCGGAGGACAGACTCTGATATCAATACACCCGATTTACATCCTCATCCAACCGAAAGCGTCTTGCCCATTTATTAAGACATCACCGGTGAGGCTTGAACCGGAGTCCTCCAGATTTCAAGTCTACTGTGCTATCCACTGGGTGGCACCAGCCCCTTGCTGTGATGAAGGTGCTATCCACTGGGTGGCACCAGCCCCTTGCCGTGATGAAGAATGACTGAGGTAACTTACGGAACTGATCCCAATCTTCAGGCAACAGCTGGAACTCAAACTTTTCTGGGATGCCTTTATGGAAGACTGGTTTACCACCGTGATGGGGCGGCTCAAAACCTCCAGCCATGATGCCACCATTCCATTCACGGAAATAACAATGGCCGTCACCATCTCGGATCACTAGGAGGGAAAGCAAAACAGACGATAAATATGATGATGATGGTGATGACGATGGTGTTGATGATGATGATGATGATGATGATGATGATGATGATGATGATGATGAGACAAAGGAGCTGAACAAAAGATAATGTTAATATGTTTTTTAGAAATGACAAATACCTGGTAGGTTTGTGTCCATGTTGGGTATAGGCTGTGTGACATACCTGGTAGGTTTGTGTCCATGTTGGGTATAGGCTGTGTGACAATGTAGAAATGTTCGCAGGAATGTACAGGCACCCGCACTTTAGGAACAGATTTCTTTCCCAACTCTCTCGACCACTAAAATATAAACACTTGATTGAATACATTAACACTGAATGGCATACAGTTACATGTTACTCATATTAGTTAAGACACATTGGATAGGTTCTTTCTAGCCACCAAAGATAGAAGGGAAGGATACGTAGCAATGCAGGAACCGTGCCCTACTCTTAATCCCAAATATATTCCTATGTCTGGTTAAAGTCCCTATCCCGCCAATAACAGGCTAATTTTACAACAAGTGTACTGCATTTCCTAAACCTGCTGATGACGAGGTATATATCTAACTAGGATATTTTGAGAATCCAAACTCTATAGACACAATGTAAACAGCTTTAACCAGCCAGGACAAACTCCAAAACTGGGGCTTTGAATTAAGAGTTACCAACTCATAATAATTTTTTACGCATATTCAATCAGGTATTTTAAGAACTTGTTAATAAACCTATACTTTTAATTGGCACATACACATTATTATATGATCTCAACACCAATGGATATAGTTTTGATCAACGGTTTTTGAGTGTAATTTTTTCGTTATTTGGCGGGTTAGTTTCTTTAACATGCTCGGAGGACAGGCTCTAATACAAAGGTTCTTATTCAACAGACAAAGCAACATGGAAGTGTCTAGCTCTGATACAAAGGTTCTCATTCAACCGACACAGCAACGTGGAAGTGTCTAGCCCCTGATACAAAGGTTCCCATTCAACAGACACAGCAACGTGGAAGTGTCTAGCTCTGATACAAAGGTTCCCATTCAACAGACAAAGCAACGTGGAAGTGTCTAGCTCTGATACAAAGGTTCCCATTCAACAGACACAGCAACGTGGAGGTATCTAGCTCTGATACAAAGGTTCCCATTCAACAGACACAGCACCGTGGAAGTGTCTAGCTCTGATACAAAGGTTCCCATTCAACAGACAAAGCAACGTGGAAGTGTCTAGCCCCTGATACAAAGGTTCCCATTCAACAGTCAAAGCAACGTGGAAGTGTCTAGCTCTGATACAAAGGTTCCCATTCAACAGACAAAGCAACGTGGAAGTGTCTAGCTCTGATACAAAGGTTCCCATTCAACAGACAAAGCAACGTGGAAGTGTCTAGCTCTGATACAAAGGTTCCCATTCAACAGACAAAGCAACGTGGAAGTGTCTAGCTCTGATACAAAGGTTCCCATTCAACAGTCAAAGCAACGTGCAAGTGTCTAGCTCTGATACAAAGGTTCCCATTCAACAGACAAAGCAACGTGGAAGTGTCTAGCTCTGATACAAAGGTTCCCATTCAACAGACAAAGCAACGTGGAAGTGTCTAGCTCTGATACAAAGGTTCCCATTCAACAGACAAAGCAACGTGGAAGTGTCTAGCTCTGATACAAAGGTTCCCATTCAACATCCAAAGCAACGTGGAAGTGTCTAGCTCTGATACAAAGGTTCTCATTCAACAGACAAAGCAACGTGGAAGTGTCTAGCTCTAATACAAAGGTTCCCATTCAGCAGACAAAGCAACGTGGAAGTGTCTAGCTCTGATACAAAGGTTCCCATTCAGCAGACAAAGCAACGTGGAAGTGTCTAGCTCTGATACAAAGGTTCCCATTCAGCAGACAAAGCAACGTGGAAGTGTCTAGCCCCTGATACAAAGGTTCCCATTCAACAGACAAAGCAACATGGAAGTGTCTAGCCCCTGATACAAAGGTTCCCATTCAACAGACGGGGTGCGTCCGTGGCCGAGTGGTTAACGTCTCTGACTTGAAATTACTTGCCCCTCACCGCTGTAGGTTCGATCCCTCAGGGGCCTAGGAATCTTTATGTGAGGAAGCTATCCAGCTGGCTTGCGGAACGTCGGTGGTTCTACCCAGGTGCCCGACCGTGCACGAAAATTGCCCGGAGGGGCACCTTGGGTCTTCCTCCACCAATTGTAGCTGGAAAGTCGCCATATGACCTTAGCTGTTGGTGCGACTATAAAATCCAATTCAATTCCAATTCATTCAACAGACAAAGCAACGTGGAAGTGTCTAGCTCAAGGACACACTGAAGTAACCCAGTTACATTTGTCAGACCTGAACCCGTAAATACCAGATAACATGCTACCCAATGGGCCCCTTGCTGGTTAGTTGGCTGAATGGTGTTTTATGTCATTTTCAGTGCACTGTTGGCTATATATGATTGTTCAGTGCACTGTCGGCTATACATGATTGTTCAGTGCACTGTAGGCTATACATGATTGTTCAGTGCACTGTAGGCTATACATGATTGTTCAGTGCACTGTAGGCTATACATGATTGTTCAGTGCACTGTAGGCTATACATGATTGTTCAGTGCACTGTAGGCTATACATGATTGTTAAGTGCACTGTCGGCTATACATGATTGTTCAGTGCACTGTAGGCTATACATGATTGTTCAGTGCACTGTAGGCTATACATGATTGTTCAGTGCACTGTAGGCTATACATGATTGTTCAGTGCACTGTAGGCTATACATGATTGTTCAGTGCACTGTCGGCTATACATGATTGTTTAGTGCACTGTAGGCTATACATGATTGATCAGTGCACTGTAGGCTATACATGATTGTTCAGTGCACTGTAGGCTATACATGATTGTTCCGTGCACTGTAGGCTATACATGATTGTTCAGTGCACTGTAGGCTATACATGATTGTTCAGTGCACTGTCGGCTATACATGATTGGTCAGTGCACTGTAGGCTATACATGATTGTTCAGCGCACTGTAGGCTATACATGATTGTTCAGTGCACTGTAGGCTATACATGATTGTTCAGTGCACTGTAGGCTATACATGATTGTTCAGTGCACTGTAGGCTATACATGATTGTTCAGTGCACTGTAGGCTATACATGATTGTTCAGTGCACTGTAGGCTATACATGATTGTTCAGTGCACTGTAGGCTATACATGATTGTTCAGTGCACTGTAGGCTATACATGATTGTTCAGTGCACTGTAGGCTATACATGATTGTTTAGTGCACTGTAGGCTATACATGATTGTTCAGTGCACTGTAGGCTATACATGATTGTTCAGTGCACTGTAGGCTATACTTGATTGTTTAGTGCACTGTAGGCTATACATGATTGTTCAGTGCACTGTAGGCTATACATGATTGTTCAGTGCACTGTCGGCTATACATGATTGTTCAGTGCACTGTAGGCTATACATGATTGTTCAGTGCACTGTAGGCTATACATGACTGTTCAGTGCACTGTAGGCTATACATGATTGTTCAGTGCACTGTAGACTATACATGATTGTTCAGTGCACTGTAGGCTATACATGATTGTTCAGTGCACTGTAGGCTATACATGACTGTTCAGTGCACTGTAGGCAATACATGATTGTTCAGTGCACTGTAGGCTATACATGATTGTTCAGTGCACTGTAGGCTATACATGATTGTTAAGTGCACTGTAGGCTATACATGACTGTAGGCTATAAATGATTGTTCAGTGCACTGTAGGCTATACATGATTGTTCAGTGCACTGTAGGCTATACATGATTGTTCAGTGCACTGTAGGCTATACATGATTGTTCAATGCACTGTATGCTATACATGATTGTTCAGTGCATTTTAGGTTATACATAATTGTTCAGTGCACTGTAGGCGATACATGATTGTTCTGTGCACTGTAGGCTATACATGATTGTTCAGTGCACTGTAGACTATACATGATTAATCAGTGCACTGTAGGCTATACATGATTGTTCAGTGCACTGTAGGCTATACATGATTGTTCAGTGCACTGTAGGCTATACATGATTGTAGGCTATACATGATTGTTCAGTGCACTGTAGGCTATACATGACTGTAGGCTATACATGATTGTTCAGTGCACTGCAGGCTATACATGATTGTTCAGTGCACTGTAGGCAATACATGATTGTTCAATGCACTGTATGCTATACATGATTGTTCAGTGCACTGTAGGCAATACATGATTGTTCTGTGCACTGTAGGCTATACATGATTGTTCAGTGCACTGTAGGCTATACATGATTGTTCAGTGCACTGTAGGCTATACATGATTGTTCAATGCACTGTATGCTATACATGATTGTTCAGTGCACTGTAGGCAATACATGATTGTTCTGTGCACTGTAGGCTATACATGATTGTTCAGTGCACTGTAGACTATACATGATTGTTCAGTGCACTGTAGGCTATACATGATTGTTCAGTGCACTGTAGGCTATACATGATTGTAGGCTATACATGATTGTTCAGTGCACTGTAGGCTATACATGACTGTAGGCTATACATGATTGTTCAGTGCACTGTAGGCTATACATGATTGTTCAGTGCACTGTAGGCAATACATGATTGTTTAATGCATTGTATGCTATACATGATTGTTCAGTGCACTGTAGGCAATACATGATTGTTCAGTGCACTGTAGGCTGTACATGATTGTTCAGTGCACTGTAGGCTATACATGACTGTAGGCTATACATGATTGTTCAGTGCACTGTAGGCTATACATGATTGTTCAGTGCACTGTCGGCTATACATGACTGTTCAGTGCACTGTCGGCTATACATGATTGTCGATTTTTTTCGTGGTGGGTAAAGAACCTTTTCCTTGGGTAGAACCAGTACTGTATACCTCCCGCTCCCTAGTCTGGGTAGAACCAGTACTGTATACCTCCCGCTCCCTAGTCTGGGTAGAACCAGTACTGTATACCTCCCGCTCCCTAGTCTGGGTAGAACCAGTACAGTATATCTCCCGCTCCCTAGTCTGGGTAGAACCAGTACTGTATACCTCCCGCTCCCTAGTCTAGGTAGAACCAGTACTGTACACCTCCCGCTCCCTAATCTGGGTAGAACCAGTACTGTACACCTCCACCTCCCTAGTCTGGGTAGAACCAGTACTGTACACCTCCCGCTCCCTAGTCTAAGTAGAACCAGTACTGTACACCTCCCGCTCCCTAGTCTGGGTAGAACCAGTACTGTACACCTCCCGCTCCCTAGTCTGGGTAGAACCAGTACTGTACACCTCCCGCTCCCTAGTCTGGGTAGAACCAGTACTGTACATCTCCCGCTCCCTAGTCTGGGTAGAACCAGTACTGTACACCTCCCGCTCCCTAGTCTGGGTAGAACCAGTACTGTACATCTCCCGCTCCCTAGTCTGGGTAGAACCAGTACTGTACATCTTACATCTCCCGCTCCCTAGTCTGGGTAGAACCAGTACTGTACACCTCCCGCTCCCTAGTCTGGGTAGAACCAGTACTGTACATCTCCCGCTCCCTAGTCTGGGTAGAACCAGTACTGTACATCTCCCGCTCCCTAGTCTGGGTAGAACCAGTACTGTACATCTCCCGCTCCCTAGTCTGGGTAGAACCAGTACTGTACATCTCCCGCTCCCTAGTCTGGGTAGAACCAGTACTGTACACCTCCCACTCCCTAGTCTGGGTAGAACCAGTACTGTACACCTCCCGCTCCCTAGTCTGGGTAGAACCAGTACTGTATACCTCCCGCTCCCTAGTCTGGGTAGAACCAGTACTGTACACCTCCCGCTCCCTAGTCTGGGTAGAACCAGTACTGTATATCTCCCGCTCCCTAGTCTGGGTAGAACCAGTACTGTATATCTCCCGCTCCCTAGTCTGGGTAGAACCAGTACTGTATATCTCCCGCTCCCTAGTCTGGGTAGAACCAGTACTGTATACCTCCCGCTCCCTAGTCTGGGTAGAACCAGTACTGTATACCTCCCGCTCCCTAGTCTGGGTAGAACCAGTACTGTATATCTCCCGCTCCCTAGTCTGGGTAGAACCAGTACTGTACACCTCCCGCTCCCTAGTCTGGGTAGAACCAGTACTGTACACCTCCACCTCCCTAGTCTGGGTAGAACCAGTACTGTACACCTCCCGCTCCCTAGTCTAAGTAGAACCAGTACTGTACACCTCCCGCTCCCTAGTCTGGGTAGAACCAGTACTGTACACCTCCCGCTCCCTAGTCTGGGTAGAACCAGTACTGTATACCTCCCGCTCCCTAGTCTGGGTAGAACCAGTACTGTACACCTCCCGCTCCCTAGTCTGGGCAGAACCAGTACTGTATTCCTCCCGCTCCCTAGTCTGGGTAGAACCAGTACTGTATATCTCCCTACTCCCTAGTCTGGGTAGAACCAGTACTGTATACCTCCCGCTCCCTAGTCTGGGCAGAACCAGTACTGTACACCTCCCGCTCCCTAGTCTGGGTAGAACCAGTACTGTACACCTCCCGCTACCTAGTCTGGGTAGAACCAGTACTGTACACCTCCCGCTCCCTAGTCTGGGTAGAACCAGTACTGTATACCTCCCGCTCCCTAGTCTGGGTAGAACCAGTACTGTATACCTCCCGCTCCCTAGTCTGGGTAGAACCAGTACTGTACACCTCCCGCTCCCTAGTCTGGGTAGAACCAGTACTGTATACCTCCCGCTACCTAGTCTGGGTAGAACCAGTACTGTATATCTCCCGCTCCCTAGTCTGGGTAGAACCAGTACTGTACACCTCCCGCTCCCTAGTCTGGGTAGAACCAGTACTGTACACCTCCCGCTCCCTAGTCTGGGTAGAACCAGTACTGTACACCTCCCGCTCCCTAGTCTGGGTAGAACCAGTACTGTATACCTCCCGCTCCCTAGTCTGGGTAGAACAAGTACTGTATACCTCCCGCTCCCTAGTCTGGGTAGAACCAGTACTGTACACCTCCCGCTCCCTAGTCTGGGTAGAACCAGTACTGTACATCTCCCGCTCCCTAGTCTGGGTAGAACCAGTACTGTACACCTCCCGCTCCCTAGTCTGGGTAGAACCAGTACTGTACACCTCCCGCTCCCTAGTCTGGGTAGAACCAGTACTGTACACCTCCCGCTCCCTAGTCTGGGTAGAACCAGTACTGTACATCTCCCGCTCCCTAGTCTGGGTAGAACCAGTACTGTATACCTCCCGCTCCCTAGTCTGGGCAGAACAAGTACTGTACACCTCCCGCTCCCTAGTCTGGGCAGAACCAGTACTGTACACCTCCCGCTCCCTAGTCTGGGTAGAACCAGTACTGTACACCTCCCGCTCCCTAGTCTGGGTAGAACCAGTACTGTATACCTCCCGCTCCCTAGTCTGGGTAGAACCAGTACTGTATATCTCCCGCCATCCGTAAGAATCAACACTTTCTCAATGCAAGGCTTAGTTAATTAGTAAATAAAATATCACAAGTATTGATATGCCCTTGTCTAATTTCATAAAGACATAATTCATTAGCCATTCTCAATTTATCGAGCAAATCATTTTTATAGGGAAGTATGGAGATTATATCACTAAGTATCTATTTATAAAGTTTAAAGATTGTTGGGTAAAAAATAGTTAACCATCTTGGAAACTAAGCTAAATGCAAAATGTTGACCACTGACTTTAGTGTTATGTCTATCAAGTGTGGCTCACTGGAATTAGTTTCTAGTCGTCGTAATTATAATGTGTGTACATGTGCAGTAGCACTCACCTGTCCAGCACAGTTGACGAAGTATTCACAGTTGATTGTACCCTGTGTGGTCTCCACAGCCGACACCGTGTCTTCCTGGGTCAGCACACGTGTCACGCCCACGCGCTCAAAGATCTTCACACCTGACACATACAATGTACTGGTCAATAAATAACAAGGCAGATATATCTTTCATCTTTATCTGTACAACATTAACTGTGTGAATCATAAAGTTCTACTTCAAGTTTCAGTATGGTAACATAACTTTGATAAACTAGAAATGTGTCTGTACAAATGCCCCCGGTGTCAGCTATCGTCGGAAATATAAAATCATTGAAGGGCCACAACTCCGCCAAAAGTCAATGGACATGAACAGCATGACAATATGCACAACTAGACATCATACTGATACTTCCTAGCAAGTATTGCTACAATCTGTTGAGTTGAGGAGTTTTCTGGGCAGGTATGTGTGATGGACGTACAAAATGTAACATACGGATGGACAGTGTACCACCCAATTATCAGTACACATGACACCAAGTTATCAACATACACTCTGGCCAAGTGAAATCAAACCATCCCACTGATAACTGAGTGATACCAAGCCATCAATATGCATGGCCATATGACAGCAAGTAATCAATATACACTGGGGCCTTTGTATATCATCAAATGCTTAAAATGTGACTCCAAGTCATTAAAATGCACTGTTGGCCTGGCTATGCACGAGACACATTGTCATCCATATAAACTGTTGGCCGTGCTATGCACGTGACACATTGTCATCCATATAAACTGTTGGCCATACTATGTACGTGACACATTGTCATCCATATAAACTGTTGACCATTCTATGCACGTGACACATTGTCATCCATACAAACTGTTGGCCATACTATGTACGTGACACATTGTCATCCATATAAACTGTTGACCATTCTATGCACGTGACACATTGTCATCCATACAAACTGTTGGCTATGCTTTGCACATGACACATTGTCATCCGTATAAACTGTTGGCCATTCTATGCACCTGAAGCATTCACCATCAAGGAATTAGTAAAAACTGTTGTCTATGAATCAATATGACATTCTGCAACATCAATAATCTGACGAATGAATCAAGTATACATGTTTACCCTTCTGCTTGGCTCTCTTGGCAAACATGGACACAAGATCCGTGGCAGTTAGTACGCCATCGTTAGGCAGCCACAATGCACCCTGAAATACACAATGATCAGTCTATCAGTTATAATAGTACTTGATACCCTCGAGTAGGTTCCTCTAGCCCTAGCCCCTACACAGCTCTGTGGTCTTATGCAATGCACTAGCAGGGCTGAAGGAACATCGATAAACCAGAGGGTGACAAAAAGGTTTGATTTTTTCTACTTCAGTACATTGTTTGGCCCTTTTTCAACCTCATTAAAATCATATCCTAATTATGCTTTGATACTCTCCGCTGTAGGATCTGACAACACTGCATTGGAGATCACGTCAGATCGACCTTTCATCTGAGAAGATCAACTAAATTCAACCAATGAAATCACGCGTTTCATATGCACATTAGATGATATTCGAGTGAACTGAACAAACGAAATTCCACATAAAACACATAGATCTATCCAAAAAAATATAAAGTCTTTGTGTTTTATTGCTGTGGATTGCACGATAAATTCAGACATGCACTAAATGGCATGTTTTACATCAAGAATACGAAGCAAGTCAACATTCGGAACAGTATATGAAAAATATATATTCCACCGAGAATACATTAGATTGTCTAAATAGTATGTCTTAGTACGCCTGGCCCGCTTAGTTCAGTCGGTAGCGCGGGAGCGACATGGACTATTGCGACGTTCTGCGAATGTAATTTTAGTGTGGGTTCAACTTCACGAATTGGTCTTTTTTTTTTGTACCGCTATTGAATTCCGCCAAACAATCTTGTGTTTTTTTCAGTAAATATTCAATAATAGTTGGTGTGTTATGTTTGTCAACGCAATATTATTTTGTGTTTTATAAGCTAAAAGTTTCAATACCAAGCGTAGACTGCTCCACATTGACTGAAACGCGACATGCGCAGTGAAGCAGTCAATTTTGTAGGCTGAACTCTGATTGGCTAATCGAAAAGGTCAATCTGACGTGACCTCCAATGAAGTTTTATCAGATCCTTAGTATCGCAACTTGATAACAGGTCTTATTTTAATGAGATTGACCCTTTTTATATACTGAAAGGAAAAAGAAACGCAGGGTGCGTATTTCTGCTATATATTGTATGTTTAATATGCTACTGCTAATCGAATGGTAGAAGGCGACATTAGGCCTGTCCTTTTAGAAAGAAGGTTTAAACAGCACTGAACACACCAATGGTTACGCCTTTAAAGTTTCATTATCGTCAGAATGCCCATTTGGCTCAAGCAGGTGAGCAAACTTAGGCTTTAAATGTTGCAATCACTTAACATTAAATACAGTACTGAACTGGCTCAATTTTTTAAAGAGGAACTTCAGCATTTATGAATTTTTTGTTACGTGTACTGTGATTAAAACGTCTACAACATCACAGTTGTGTCCTTTCTCTAACTAACTGCACTTTTTTTTTTTACAAAACATCTTGGGATTTCCTTGGAATATATATGGAATTAAGTGTGCAGTATATGCAATATATAGCGGAAATACGCACCCTGCGTTGCTTTTTCCTTTCAGTATACTACTTTCTGAAAACTGAAAGTCTTTTTTCCATTTCTGAAATGTTTTTTACCAATTTTCCATTTTTCAAAAGCCCGGGTCTCCTCCATCCCCTATTTACTTAATAGGTCATCTACACATCTGGCCCATTACCGTTTCAATGCGGTACCCTGGGGACCCCTGTTATCAACCCTCTGATGTTTGCGATAGCACCTATTTTGATTCTATTTGTTCCTATACTTGATTTGTTGTGACTGCATGTTTCTGGTGGTCTTTGTTCTGTGAATGTTACATTTCCAGTTCGACTTTTGTACCAACTTCTGATACTGTTCAGGTTTCAAATCAAAAGCATACCTTTAGGACTTCGAGGGGCTAAAGGGACATTAGATTTTTTGATTATTTGTTATTTGCGGTGTACAAATCAAATTCCCCCTACAGTAGGAAGTGTTATCTGAAGGTTTAAAGTTAAAAAAGAATGCCAAGAAAGCGGTACCTGAAGGTCGTGGTATTTGATCCATTTGCACTTGTCTTTCACATCTATGGGCAGCATGAGCTCAGCAGGTTCTCCTAGGGCTCTAAATTACACAGACACATATACAACAACTGGTAAATATCAACAAGATATCACATTAAACGGTTTAATACACTTTTTCTTAAATTAAACAATAATGACTTTTAATGGATCGTCAACCTCATTGAGACATTCGCACAATTTGACGTCATGATGTTGATATCACAAGCGGTACAGTTTAAAAAACATTATTAATTTACTTATGTTTGTTACTAACGCCTTAAAGAACTATTTGCAAATGATTTAAACTTTGAATCGGAATTGTAGTTCATATTGCTTAAGTGACCCTCTGTGAAATCTACTGACCCACCACAGAATAATAGAGGGTCACCATGTGACCTCTAATCCAATGGAATTCCTAGGATTTTGTGCGAGGTGCAATGACATGTAACTGTCTATAGTGATTTATACATTTATCTCTCACTCTGATATCATGTAATTGTCTATAGTGATTTATACATTTATCTCTCACTGATAGCATTGTAGTTGTCTATAGTGATTTATACATTTATCTCTCACTCTGATATCATGTAATTGTCTATAGTGATTTATACATTTATCTCTCACTCTGATATCATGTAATTGTCTATAGTGATTTATACATTTATCTCTCACTCTGATATCATGTAATTGTCTATAGTGATTTATACATTTATCTCTCACTCTGATATCATGTAATTGTCTATAGTGGTTTATACATTTATCTCTCACTCTGATATCATGTAATTGTCTATAGTGATTTATACATTTATCTCTCACTCTGATATCATGTAATTGTCTATAGTGATTTATACATTTATCTCTCACTCTGATATCATGTAACTGTCTATAGTGATTTATACATTTATCTCTCACTCTGATATCATGTAATTGTCTATAGTGATTGGTACATTTATCTCTCACTGATATCATGTAACTGTCTATAGTGATTTATACATTTATCTCTCACTCTGATATCATGTAATTGTCTATAGTGATTTATACATTTATCTCTCGCTGACAGCATTGTAATTGTAGAAAGTGATTTATACATTTATCTCTCACTCTTATATCATGTAATTGTTTATAATGATTTATACATTTATCTCTCGCTGATATTATTAGTTAGTGGGTTTGTTACTGACCTCCTACAGAAATATGTGGGGTCAGTAAGATTTATAGGGGGCGAGGCAATAGCCGAGTCCCCCTATATATCTGATTAACTGATTTATTGCATCGAGCACCTTTTTTAAGGCATACAACGTCATTGAGACGTTCGGGCAATTTGACGTCATGACGTTGACGTCACAAGCGGTACAGTTTAAAAAACGTTATTAATTTACTTATTATGTTTGTTACTAACGCCTTAAAAAACTATTCGCAAATGATTTAAACTTTGAATCTGAATTGTAGTTCATATTGTTTTAGTGACCCTCTGCGAAATCTACTGACCCACTATAAAATAATAGAGGGTCACCATGTGACCGCTCTAATCCAATGGAATTTCTGGGATTTTGTGCGAGGTGCAATAACATGTAATTGTCTATAGTGATTGATACACTTATCTCTCGCTAATAGCAGTCATCGAAATTAGGATTTCAAACCACAAGCCCTGGGCTTGTGTTCTTGGATTTTGAACAAGCCCAGATAAAAACGAACAAGCCCGGAAAAAAGTATGTCAAAAATTGAAAAAAACACCAGTATACTCACTATGGTCCTAATATAATAGTAACATTTATTCAAATTTGATCATGGTAATGTTTATTTCTATCTTGTAAACAGTGCAATTCAAAACAAAACTCGAGGATATTATGACTGTCAGGAGACGAAATATATTGTACTGTATACTCGTCATGTAAGACGAGTGGCATTGGCATGTTACTCGTCCTTATAGGATGTTTACTCGTCCTGCTCTCATTGTAAAAGTTCATAATCAAAGTAGTCAGAAACCATCATTTAACACTATCGTATTATATATAAATAAAACAAAGAGAAACATCATAATTTGTTGTTTTTTCTTTATATAAATCAATGAAAATTATGAAACTTTGACCAGTATTAAAGATGACTATATTCATATGTATTCATAGTCTATAGTTCACTACAGTCTGCTCATGGCCATTACAGTTACTCTGGCATGGTATATATTTCTCCCCTTTTCCTGTGAAAAATTCCCCTTAATTTTTTTTTTTATATATTTATTACAAAATGTTTAACTCCAATACAGGAAAACAGCATACCTTTTGCAATTCCCCTTCCTAAAGGCCCTGGACTTTTAGGTGACTAGTACCCTTAAAGATTTCCCCCGTGAAAGGGTTATTTGTATAACATTCAAATACCGTAACGTTCGGCGCTCCGTGAAATTAGAACGGGAGCCGCATTTTAGAATGACCCAAAACGGAAATGCATCAATTTCCCAATATCCGGTTGACTTAAATTGCATTTTATCGCTGAATAAACAGAGTTGCGACTATTTACTGCATTTAATTGCTTAATAAACTATGTAAGAACAATTTTCTTTGTTGTTTTTTTTCTACTGAAATGTTACTCGTCCTCTCGTCCTTTCTCTCGTCCGGATTCGAATTTCACTCATCAATACGAGCGGCAAATCAACAAGCCCAACCAACAAGCCCGTTTGGCTTGTGTTCTTGAATTCTGGACAAGCCCGGCAAGCATTTTACCAGTCTCGGGCTTGTGCTAATTTCGACCACTGTGATAGCATTGTAATTGTCTATAGTGATTTATACATTTATCTTTCACTCTGATATCATGTAATTGTCTATAGTGATTTATACATTTATCTCTCACTCTGATATCATGTAATTGTCTATAGTGATTGATACATTTATCTCTCACTCTGATATCATGTAATTGTCTATAGTGATTTATACATTTATCTCTCACTCTGATATCATGTAATTGTCTATAGTGATTGGTACATTTATCTCTCACTCTGATATCATGTAATTGTCTATAGTGATTTATACATTTATCTTTCACTCTGATATCATGTAATTGTCTACAGTGATTGATACATTTATCTCTCACTCTGATATCATGTAATTGCCTATAGTGATTTATACATTTATCTCTCACTCTGATATCATGTAATTGTCTATAGTGATTGGTACATTTATCTCTCACTCTGATATCATGTAATTGTCTATAGTGATTTATACATTTATCTCTCACTCTGATATCATGTAATTGTCTACAGTGATTGATACATTTATCTCTCACTCTGATATCATGTAATTGCCTATAATGATTTATACATTTATCTTTCACTCTGATATCATGTAATTGTCTATAGTGATTGATACATTTATCTCTCACTCTGATATCATGTAATTGCCTATAGTGATTTATACATTTATCTCTCACTCTGATATCATGTAATTGTCTATAGTGATTTATACATTTATCTCTCACTGATAGCATTGTAATTGTCTATAGTGATTTATACATGTATCTCTCACTGATAGCCATGTAATTATCTATAGTGATTTATACATTTACCTCTCACTCTGATATCATGTAATTGTCTATAGTGATTTGATACATTTATCTCTCACTGATAGCATTGTAATTGTCTATAGTGATTTATACATGTATCTCTCACTGATAGCCATGTAATTATCTATAGTGATTTATACATTTACCTCTCACTCTGATATCATGTAATTGTCTATAGTGATTTGATACATTTATCTCTCACTGATATCATGTAATTGTCTATAGTGATTGATACATTTATCTCTCACTCTGATATCATGTAATTGTCTATAGTGATTTATACATTTATCTCTCACTCTGATATCATGTAATTGTCTATAGTGATTGGTACATTTATCTCTCACTCTGATATCATGTAATTGTCTATAGTGATTTATACATTTATCTTTCACTCTGATATCATGTAATTGTCTACAGTGATTGATACATTTATCTCTCACTCTGATATCATGTAATTGCCTATAGTGATTTATACATTTATCTCTCACTCTGATATTATGTAATTGTCTATAGTGATTGGTACATTTATCTCTCACTCTGATATCATGTAATTGTCTATAGTGATTTATACATTTATCTCTCACTCTGATATCATGTAATTGTCTACAGTGATTGATACATTTATCTCTCACTCTGATATCATGTAATTGCCTATAATGATTTATACATTTATCTTTCACTCTGATATCATGTAATTGTCTATAGTGATTGATACATTTATCTCTCACTCTGATATCATGTAATTGCCTATAGTGATTTATACATTTATCTCTCACTCTGATATCATGTAATTGTCTATAGTGATTTATACATTTATCTCTCACTGATAGCATTGTAATTGTCTATAGTGATTTATACATGTATCTCTCACTGATAGCCATGTAATTATCTATAGTGATTTATACATTTACCTCTCACTCTGATATCATGTAATTGTCTATAGTGATTTGATACATTTATCTCTCACTGATATCATGTAATTGTCTATAGTGATTGATACATTTATCTCTCACTCTGATATCATGTAATTGCCTATAGTGATTTATACATTTATCTCTCACTCTGATATCATGTAATTGTCTATAGTGATTGGTACATTTATCTCTCACTCTGATATCATGTAATTGTCTATAGTGATTTATACATTTATCTCTCACTCTGATATCATGTAATTGTCTACAGTGATTGATACATTTATCTCTCACTCTGATATCATGTAATTGCCTATAATGATTTATACATTTATCTTTCACTCTGATATCATGTAATTGTCTATAGTGATTGATACATTTATCTCTCACTCTGATATCATGTAATTGCCTATAGTGATTTATACATTTATCTCTCACTCTGATATCATGTAATTGTCTATAGTGATTTATACATTTATCTCTCACTGATAGCATTGTAATTGTCTATAGTGATTTATACATGTATCTCTCACTGATAGCCATGTAATTATCTATAGTGATTTATACATTTACCTCTCACTCTGATATCATGTAATTGTCTATAGTGATTTGATACATTTATCTCTCACTGATATCATGTAATTGTCTATAGTGATTGGTACATTTATCTCTCACTGATATCATGTAATTGTCTATAGAGATTGATACATTTATCTCTCGCTAATAGCATTGCAATTGTCTATAGTGATTTATACATTTATCTCTCGCTGATAGCATTGTAATTGTAGAAAGTGATCCTACATACTGTGCCAGAGCTCGCTTCTTCTTCAGTGCTATCATTCTGTCTTTGGTCTGTGCCACCTCGATACTTCCACAGGCCTTCCACCCTGTAACACACAAGTACAGGCGGTAGAGATCAGGTACAACATACATATAAGAATACATATATCTATAGTGGAATACACTTTATTACATAGAAATGTATTGAACAGCAGAAATCTCGATTCAACCTAACCGTACAAGCCAACTTCTGCAGGGAATGCTGATTGGTTATTGAGGAGGTATTAAATTTCCTATCAATACCTTCGACTTCACTTAACCATTAAGACATCACTTTGGACGCCAGAAAACACGTCAACCGTTAAGATGTCATTTAAAACCTCAGATGCAAAAAGTTACAAAAATGCATTGGCGTATGCTATTTAATGCAAGGCTACATTCCAACATCACATTTAAACTGGACTATGCTGCTATTTTGTAGCTTTTGAGAGATGGACATAATGTGAGAATTTGTCGGTATTTTGTTCAAACTCTCGAAAAAATTGTTTATTACATACATACAAATCCAAGTCAGATAAGAAATAAAATGTTTCCAGCATGTTTATATTGTGCGAGATAAAAACCTGGTGTTTTGGGCTTGATTATTGATAACTGTAATGAAGACCTACCAACTCCTCCTCCGTCTTCTTGTTCAAACTCCTCGTACAGTTTCCTGCTGTACTGCAGCAACTTCATGATTTCTGGGTCCTCCTTACCGAGGCCTATCAGACCCACAGAGTGCCAGGTGGTACCACAGCCTAACCTGCAACAAGAAATGTTTCAGTCAACAACTGATTGACATTCACGATTGAGCATGGAATTACGTTCATACTGATGCAATGTTATCTCGTGCTCAACTCCGCCCCCTTCCTCGATGGCTGAATGTAAACATGAGTGTGAAAATAAATCTCGATTTGAATCTGGCAGAGATGTGCTTTAGGCATATAAACCAGCCAGCATTACAGTAGAACTACTCAAGAGATATACCTTGAATATGATATTTTGAAAGTAGTAAGTTCCATCACTGCTGGGGAAGCCCGAAGTTATTTTCACAATCCACAGCATCTATATAATAGCGAAAAGCTGAATTGTACTCAGTGTTATGTAATGATATCGATTTTTGTCACGTGAGACTTGTAGGCGTGAGACTTGTATGCGAGTGGGAGGTGTCAAGTAGTTTCAATTCACTGAGTACTTCCATTTTATTGGACCGCGTCATCGGTTGTTTATATGTCTGACGCGTCAAACATCCATTGACGCAATCAATGTAATTCCATGCTCAATTGGGAACGACTGTACCAAGTCTTATTCAAATTCTGGACTACTTTACTTTGTACCTGCTAATTTTATCTGCAAGTCTGTAAGGACCTGGGCCCCGTTTTATTAAAAATCTTACGATAAGTCGCAGATATATAAAACTGTTCACATTTTTGCATCTAATCATTCAATGCAGACAATTATGTGTGCATTAGGTGCAGAAATATCAAATGTATAAGAAAAGTAAATGAAATCGCTTCATTTGTGAATTGTAAATCAAAGTAAAGAATTAACTCACGATCAAAAACGTTGTAAGTTGTTTCATAAAACCGGGCCCAGCTGTATTTTACTTTTATGAGAAATACAAAATAGTAAACAGTTAAGCTATACTAAATTCAAATACAAATAATGCAAAACCTTCTTCTATGTTTTAATATGTTTACTGCATACTTTATGCTTTAATGGCTGGGTCTCAGCATCTGACACAAAGTTCAATAATACCATTTTCACATGCAATTGTATGGCTAACTTTACCTATATAAATTATATAGACCCCACCCTCCCCCTCCCAAATTACAATAAGATTCCCCGTCTGACTATTTCTTAAACATCAAAATTTTAGCTTAAGCCCAATTTTCAATATTTGATAGATTCCTACCGACTCGTTTACTCTTTAATAACAAAATATTAGTTTTAAATCTTGGTAAAATGTTGAAATTTTGAGCTATATAGGTTACAGAGCCATTTGCTCACATAAACAGCGTAACTGCTCAATGAACATCTTTATTATGATGAGTTCCTACAGGTTATAAAACCGGTCACAACATAAATAATTTATGCAATTACTGTATGTAAAATTGCATGAATAAAACATGCGTATTAGATATTTATTACATAACTTGCAGTGTGGGAGTGAAATAAAGCAAGATATATATTTATCATATTACACTAGTGAAATAAATATGCAAATGATGGCCCAATCATTGTCTGGTCCTTTCCGTTACCTCAGTATGCATCGGAACTGCCTCGGCGATTTCCGTAACGCTTGAAAATACCATACACGGTAGTTTCATTGTTCGGTGGCATACGGAGAAGACCGAGTCAACATACGACATCATCATACAAACATACAACGTTATATATACGAAGCTACAACACCAAGTCAACATACGACATCATCATACAAACATACAACGTTACATATACAAAGCTACAACACCAAGTCAACATACGACATCATCATACAAACATATGTTTATGAAGCTACAATGGAGCTACAATAAAAATGCTCCTTATGAGACTTTTTGGAGTTATGTAATATATAGAATTTCACATTTGTGCCTATTTATCTAATATTAAATTTATCAACTTGTTGGATAAAGTTGATATAAAACATGCAATGAGTGTAAGATCCTCTATTTATTCGCTAAAAATAACAACAATGTCATCTTACGATCCCTGTTCCAGCAGGACAACATCCGTCCAGCCCTTCTCCGCAAGATGGTAGGCCACAGACGTCCCTATAACACCGCCGCCACATACGACAACTCTCGCATTTTTTGGCAAATTGATCGATTCTGACTTAACTTCAGCTTCTGTCGAGAACCTCCGATCACTGGTGAAGATTATAATAACGGCTTTGAATATAAGTACTTAGAAACAGGACAAAAAGTTTCAATAATTTGACTTAAGGAGATTGCCACCAGAATGAGCCTAACATGATTCATTATGTTATTAGTCCTACCTTGTATTGTAAAATAGATGTAATTATTAATCCATATTTAACACTATCTTTCTAAAAGTAACATTATTTAAAACACTTTTACCCCAAAAAAATATCTCGAAACAAAAATATTCTTCGAATATCTCAAAACTGTATTCATTCCGATAACATTAACCAAGCGCAACTTGTTCAACACACATTTTAAAGAATAGTTTCATGCTTTTCGTGCTTATTTTACATTTGTAAAATAAACTTCATTTTATTATTTGACTGGCTTTGTAAATTGAACTAAACATCATACGACACTTTTATTTCACAGAAAATATGTTCTCCCCATACCTGAAACACGTTCTCCCCATACCTGAAACACGTCTAGGAAATATTCCGCATTTTTAATTATTTTTTATAGATGCAAGCCTCTTTTATGTAGATATGTGGAAATTAAAGTTATAAAGAACATTTCAATCAGTCATTTCCATATATTTCTATCCACCAACAAACAAAATATTGAGATTATCTAAAACAATAGAATTCTTACTTACCTATACAGTCTCTGCATACAACTCCAGCTTAGGCCCAGTCCACCATTTCCCTGCAAACGAGAACTGAGAGCCAGTCTGGTACATCCTGCACCCAGACTACCATGATAGTGTCGACTGCTTCTCTGTACCGACGCGGAAAAAATTCTCCGCCAAATCGTCATCTTTTTGTATATAGTTATTTCATCTGATCAAATCTGAAATTAAAGTGACGTAGTTCCTGAAAACTAGTAGAACAAAACTATTAAACGATAAAATGTTCATCACCATCCCGTGTTGGTCGTCTGCCCTACTACCTGTTGTATCTGTTAAAGCTCTCCAGCCATGTTTAGTTTCATGAACATGTTTTTTTACTTTCAAATCGAAATCAATACACAACAATAGATATTTACAATTCACTCATTGCAAATATCTGTGAAAAGCGAGTATAAGATTTTGATGATGTAGAAAACTTTGAACAGGTAAATTAATCCACAGGTAAATGTATTTATCAATTATCTGGCAACAGTTGTGCAGCTATACAATACAGATTTACCTCATTTCCCCGTGCAGTCACGCAGTTGGAAAAGTAGTATCTACGTCATGCAAATAATACTTATTTTACATACACCTAAGTAGAGGATTTAAATATATGTATCTCTCCGGGACTATCAAGAAATGTTTATATGATGTTTAAGAGTTAAATTTGTTAATTGATAATACAACAAAAAAGGGTGGCCATTCATCTTTAAAGTAGTTCCTGTCATAGAATGTTTTATATTTGACATACAACTTGGGACTGTGTACATTTTATAAAACACTTTATTTAAAAGGACACACGGCTATCTTGATTTTTGTAAAAACTTGTGGCATCCCGTTAGTTTTTCAACAATGTTAACTTGCATATATTAATTATAAGAATAGAATAAAGCAAATTGTTTTTGCATATTATTAACTGTTGATTATATTATACCAAGAGTATATTTAAACCTATGTTAGAATAAGACAAAACAAGAAATCCACAGATTCACGTCTTGCCTAAAAAGAAATCAAAAAATCTTCAACCCTAAAAAGTAGGTCACGGTCATAGATGAAATCCATGTGTCCAAAAAGATAAGTTTAAAACATCAAGTGCATAATTCTAGTTCATGAAAAAGTGACGTAAGAATAACTAAGTAAGTTATCTGCCCTTTGCTTGGAGGGTCAAAGTCACATCCACATTTGCTTTGTCATGTTGCCATGTACCACCAAAGATACAACTATAAGCAAAGCTTGAAAAGTGTAGTGCATACAGTTTGTGAGAAACGACCTAAATGCAAAAGTTGAATGTAAACAATAAGTTATCTGCACTTTGCTTGGAAGGTGAAGGTCACATCCACATTGGCTTTGTGACGTTGTGATGTACCACCCAAGATACAACTATAAGCAAAATTTGAAAGGTCTAGTGCATACAGTTTGTTAGAAAGTGACCTAAACACAAAAGTTGAATGTTGACACTGCCGCCTTTGCTGCCAGAAAAGAAACACCTATGTCCTTTTTTACAAGGCAAAAACTTAAAATCTTATTTAATTATAGGCAGGGTTAAAGTTACCATGATACTGGATTAATAACTTGAGGTGCTAATTATAATTCGAGATACATACTTCAAGATAGCCGTGGGTCCCTTCAAGATAACATTGCTTAACTGGACTACTTTATGGACAGCAGGTATCATAATACTTGAAAATCACAAATTAAAAAAAAAACTGGTTATAATGCTGCCTATTTAAAACTTCTTTGCATTCATATATATATACCCTGATAGGTTTATTTAGAATATTTTGCAGTGCCGTTGCTGCACTAAGGAACTGCAGGCAGGCCTGCAGATTATTCTGGGGAACATCAGGCGGGACATCGACGAGTGGGACTACGGGTATCGGGATGACGAAGAAATTTTGAAAATGCCAAATCTGCAATAAAAACTGTGATGGGGGAGTGGGGTAATGATAAGCAAAAAGAAATTGACAGTTGTATGTGTGTCTAATAAAAATTAAGCAAAAACATGTATGTTTTAGCATTTTAAATGCATCTCGAAAATACACCAGAATGCGCCAGTAACTCCATTCATCCAAAAAATTCTGGGGGAGGATGCCCCAGACCTCACTACAGTGCTCAGAAATTAAGCGGGCCTGCAGCTTCAAAAAGGCCAGCTACGTCCCTGTTTTGAATATACACAATTGCATGCCTTCATGCTCAGTGACTGAGTCCCAACTGCTATCAAATACTACACTACCACTGCATGCTACTGTCCATAACTTTTAGCTTATAAAACACAAAATAATTATGTTGATAAACATAACACAGTTTTAACTACCATTACAGAATATTTACTAAATAAATCAAAACGTTTTTACAATAGCGGTAAACTTCGTGGGGTGAACTCCAAGCCCACACTAAAATCAAAGTCGCAGGTAATAATAGAGGAGGTGTAACCAATTGAGATAAACGGGAAAGTTACGTAAAGTTACTTAATCCAAGATACAATATGATCAAAAGCTAATGGATGTCACACGAGCAACTGAAATATAAATACTGTGATCCCAGCAATGTCTAAAACAATAAATAAAACTCTACTTTTATCAAATTCACAAAAAAAAATCTACAAACTTATTTGCGCATGTTTTCATGTATATATTTCACTGAATAAAAAATCAGACAGTTATTTGCTTATGCTCAATGCTTTAATTATGGACAGTGTCCCTTTAAACAAAAAAAAGGTTTCCTGTCCAGTTTTATAATGTCAAACTTTTAACACTGTACAGTAAAATGGAAGATGACATTTACTTTATGATTGTCTCATGTTAAGTCTGATGCCATTTTAATAAAATAAAACTAGAAATGTGTCCATGGGACACGGATGCCCCCGCTATAACATTTATTTCGTGATTTTTTACCATTCCAAGGGGCACAACTCTGGAAGTCCTGGGGCGATCAGGCCAAAACACGAACTTGGGCGAGACATTGTGCCCATATACAATTTTACCAAGTTTGGAGAATATTGGATAAGAATTACCCAAGTTCAAGTGTGGACACCATTAATTTTGCAATTTTTTAATATTCCAAGGGCCATAACTCTGGAACTACAGAGGCGATGGGACCGATTATTGAACTTGGCCGAGACATTGTGCATGGATGCACAGACGGATGTACATATGGTCAGGGGTAACACTACAAAGTATATGCTTTTAACATATAGTTTTCAGGGTTAAAACTAGGCCTGGATTTTAGGGAGAAGTGACTCTCACTTCAAAGAAAATAGAGAGAAGTGACCAAAAAATAGGGAGAAGTGAGGCAGACACGATCTTTTAAATTAAGCGCGCAATCAGTTATTGTTCATTATTAACTGATATACATGTATACACTATTGGTTATAAGCTTTTGATTTTTTAAGAGCATGCTGGCTGTTTCAAATTAAATGTGTTTATTAATTTTATTCACACTCACAGGCACTCTTTGCTTATATATACTGTAACTATGTATGTATCTTTAGCTTTCTATCAATTTGTATGGAGTTCTATGAAGGGTGTAAATATGATTCTCAAACTTCTTCCTAAAAGGCTTATTCCTCATTAAGACCTATAAGACGAATTCATGTGTTTTGTTTCCCAATTTGTATTAGCTAAAAACAATATTTAATAAAAAAAACTTTTCTTCCATCCGAACGTATGTACCTGTCCGAACTACTATGACACCGCACTAAATATTGCCGAAAATTCAGTAGAAATGTCATCTATTATTAACTCTTTTTCATGCATTAATTTGTTTGGAATGCAAAAGGTTCGTTTTATCAAGCAATTAAGAAAACACAACTCTAATCATTATTCGGTTGTATCATTAAATCACCTCAGGTCCGTCAATTAACTTCAGATTGTTGTTTCGATCACGTTTTCAACACGCACTTGTCTAACTGTAACGGAACCTACTATTGGTCAATTGTTCAGCTGTACGCAATCTCATTGGATAAGGCGTGTGTATTCCCTGTACAGTCTAATTTGTAAACAAAAAATGGCGAGGTGCGAAAATTGCCTCGGGGGATATCATAGTAGTAACTGTTGTAGGAAAGTATGCTCCCCGCGGGGTTTCTGCTGTGATCGATCAAAGCAATTAGCATAATCCCTTCCCAGAGATGTTTACGCCTGTCCTGAGACATAAACAACAGGTCAATTAAAGGACTGGTTACACTTCGCTTGAGGGCGGGAAAAAGGCGAAGTGGTCAATCTGAAGGCGATTTAAACTTCGCCGTCGGCTAAAAAAAAGAAGCGAAGTCAGGGAGGAAAAAGCGACTTTGTCGCTCATGTCGCCCTCCAGTTTGAACACTGGTTTTTAAACAAATTCAACACTTCTGTTGTTATACAAGTAACAATAAGCAGTAAGCAGTATATAACCAGTAAGCAGCTTTTTATGCAGTTATAGCAGTGTTGTGTTAAACCTTTTGACGCCAAATTTCAAATGTCGTCTGCTTAAATCTGAAATCAAACCTTCTGATAATATTTAATATATAAAATGTTACAGAAAACTTTCTTGCTCAGTGGCGAACAGTGTAAACCCAGATCAGCCTTCACATTATGTGTAGGTTGATCTGGGTATACACTGGTGTTAATCATCTATATTTTAAACTGTGGGAAAAAGTTAAACCCTCAAATTATATCTACCAATCATAATATGTTGTCATACAAACCCTCCTAAGATTAAACGAAATTAGGAATTTTATTTTTCCGTAGGGAATTTGATCATTTTTATTTTACATCCTCCTATATTTTAATTGAACACTTCATTCACTTTTCCTTTCCAACGAAAAAATAAAAAAATACTTATCCAGATTTTGATTTTGATTTTCTTCCCTCCTCCTACAGCACTTCTCTGTCTCGATGGTTTGTAAAACAAATAATCAAAAAAATAAGGCGTTACAGTACAATATTATCAATTTACATACCATACCCAACCATACCGTACCCAGCCATACCATACCAAACCATATCATACCCAACCATACCCAACCATATCATACCCAGTCATACCATACCCAATCACACCCAACCATACCATACCCAACCATACCATACCCAACAATACCCAACCATATCATACTAAACCATACCCAACCATACCATACCCAACCACACCCAACCACACCATACCCAACCATACCATTCCCAATAATACCCAACCATACCATACCCAACAATACCCAACCATACCCAATAATACCATACCATACCCAACCATACCATACCCAACAATACCCAACCATATCATACACAACCACACCCAACCATATCATACCCAACCACACCCAACCATACCATACCCAACCATACCCAACCATACCCAACCATAACCAACCATACCATACCCAATAATACCCAACCATACCCAACCATACCATACCCAACCAAAGTTGTCTTAAGAGAGTCAAACTTGTATCAATAATCTAACAACTTAATCATTTTAATGCTACAAAAACAATAGTGACTACAAAACTAACAAACACTTAATCACAATTTATGTTATTAAATACATCTTGCAATATTTAATAAATCTTTACCCTAGATATCCATTACAATATAACGGCAAGGATGAACTAATATTTAGCATTGACTACCTGCTCAATTATGGGTAGTCATAATAACAGTGTGAGGGGCGTTCATGATGAATTGTTTGTTTGAATGGTGTTTTATATATGTTTAGCACATATTATGCCGTATATGCCGATCGATTTTTGTAGAATCTGTCTGTCTGTCTGTCTGCCTAGTCTAGTCTAGTCTAGTCTAGACCGACCGACCGACCCCGACCGGCCGACCGACAGGCAGACAAACAGACAGACAGACAGACATGACATAATACGTCCCTACGGGAATATAAAAATAATAGTAATTGCAAGTAATTTCTTCAAATATCGGAAGTAATTTTTATTCAATTATTGCAATCATTAAAATACACTTTCATAACAGCCCTCTAAGCTTATCTACAATGTAAATACAAGGGCACAAAAGTTCAAGGCCCTATCTCCTGCTAATATTGATGTTAGGACGTTGATTTGGAATTTATATGTACAAGAGAAGCGGTTAAAAGCGTATTTAATGAATAAAAGACAACACGTATGTTTGTCAATTTACTATTTAGTGAAACCATTATTGTAAGGTTTCCAGGGTTCCGGAAATACGGTTGCCCGACGCCCCGGGCAAGTGGATTTTGGGTGTGGGCAAGTGACCTTCGCAAATCTGGTTGCCCGCCACTTGCCCGACTGGACGTTTCCATTCCAGACCAAATCAAGTGGCAAACTAGCCATATCAGAATTTGATAACTGAATAAAACTGGCCGCTGTTTTTCACCGCTAGCGATTGTTAACAAGATCAAACAACTTTCGGTACAATCAACATTCTCGCCCCTGGACCCCTGCGAAAATCCAGTGGGAAATCCAAAGAATTCCATAGTATTTTATGCATTTCTAAGGATTTTTTTCTTTTAAATTCCATGGAATTCCAAGGATTAAAAGCTTGGAAAAGCTTGGAAAAGCTTGGTGGTATTGGCCCAGAAATACCATGGAATTCCATGGAATTTCACTGCCAGATCATTATAAAACATTAAATGGAACTGTCACAAGAAGTCCATTGTATTCCATTGAATTCCATGGACCCAAATATTCCATTGTATTCAATGAAATTCCATTGGCAGACAGTATATAAATAAAAATGATATCAAGCCAAGAAATCCATAGTATTCCATGGAATTCCAAGGGTATGCATGTATGACTAAAATCAATGAAATTTCATGGAAATCCTTGCTAAGAAATGTCGGGAGAAGTGTGTGTTTTCCCCAAGATTGAATTGGGGTTTTAAGGCGCACCAACACATGAAAAGGTTATATGGCGCCTAACAGGCATGAACATGCCAGGCTCATCTTCCATGTACATCGAGATAAAATATGGAAAATGGGCCTAGAACCTTCTCACCCTGAATTGCAGAGTTGCTGCAAATTCTAGGAAATCATAATTCAAACACATTCTCTGTTGGGGAAAACCCCCAACTTATTTAATACTAAAACCAAATACCACAATAATTGTGTTGCAGCATGCGAAAACCAACAACATGGTAATGAAAATCCCTATCTCAGGAACCGTAAGAGAGCGAAAAAAGCTTAGAATGTCCTCTTTCAAGTCAAACACTTTCAAAACATAGTCCATGGCCTCTGACCATGGTAGTTCATGGTCTCTGACCATGTTCAACCATGGTCTCTGGTAGACCATGGTCAAACACCATGACATATCAAAGACATAATCATACATTTTTTACAAATATACTTTTTCATCCATTTACAACTCGTACTATACATTTTGGGTATAGACATTTTCATTTTATTTCAACAATAATATCAGTAAAATAAGTGCACAATTTCATCAAGATAATTTCTTAATGCATCAGTTAAACATCATGGACTTCATTAATAAATATTAAATGAAATTAAGCAAAATCAATTAGATAACTAATTCAAATAAAACAGCTCACATTTAAAATACACTGTTGGCATTTTATGTTATGCAGTTAGGTTCAACATTTTCTAATATGAGCTTAGTGTCAAATTAGCATTATTTCATTTCTACATGTAGAAAATTGAAACTTATCTTACCTCGCTTGTCAATTATTCCATGTTATGTTAGGTTTCACTTGTAACTTTAACCTTCTAATTCAGTGTTTGACAACATAGTCCAGATATATACATTAAATCCACACACAGTTTGTGGGGAAACACAGAATTAAGTTAAATGGACACTATGTATGCCTTTTTTCATGCAAATCTTTTTTCCCACAAAAAATTTCAAACTGAGCAAAATCTTCTCCCAAAATGCACTGCAATCCATTTCCTTAAATAACCAGATGTAAAATCAGTTATCTTATAACACCCATCTAGCAGTATTTACTTGCTTCTTGCAGCCCTAATAAACTTTCCAATCTGCCAGTGCTTAACCTAAGGTCAATTATGTCACTCTTTGACTTGGATGTGAATATATCACTTGTTCCACAAGTCTTTGATTTCAACAGAAACATCTGCACCATTCCTTAATCTAATTTATTCAATTATAGTTTTACAAAGAAAAGCTTGGAAAACGATGGACTTTTCTTAAAGTTCTATCTTGACACAATAAATGTAAATTCCAAGCTTTTCCATGTTTTTTCACACATTAAGATTCACAAGTCCAAACTTTTCTCAGCAGAGGTATTTTAAACAATCAATTCCATTCAATTCCAAGCTTTTTCCAAGCAGGAAAACCTTGGATTTCGATGGAATAAAAATCCAAGCTTTTCCATGCTATTCTCACACAAAATCCTTGAAATGTCATGGAATTTCTAGGAATAATGAATCCAAGCTTTTTCTTACTTTTTCCTGTGAACAAAATGTTGCAGATTCCATGGAAATTCCATGGAATTCTAAGGATTGCAAAAAAGCTTGGATTTATTTCTGCAGGGGTGAGGCAGGTTAATTTGTGGCATTATTTCAATAAACAACTAATTAACCCACAAGCGCATTTCACACCATTTCATCCTGACACGACTGTCAGACGTGTGTCCATTGTCCAATGAAATCGCGGCAATCATGTCCGTGACCTCCCAACCATTCATAATTTTGATAGAGCATCATCCAAAAAACTGACCAATCAGTGACCAAAGATTTTTATTTTACTATAAAACCTAAGGATAAAAACCGAGTAAAACAAATTTTATCACCTAGTGATCTCAACATTTTGGTAATGAAAAATTATGATTAAACATAGCTACTAGCAGAAATCGTTTCCAAATAATCCCTGAAAGTCAGAAAACTCTTTCTTAATTTGCAAATCTTAATTTGCAAATTTAATGTGTCAAAATAATGATTGACAGACCCACGTGACGTGATATTTTTGTTTAGATAATCTCACAGGTTGAAGGAACGTGTTGGGACTGAAAAAAAAAATTTCTAAAAAAAAAAAAGAGGTCAATGACCTTGAAGCTCTACTGATTGATTTTGATTTCAGGAAGTAGTCGCTACAGACTTGTTTTTTGAAAAATTATTTTTAGCCGTGGCGGCCATCTTGAATTTCCGGCCGACCTGAAATTTTGCTAGGATCAATTAGACATCAAGAGCAACATTCCTGTGAAGTTTTATGAAAATCCGTCAAGTAGTTTCACAGGAATAGTCGCTACAAGTTTTCATAATATATCTCTATGTAAACAAAGATTGCCGCTGACAGCCATGTTTAACGTCGAATCAAAATAATGTTTGACTCTGATAACCATCATGTCAAAATTGCTGATCATTTTACAAAAAGTCCCATATCAATATCACTTATAGTTTTCAAGACGTAGTCGCTACAAACTTCTTTTTTAAAAAATCTAATTTTAGCTGTGGCGGCCATCTTGAATTTCTGGCCGATCTGAAATTTTGCTAGGATCAATTAAACATTAAGAGCAACATTCCTGTAAAGTTTCATGAAAATCTGCCAAGTAGTTTCAAAGGATTAGTCGCTACAAGTTTTTACTATATAACTCTATGTAAACAAAGATGGCTGCTGGCAGCCATGTTTAACGTTGAATCAAAACAATTTTTGACAAGGACCAACATCATGTCATGCTGATCATTTTACAAAAGTCCAATATCAATATCACTTATAGTTTTCAAGAAGTAGTCGCTACAAACTTGTATTTTGAAAATCTATTTTTAGCCATGGCAGCCATCTTGAATTTCCGGGCGACCTGAAATTTTGCTAGGATCAATTAGACATCAAGAGCAACATTCCTGTGAAGTTTCATGAAAATCCGTCAAGTAGTTTCAGAGGAGTAGTCGCTACAAGTTTTCATCATATAACTCTATGTAAACAAAGATGGCCACTGCCAGCCATGTTTAACGTCGAATCAAAATAATGTTTGACTCTTATAACCATCATGTCATGCTGATCATTTTACAAAAAGTCCCATATCAATATCACTTATAGTTTTCAAGACGTAGTCGCTACAAACTTCTTTTTTAAAAATCTATTTTTAGCTGTGGCGGCCATCTTGAATTTCTGGCCGATCTGAAATTTTGCTAGGATCAATTAGACATTAATAGCAATATTCCTGTAAAGTTTCATGAAAATCTGTCAAGTAGTTTCAAAGGAGTAGTCGCTACAAGTTTTTACTATATAACTGTATGTAAACAAAGATGGCCTCTGGCAGCCATGTTTAACGTCGAATCAAAACGATTTTCGACAAGGACCAACATCATGTCATGCTGATCATTTTAGAAAAAGTCCAATATCACTTATAGTTTTCATGAAGAAGTCGCTACAAACTTGTTTTTTAAAAACCTATTTTTAGATCTGGCGGCCATCTTGGATTTCACATCAACATGAATTTTTGCTAGGATCAACTAGACTTCATGGGCAACATTTCTGTAAAGTTTCATGAAAATCCATTCAGTATTTTCAGAGGAGAAGTCGCTACAAAAAAAAGTTTACAGACAGACGGACAGACGGACGACGGACGCCGCACCACGGCATAAGCTCTGCTGATCTCGGATCAGTAGAGCTAAAAATTGAAAAAAAAGTCTGATTTTTTTTTTATCTTACACGGGGTTAGAATTTTGGGTAGGATTGTTTTTGGTGTACAGTTTTTCATTTATTTGATGTTTTGAGGTGTGTGTACAAATGTAGTCCAAAATTATTTTTTTAGATTTTTTTTTTTTCAAATTTTTTCAGTCCCAACACATTCCTTCAACCTGTGGTCGCATACCACTATTGTTTTGGGGCTACTGATTGTTCTGATTGGGTAGAACTGCCTTAATCATAACTGATGTACATAAAATGTCAAAATAATATGTGTAGGTGATAAAAAAAAAAAAAAAATGTATTTGTTCTTGCATCTGGGCTATTTTATTGAGAAAATTGCAGGTATAGTAAATTGTCAGAAATTCACATTTATTTGCTGCGAGCCCGACGGTCAGAACCTTGATCAAACCGAAAGTAGGTGAAAGCATTACAAAACCGCCAATTATTTTCACTTTTTTAAGTGTGCCTAGGATAGTTCTTGAAAATAAAGTAGCCTAAACGGTTCCCTTGGGTATGTACAATGTGTTTTAGGGCCAAAAGGCTATAATGTAACCCTATGTAAAATGCAATAGTGGTATATGACCCTGTGGATAATCTGGCCGAAGATTTTTTTCGTAACGAAAATACATTTTCTTTTACTCGAAGCACTCGTTTATCAATGCGATTTTATGAGGTATTTGGTGTATTTCATTGATATACTCTGTAATTAAACTTATATGGAAGTGCATACTACACAAATAAGTTGCATAACTTAGCGATATGCGTATGCCATGGGTTTTCGCGATTTCTGAACTTTCGCTTTTGATAATTAAGGTTACTGTAGATACTTCTTAAACAATTCCTAGGGAAAACCCTATTCATGCCTCTTGCTTTCATCTAATTCTCTTTAGTTCAAAGTCAAAGGCGTAGGAACGTTACCATGGTTACAGATATTGGGGTCCAAGTGAATATTTTTAATAACGTTTTTGTCTCGTTTCTTTGTCACACATTTAAATGAACACAATCGCTTCTTTTTTTTTCTCTGTCAAGTGTTTAATTGTACACATGTGACATTAAAAGTTCCATACACTAGCTGCCAAGCAATCTTTTTGGATGGTCATCAAAAATAATGGGGTGGTGTGTGTGTGCTTGGTGGGGTGGGAGGGAAAATAAAATTAGTTTGTATACTTTCACATTCATCATTTTATGATTGAAGTAACACAAATACGTAATTGAGCTGATGGGGTCATTGTCGTATCGGGTACTACAGAAAGGTACCCGGGGTACATTAATGTATACAGAAATGTACCCGAAAATCTTTGAATTCCATAACGGTCCCCAAATATACAGAAACGTACCCGGACAAACAAGATCTCATTAGCGGAATTGAAACAATTTAGAACTTGATAAACAACTACTTTAAACAATATTGTTTATCATTGACTATTGCGATATTGTTCTTAAAAACATACTTAGGCTTCCATAGTTAGTAATAAAATACAGAACGTATTGTCGTAAAACCGGAAGTTGTAAATCATCAAACCCCGAGCAAAAAAGTAAACAAATATGCAGCTCGTCATTCAAGAAGAGTTGGTCAAATATTTAGACCAACTGCATTCCTCTAAGACGGGAGGGCTGGCGTGGCGCAGTCGGTAGCGCGGCGGATTTGTAACCGGAGGCCCCGGGTTCAATCCTCTGTGGTGCCACTGAGTTCCGTCGGTGTGTTCTTGGGCAAGACACTTTCCCTTAGCCCCGTCCGTCGGATGGGGACGTAAACCGGGCGGTCCCGTGTATCGGTCTATCCTCCGAGCACGTTAAAGAACCATAGGAATCTATTCGATAATAAGAGTATGGCAGGTTCCTGGATTCCTATGTATCCTTCCCCTCTCTCTGGGGCAGCTCTAAATAACCTATACTGTACAGTGTTGATGAGCTGTTAAACAACATTCAATTCAATTCCTCTAAGACGGAGGCAACTTCGAGCGGCTTTTAAAAAGTGAATCGATTAAACTTTGTAAACAATAAAAGTTCCGTTTCCGTGAAGTAACAGAACGCGTTACGGTCGCGTTTTACAACATTGTATTTTGTCTCGGGTACATTTATGTATATTTGGGGGCCTTTCTGGATTTCGATAATTTTCGGGTACAATTCTGTATACATAAATGTACCCCGGGTGCCTTTCTGTAGTACCCGGTACGACAATGACCCCATTAGCTGTAATGGAGACAAAGAAGAACCCTTTGATTTTTTTATATGAATAAATACAATGTATTAACTAATACAATTAAATACATTCTCCCTTTCTTTTCCAACTAGGTATAATGGTCCAAATTATGCGGCGGTCCATCCCGTTTAACACGAATAATCGTAAAGCGCCATTTTTTAGGGCAATTATAAGAAGTGTTCTTAAATGTGGGGCAAGTGACATTATGGGCAGGGCAAGTGATTTCCAGAACCCTGGCTTCAAATTGAAACTTGTGGAATGCCAATCTTTATGAAGCTTAATCAACGCATGAACATAGTGGCTTTATTACACAACATTTTTATTAATATAATTCGCGTTTCCATGGAAACAGATCATTGTGATTTTAATTATATTTCTTTCCAGAGAACATCTTAATGTAAATAATCTTTACAGATATTCGTAGTAAAGTGGTGTTTAACATCATTGGTTTATAACTCTTTCTGCCATCAAACAAAAAGTAAACAGTGGCATAGGGTGTAGATGAATGTATATGTCCAATTAAAAGACGATGTCTTACTAAAGGGCCACTGTCCATATGTGCATAGACAAATAACTCTCTGATTTTTATAGTGAAATGTATACATGGAAACACGAGCATACTGGTAGACTCAAATATTTAAGTCTGAAGCAATAAATTTGTTAATAAGGAAAAAAGAAATTATAGTTTGTACACATTTTGGGACCACTTTATTACATTTGTGTCGCTAAAGTGATATCCATTAGCGCATTAGCTTTTTACTACAGTATGTATTGCATCACCTGTCGGGTTTAGCTTAGCCGTGAGTGAATCTGTCTTATCCCCAAATTTAATTTTAACGTGGGGTTCGAGTTCAATCCAATAAAGTTGTACTTTATTTTTGTACCACTATTGAATTCTGTCAAACCATGTCGTTTCTTTTTAGTTAAAATTCTGTAATGGTAGTTGTGTAATGTCTGTCAATGTAATTATTTAGTGTTTTATAAGCTAAAACTTACAGCTAATGCAAATTTAAGTAATGAAATCGCTACTCGCCATTTCTCAGTATGTATTATATTTTATTTTTACTTACAGAAGCAAAATGTCTAAGCAAAGATCCCACCAGGAGTTGGTAAACCATGGAATACCCATAAATTCAACAAGAGATAACATAGAAGAACTAATGAAAGAAGCTCGAAAAAATAGGCTTTATGCTCAATTTTTTAATTAAATGGACAACATGACGAAAGAGAGGATTGCACAAACTCAAGACTCATGTCATATACTTGCAAATACAAGACATTTTGTCACTCCAGCATATTAGCCCAGTTTCCCGACTCCCCATCGGCTCGGAGGACACATGGTGGCCTTCCAGTATTACTGGCAAGGAATGACAACATTAGCTTCTTGCCAGAAAGACAAAGTCGAAACTGATGCAGACTGTGAAAAGCTTCAACCCGGTTCCATGCATATGCAAGGGGTCATATGCTTGAAGGTCATATGTTAAGACAGTTTCCTTTCACAACTGATGTGATCAAGTTAATGGAGCAATACCTTAAAATCAGACCAAACCGATGTTCTAGTAGAATACTTTAGAGTTGTTTGTAAAGCAAAGAGCAAACGCATAGATGGTAACATCGACTATGATTTCAGCAAATACATCATCCGATCTATGGAAGAACTGGTGCATAAAATTCTCCCATATGAATCTGTGGAAACTGAAAGAAGCATTTTAATCGATCTGTATTTCAACTTAGGAGCATTCTATGTATCGACAGATCAAGAAGTCAGAGCCTTAGATTCGATCACGAAGTGTTACAACTTAGATACAAGTAACATGCTTGCCTGTTTATTTTGTAGCATACCAGTCCATGAAAGTTCCCCAGAAAAGTCGATTCAGCTATTAAACAGGTACCTGGAGAAGGCACCCAAATGTGATGACAAGTACCCAAATGCATATTACCTGCTTGGGAATTTAAGCATAACACATAACAATGACCTCAAGGCAGCTACTAAATATTACAAACTAGGACTGGAAGCAGAGAATAATTGGAGGCTACCGTGGCAAGGGCCTGTGGATATTCCACAAAAGCAAATCTTGGAAATGGCAGTGGGCATGATGCACTTAATGCCAGGCCATGAAAAAGGCTTTAGTTTAAATACGATGACTGTGTTAAAATCATACTTTGGTAACAACAAAAAAACTAACTGTAACAGTACCGATGTTAACAAGAAAGTCGGCCTTTTCAGCAAGATATTAAATGTTGAAGGTCAAAAAGGGTCAGAATTATGCCAAAATGCAGTACAGAAGAGTTATGGAACCTAAATGCCCGTGATGATCATCAATTGAATTGAATTGGGTTTTTAAGGCGCACCAACACATGAAAAGGTTATATGGCGCCTAACAGGCATGAACATGCCAGGCTCATCTTCCATGTACATCGAGATAAAATATGCAAAATGGGCCTAGAACCTTCTCAACCTGAACTGCAGAGTTGCTGCAAATTCTATCGTAGAAACTCCCATTTACGCTGGAGCCACGTTTATTGTTTTTCTGCCACTGCTCTTTTGATGCGAGAGAGATAGCACCTGAAACAATGCAGGGATCATGATGAAGACCTTTAATGAACATGAACAAAAAATGACAAAATGAACATGAATTTGGGGGATTCTATCCTTCTGCTACCCCTCCAAAGGGATCTGCAGTGGCCCTATTCTTTGCCCCGTGACCAAACGGGGGCACCTGGGAACCACACGGGGCTGATCATGAAGACATATACAAAGTTTTATTGAATTGAAATAAATAAGGCCATTATAATTTGATAATTCGTTTAAACGAACCCTCCTTCGACAAAACGAAATTAATAATTTTATTTTTCCATAGGGATTTTAATAGTTTATTGTGTTTTTTAATTCCTCCCAGATTTTAATCGAACATTTCATTCTCTATTCCTTTCCAACGAAATAAAAAATAGCTTTTCTAAATTTTTACTTTATTTTTTCTCTCCTCCTACAGCAATTCTGTGTCTTGATGGTTCATAAAATGAATAATCAAAAAATAATGGCCTTATGCTGAAGACATTAGAATGTACGTAACTTTAACATAAAACTTCAACATAACTGAATTTTTAAGTTGGAAAAAAGGGCCATAATTTTGTTAAAATGCCATACATGGTTATGGAACTTGTGTCTGAGTAGCCTGATGATAGTGAAGACTGAAATGACTGATTGAATGAATCTCAATAATCAATGTTAAAGAGGCTCTACCTATATGTTTTTGTCCACCAATTGATAGTCCACCAATTGATATAAACTTTACTTAATTATAAAGAGAACTATGAAAAAGGTAAATGACAATAATTTCACCCCATGTAATATGCGTTTTGCTGGGGAAAAACAGGATTGAAAAGATCGGATTTTTGAAATTGTATCGTAATTGTTTTAGACAAGCCGATTGCGGAGATTTTCCGATCTTATTCGTTTACATCGGAACTGCCTCGTCGTATTGGCGAAGAGTTCCGATCGATTCGTTTACTATCGGAACTGCCCCGAATAGTTGTAATCGCATTGTGCGTGTCCGAGAAAACCGTAAAAACTCGTAGTTCTCCGCAGGAATAAACGACTGGGCAGCATTTTATTCAAGATATTGTTTTGATCATAATTAATAATTTACAGAACTAGGAATACGAACCATGTTCTTTCTTTGAATACTCATAAAATAGCTTTGTATACATATAATGCAGTAATATTGAGTATTTAATATTTTACATTAAAAATCGCGTAGATATAGGTAGTGCCTCTTTAATGACATTAGAATGTGAAAAAATGTAATGCAAAATGTTAACGTGAATGTTGACACAGCCACAAAGTGATACTATGTCGTGCCACCTTCTTTGATGGCGAGACAGTACATTATGGATCAAAGCAATTCATTTGACAAATAAAAATGTATTGCTTTAAATTCCATGTGCTCCATATTCAAGACATTTATTTGTGTTTTGTGATGTCATTTGCAGCCGAGGCATCACTTTTTTTATTTTGACATAATATATAATAATTAGTTTGTTGTGACATGTCATGTTCTAAGTTATAAATGCCTAACAGAGACATCAATTATCAGTAGTGTTGTTTAATGAAGTTATACACATTTTATTTTTTAATAATTTAAATGTGTTGTTGGAACATAGGGTAAATATAATCAATTGCATTGGCGTTTAAATGACGTTTAACAGTTAATAAGTTTTCTGGGTGTTTTAAATAAGACATCAGGGGTATTGATAGGAAATTTAATATCCCCTCAATACCATTAACCAATCAATATCAAGTATCTTAATAAACCATCTTAGACTGATGATTTTTCCTTGTTGGCTTTGCATTGGAAATACTGAGATTTAGGACTAAATGTAAACCACAATTTCAGCCTATCCAGGTCAGAATACAGTACATGTATATATTAAGACATCTACCCATCTACAGATACCTACGATAATTTCCAGTTTTATGCAGTCGTTATCACCACTTTCAAGGTTCATTGTTCATCACAACACCATGAATGTCGGTTAGTCAGACCGGTTACCTGTGCAGATATGATGCCGGGTGTCAAGGTAGAGCAGATAACCTAAATAACAAACGAGATAACAAAGTAAACTACATGTGTATAAACATAAGGCAAAAAAAAAAATAAAAAAGTTTCTGGAGGCCCGACCGACCCTATTTTTAAGGGCGACCCTAAAACTTTTTATGAGAAAAAAACAAAATTGTTCTGAACAATGATTTATCACAATATATCGAAGTAAACTGACATCACAGAGAAAATTTCAGTTGTATCATCAACTTGTATGGGGCTTATGAGATAAATACATGTAGAATCTCACAATATCTTGCTCAAAAAAAAAAAAATTCCTACCGACCTACCCTATTTTTTCAGAACATGCAATAGGAAACACACCTATTTTTTCTTTTGGCCTAACCATAATGCTTTATAAGCATTAATATAGTTATTTGTATATATACATGGCAATCTTGAAGTATTTATCAAGTAAGGCCAGAAAAAAAAAAACCTGTGTTTCTGGTTACCCGACCGTCCCTATGTTTTGGCGCCGATCCTACAGTTTTTTATCAATAAAAAAAAAAAGAAAGTACGAAAAAAAACAATAATCATGACATGCTGCCAGCAGATTTGTTCTTCCAAATCAATCCCAGCCTCAGGCAAATTATAAAATTCAATTGTATGTAAACTCGTAATGGCAGAAAATATGTGTTTTCAATTTATTTTATTCAAAACAAACAAGTTAAGAAGATATCATGAGGTTGCTTACCTTCTCTCCTTGCAAAATCACTATAAATTAACTACTTGACAAAGTTATAGATACCTTTAACATCGTCCAAACCACATGGGCAAAAAAAAAAAAGAAAAAAAAAAGAAAATATTTACCGACCTACCTACCCTAATTTTTTCAGCTGAGTAACCAGAAACACAGGTTGTTTTTTTTCTGGCCTAATACAATTAGCACCTCAATCATGTCAATTTATTTATCCTGTATCATGTTGACTTAAAACCTATAAAAGTGTTTGCATATATTATAATTAAATAAATATTTACCGTACATTTTCATTTTTTTTCCGTTATTCTAACAAATAGAATAACAAATGTTTAAAGAGACACATGGCAAACTTGAAGTATTTATGAAGCACTGATAATTGAGTCTCGTTTATTTATCCCTTATTATTTTGTCTTTAAACCTGCTTGCATGTAATTAAATAATTTTGTGAGTTTTCATTTCTTTGCCTTATTCTACCATAGGTTTAAATATATTGTTGGTGCACTTTCATCAACAGTTAATAATATGCAAAAAACAATTGTTTTATACTATTCTTATAATTAATATTAATCATTGAACATATGCAATTTATGCAGAAAAGCTAATGGGATGTCGTGAATTTTTAAAAAAATCAAGATTGCCTTGTATGCTTATAAATATATAAATGGTGCAATATAATCAACAGTTATTAATTGTATTTTTTTAAACTAAATTCCTATAGTTAATACTAATGATTGCGAAAATGCCAGTTATGTAGATTAGTTAGAAGGTCACGGCCTAAATGTCGAGACATAATGAAACCAGATGTTTTATTTAACCAACACAAATTTCAATCCCAAGAGATATTCATTCCCTACATATTTAATTTAATTAATGTCATAAACAGTGGGGGATGCATGTCCTAGCGGAGACCAGTGTGACCTATATTAAATCGAAAGTAGGTCGCAGCGACCTGAAATTTTGCACATGATGTCAGATCAGTGCATTAGGCAGAAATTCAAGAACTGGGTGTGCAAATATGCAAACAGGGTGTGCAAATAATTTGCTAACACGCACTACGTGCCAAGTCGCGACAAATGGGTGTCTCTGGGGTAATTTATTTCTACAGATCAAGGTGAAAACAGTACCTTTTAGATCATCTTTCTTCTTCAAATATATACAAAACAAAACAATACGGAGAAAGTAAGAGTGGAAGTGTTTAGCAAAAAACGGCCGTGCAAACGACGGCTGCACGGTTGGCTGGCCAATACACCGTGTTAGATGCATATATTGGAAAGGACAATTGTGATGAAGTTTGGTGAAAATTCTGCGAGAAGAAGCAAGATACGCATGATAAATCGGAGACCAGACTTGACATACATTTCGGTGAAAGTAGGTCACAGCGACCAGGAATTCTGCAAATGATTCAAGATGCATATGTGGAACATTCTGGTGAAGTTTGGTGAAAATTCTGTGAGAAATATGTTGAAGCAGAGACCAGACGTAACCTGTTTTTCGTCAAAAGTACACTAGTGACCAGAAATTCTGCAAATAATTTTAGATGCATATACCGGTAAGGAACATTCTGGTGAAGTTTGGCGACCATCCTGCAAGAAAGAAGCAAGACACGCATGTTGTAGCGGAGACCGGATGTGATATTTCGTCGAAAGTAAATCACAGTGGCCTGAAATTGTGCGCATGACTATAGCTACATATAAGGAACATTGTGATGAAGTTTGGTGAAAATTCTGCGAGAAAGAAGCAAGATATACTGAACACGATGTTTGCTTTTTCACTGACACCACCATTGAACCTAGAAAGCATCATAAATTATACGGTCTAATGTTAAATTGTCAGTTTTCCTTAGACCAAAAAAAACAAAACCGGTGTTTCCGGTGGCATGACCAACCCTATTTTTAAGGGGCCGACCCTAAAACTTTTTATGAAAAAAAAAAATTGTTCTGAATGATTTATCACAATATATCGAGGTAAATTGACATCACAGAGAAACTTTCAGTTTTATCATCAACCTTGTATGGGGTTTATGAGATAAATACATGTAGAATCTCACAATATCTTGCTCCAAAAAAAAAAAAAAAAAAAGCCTACCTATCGGCCCTAATTTTTTAGAGCATGCAATAGGAAACACACCTACTGTTTTTTGGACGTAGTTACGTTCATTACCAGTATTTCGTTTTAACATTGTGCGGGTTAAGATAAGAAAACCACTTTATTTCTATAGATATTTCCAGGTTTTAAGATAAGGTATAGTGAATACGGGAAGGTAAGGCGGTTAAGATAAGAAAACCACCTTATTTCTATAGATATTTCCAGGTTTTAAGATAAGGTATAGTGAATACGGGAGGGTAAGGATTGAAATTTTACATTCTCATACGAGAGAATCCTCTACTTTTTTCAACCATTCTTATGAATTGACTAGCCCCGTGTGGTTCCCGGGGGCCCCCCGTTTGGTCACGGGCCAAAGAATAGGGCCACTGCAGAGCCCTTTGGAGGGGTAGGCAGAGGGGTAGAATCCTCCCAAATTCATGTTCATTTTATCATTTTTTTTTCATGTTCATGAAAGGTCTTCATCAAGATCCCTGCATTGTTTCAGGTGCTATCTCGCTCGCTTCAAAAGAGCAGTGGCAGAAAAACAATAACGTGGCTCCAGCGTAAATGGAGTTTCTACGATAGAATTTGCAGCAACTCTGCAGTTCAGGGTTAGAAGGTTCTAGGCCCATTTTCCATATTTTATCTCGATGTAGATGGAAGATCAGCCTGGCATGTTCATGCCTGTTAGGCGCCATATAACCTTTTCATGTGTTGGTGCGCCTTAAAACCCCAGTTCAATTCAATTCAATGAATTGACTACTTGCGTCGTTTTCAGATGGATAGGTATGAAACTGGGAATGTTCATAAAGAGACAATCCCTGCAAGTTGTATTAGCATACGAGAAATGTGTAAATATAAATACAGGATTAGACATTTAATGTGTTCAAAAAATGTTTTATGGCACAAATCTTACTGTCAATGCACAAATCTTAGTCAATAAATACACCAAAAAATGGTACACTTTCAGATTATTTAATAAAACGGTATAATGTATTTGTATATCTGTCACATATTCTGTTTTTTAATCATGTTATATGTGATCATTTTGGGTAGTTCCATAATTTTCAATAAGAAGGAATTATGATGCGAGTATGCTTAGAATCACTTAGAATTTGATCATGTCAACACATTCCCTATGGTTTTACACTGAACTAGTTATGTGTCTAGTTTGTGTATTCCACTAGCCATCTGTAACTTTGCTCGATTGACAAATAGTGTTGTCTTGCATTGTCACTTTAACAAGTACTGGTATTCACAATGTATCATTTTATTTATGGCTAAATATGGTTTGCAAAATACCATACCTATCCATAAGTGGCCTTAAATTAACAAATCAACCAACAGATAAATTTATTTAGTATTTTAGTTGAATAAATGTGTAATAGAATTTATAAGCTCCTTCGAATTATCATTTTGGTTGAAAAATTACCATGTGAAAAAGCAGCTAGTAAAAAACATGTGTTACAACATGGTAGCCAATATTAAAACTGCATAGTTGCGGAAGTACCGTTCCATGGTAAATGGATTTTAAGTATGAGCATGTGACCATCACAAATCTGGTTGTCAAGTCACTTATAAAGGGGGACACACATCAAGTCTGTATTATTACACGGGTCAAGTCTGTATTATTACACAGGTCAAGTCTGTATTATTACAAGGGTCAAGACTGTATTACTACACGGGTCAAGTATGTCTTACTACACGGGTCAAGTCTGTCTTACTACACGGGTCAAGTCTGCATTACTACATGGGTCAAGTCTATTATTACATGGGTCAAGTCTGTATTACTACATGGGTCAAGTCTGTATTACTACATGGGTCAAGTCTGTATTATTACACGGGTCAAGTCTGTATTACTACACGGGTCAAGTCTGTATTACTACATGGGTCAAGTCTGTATTATTACACAGGTCAAGTCTGTATTATTACACGGGTCAAGTCTGTATTAATACACGGGTCAAGTCTATTACTACACTGGTCAAGTCTATATTATTACACGGGTCAAGTCTGTATTACTTCACTGGTCAAGTCTGTATTACTACACGGGTCAAGTCTGTATTATTACACGGGTCAAGTCTATTATTACACGGGTCAAGTCTGTATTACTACACGGGTCAAGTGTGTATTATTACACGGGTCAAGTCTGTATTATTACACGGGTCAAGTCTGTATTATTACACGGGTCACCCAACATCCTTTTGAAAGCAATGATCTTTCTATGCTTTAACTTAAACCCACTGGATTTTTTTTTATCAATCTTACATGTATTTCTTTTCAAAAAAATGGATTTCTGCCTGCTATTCAAATAACATGAATAAAGGGGTTTTATTACCTCAATCAGACTGACCCGCTCAATTCTCAACAAGAAATACCAACTTGGAACGTTGAATTAAATTAACTTATTTAATTTAATTAATCTTATTTCTTTTCAAAACAACGAATTTCCACCTGCTATTCAAATAAAGGGATGACCTCAATCAGATTGACCCGCTCAATTTCAACAAGAAATACCAACAAAGGAACGTTAGTAAACTGAATATTCAACATTATGACGCGTTCCAAGTTAGACAGCTTTCTCTTCTAAAACGAGAGCGAAAATCAGAGATTTTATAATGTCAAATGAGTGAATAGTCGCATAATTTAAGCGAGACCATGTTAAACATGTGCAAAATGGCTATGGTGAATATATTCTTACATGTCAATCAATTCATAACATAAACAAAACATCCTTAATCATGTTAATGGTTGCATTATATATAAAACTGTCTGAAGCAATGGAACACTTTCATTACTGATTATTGTTATATAAAACGTAAATAGGTTACAACTATAGTGTTCAAATTTGGCATTTTTTGCCATTTGATACCAAAAATTAACTGGCAAATTATAACTTATTCTTGCAAACAATTATCATTTAACCCAATCTCATTAAAAGCATATATCTTAATTACGCTTTGATACTCTCCGCTATAGGATCTGACAACACTGCCTTGGAGGTCACGTCAGTTCGACCTTTCATCTAATAAATATTCATGAGAAGATCAACTAAATTCAACCAATGAAATCGCGCGCTTCATAGTGAACTGAACAAATGAAAATCCACATAAAACACATAGATCTATATCCAAAAAAAAGATAAAGTTTTCGTGAGTAATTGCTGTGGATTGCACGATACATTCAAAGAAATGCACTAAATGGCATGTTTTATATCAAGAATACGAAGAAAATCATGGGCGCGATCATATGTTTTGAAAACATCGGAACAGTATCTGAAAAATATATATTCTACCGAGATTATTACGACATTAGTTTTCTAAATAGTATGTAATATTACATCTGGCCCGCTTAGCTCAGTTGATAGCGAAATCGACTATTTGCGACATTCTATTATTATTACCCGCAGGGCATTTTTTTATGATTTTGGCAACATGACCCATACCCCTGGAATGGGGAATTTTAGGGGCGTTTTACTTAAAATTGGGAAAAATTACATTCAACTAAATTTCACTAATAAGTACTTTTTCAGGTAGAGTTGCATTAATTAACATGTTCAATGAAAGAAAGTTTTGCAAGAAAAGGGCGGGCGGCGGGTTATATTAACATTCTTAACAAATATGGTAAAGATAGATCAGATAAAAAATGAAGTAACTACAGATTTAACAAATGAAAATACAATATAGCATTTTTCAACAAATCAAAGGCCATAACTCTGTCGTTAGTAACTACCTGGTTTTCGAACTTGTCTAAGATTTCATTGATATACCATGCTTTGCACAACTAGACATCATACTGAGGCTTCCTGCCAAATTTTGTAGAAATCCAACAGGCCGTTTAGGAGGAGTAGAGCCGACAAGAAATTTAAAGTAAAAATGTCAAAGGGCCATAACTCCGTCATCAATCAGCAAACTGGAACAAAAGCGCAATATGCACAACTAGACATCTTACTGATGCTTCCTGCCAAGTTTCGTCGAAATCCAACAAGGCGTTTAGGAGGAGTAGCGCCTACAAGAAATTTAAAAGTAAAAATGTCAAGGGGCTCCATCAATAATCAACGAACTAGAAAAAAACGCAACAGGCACAACTAGAATCATAGCAATGCTTCCTGCTAACATGGCGTGTGTGTGTGTAATTCTAAGGTTTATAGTCCGTCCGCCAACGAACACGTCAAGGCGTTAACACAAAAAAAAACAAAAAAAAATATATATATTAATAAAAAAATTATGAAAAAACAACAACAAAATAACAACAACATCTAAATAAAATATATATAGGCCTAAATTAAAAAAATAAAATAAAAAATACTACCGTAATAATAAAAAAAAAGGCAAAACATCTAAAAAACAAGAGGTCAATGACCTTGAAGCTCTACTGATTGATTTTGATTTCAGGAAGTAGTCGCTACAGACTTGTTTTTTGAAAATCTATTTTTAACCGTTGCGGCCATCTTGAATTTCCGGCCGACCTGAAATTTTGCTAAGATCAATAAGACATTAAGAGCAACATTCCTGTGAAGTTTCATGAAAATCCGTCAGGTAGTTTCAAAGAAGTAGTCGCTACAAGTTTTCATTATATAACTCTATGTAAACAAAGCAGCCATGTTTAAGGTCAAATCAAAACGATTTTCGACAAGGACCAACATCATGTCATACTGATCATTTTAGAAAAAGTCCCATATCAATATCTCTTATTGTTTTGAAGAAGTAGTCGCTACAAACTTATTTATTTTAAATCTATTTTTAGCTGTGGCGGCCATCTTGAATTTCCGGCCGACCTGAAATTTTTCAAGGATCAACTAGACATCAAGAGCAACATTCCTGTGAAGTTTCATGAACATCTGTCAAGTAGTTTCAGAGGAGTAGTCGCTACAAGTTTTTACTATATAACTCTATGTAACCAAAGATGGCCACTGGCAGCCATGTTTAACGTCGAATCAAAATAATTTTCCACAAGGATCTACATCATGTCATGCTGATCATTTTAGAAAAAGTCCCATATCAATATCACTTATAGTTTTCAAGAAGTAGTCGCTACAAACTTATTTTTTAAAAATCTATTTTTAGCTGTGACGGCCATCTTGAATTTCCGGCCGACCTGAAATTTTGATAGGATCAATAAGACATCAAGAGCAACATTCCTGTAAAGTTTCATGACAATCCGCCAAGTAGTTTCAGAGGAGTAGTCGCTACAAGTTTTTACTATATAACTCTATGTAAACAAAGATGGCCGCTGGCAGCCATGTTTAACGTTGAATCAAAACGATTTTTGACTAGGATCAACATCATGTAATGCTGATCATTTTAGAAAAAGTCCCATATCAATATCACTTATAGTTTTCAAGAAGTAGTCGCTACAAACTTATTTTTTAAAAATCTATTTTTAGCTGTGACGGCCATCTTGAATTTCCGGCCGACCTGAAATTTTTCTAGGATCAATCAGACATCAAGAGCAACATTCCTGTAAAGTTTCATGACAATCCGCCAAGTAGTTTCAGAGAAGTAGTCGCTACAAGTTTTTACTATATAACTCTATGTAAACAAAGATGGCCGCTGGCAGCCATGTTTAACGTTGAATCAAAACGATTTTTGACTAGGATCAACATCATGTCATGCTGATCATTTTAGAAAAAGTCCCATATCAATATCACTTATAGTTTTCAAGAAGAAGTCGCTACAAACTTGTATTTTAAAACTCTATTTTTAGCTTTGGCGGCCATCTTGGATTTCACATCAACATGAATTTTTGCTAGGATCAACTAGACTTTATGGGCAACATTTCTGTAAAGTTTCATGAATATCCATCCAGTAGTTTCAGCTGTGAAGTCGCTACAAGTTTTTACTATATAACTCTATGTAAACAAAGATGGCCGCTGGCAGCCATGTTTAACGTTGAATCAAAACGATTTTTGACTAGGATCAACATCATGTCATGCTGATCATTTTAGAAAAAGTCCCATATCAATATCACTTATAGTTTTCAAGAAGAAGTCGCTACAAACTTGTATTTTAAAACTCTATTTTTAGCTTTGGCGGCCATCTTGGATTTCACATCAACATGAATTTTTGCTAGGATCAACTAGACTTTATGGGCAACATTTCTGTAAAGTTTCATGAATATCCATCCAGTAGTTTCAGCTGTGAAGTCGCTACAAGTTTTTACTATATAACTCTATGTAAACAAAGATGGCCGCTGGCAGCCATGTTTAACGTTGAATCAAAACGATTTTTGACTAGGATCAACATCATGTCATGCTGATCATTTTAGAAAAAGTCCCATATCAATATCACTTATAGTTTTCAAGAAGAAGTCGCTACAAACTTGTATTTTAAAACTCTATTTTTAGCTTTGGCGGCCATCTTGGATTTCACATCAACATGAATTTTTGCTAGGATCAACTAGACTTTATGGGCAACATTTCTGTAAAGTTTCATGAATATCCATCCAGTAGTTTCAGCTGTGAAGTCGCTACAAATAAAAGTTTACGGACAGACAGACGGACAGACGGACAGACGGACAGACGGACGGACGGACGACGGACTCCGCACCACGGCATAAGCTCTGCTGATCTCTGATCAGTAGAGCTAAAAATGGAAGCTCTATCGTATTGAGGCAAAATATAGCATTTTAACTAAATCAAGGGCCATTACTCTGCTGTTACTGGTCCGATCTGGCTGGTTTTCGAACTTGTCTGTGCTTTTATTGTTATTAACAATCTGTTAAAGTTTGGTAAAGATCGGATGAAAAATGAAGGCCAGTAGAGCTGAAAATCATTAGCTCCAAAAAGTAGGTCAAGGTCACTGATGAAATCCATGCACTAAAAAAGATGCACTACCCAAGACACAACTATGTCAAAATTATGTCAAAATAGAATATTTTTCTTCCAAAGATTAAGCTATAAATTATGTTTAAAACATCTAGTGCATAAATATAGTTCAAGAGAAAGTGATGTAAATGTAACAATTAAAGTTATCTGCCCTTTGCTTGGATGGTGAAGGTCACATCCACATTTGCTTTGTCATATTGCAATGTACCACTCGATACAACTATAAGCAAAGTTTGAAAGGTCTTAGTGCATACAGTTTGTGAAAAAGTGACATCAACGCCAAAGTTGAAGGTAAAAATTATAAGGTTATCTGTCCTTTGCTTGGAGAGTCAAGGTCACATCCACATCTGTCACGTTGCGATGTACCACCCTAGATACAACTATAAACAAAGTTTGAAAGGTGTAGTGCATACAGTTTGCGCGAAATTGACCTCAACGCAAAAGTTGAAGGTAAAATTATTAAGTTATCTGCCCTTTGCTTGGAGGGTCAAGGTCACTTCAACATTTCCTTTGTCAAGTTGCGATGTACCACTCAAGATACAACTATACGCAAAGTTTTAAAGGTCTAGTGCATACAGTTTGTGAAAAAGTGACCTGAATGCAAAAGTTGAACCTAAAAATTATTAAGTTATCTGCCCTATGCTTGGAGGGTCAAGGTCACTTCCACATTTGCTTTGTCACGTTGCGATGTACCACCCAAGATACAACTATAAGCAATGTTTGAAAGGTCTAGTGTATACAGTTTGTGAGAAAAGTAAAGTTTGAAAGGTGTTGCGCGGAAATGACCTAAACGCAAAACTTGAATGTTGATGCCGCTGCCGCCGCCCTAAAAAACCCACCTATGTCTCTTTTTTTCTTCAAAAAGGCGAGACAAAAAACTAGTCAACATTGCCTTTCTGCAACCATGAAGATATCTACTAACTTATGAGAGTTATGCTTCAATTTAGGCTTGGCAAATGCATAAATTTAACCTTAATGTCACATATAACAGATCAAACAGATCTCTGTTTTTCATCACTTTAAATTGTTCAACGCCATTGTTCAGCAGTTCATCACATGATCAGTTAAAGAAGAACCAGGCATATCAGACCAGTGTTTGTACGCACCAATCCGCTTCTTTACGTAATACTTGGAATTACACATTATTTTTTTTGTTTATCATTAAAATGTGGATAAGGCCAAATAAAATTATACCTGTGTTAACTGTAACATTGCTTAGAAAAATAGGGCAGGTAGGTAGGCATTTTATTTTATTTTTTTATTTTATTTTTTGGCGAAGTTACATTAATTTTAAGGTGGCAATGAGCTTTGATGAATGGGAAAATGTTGTATTTTAAAAACTACAATAGTTAACAATATGAAATTGTGTATATTTTATTGTTTCCCAAAAGGCCTGGTAACAACTGGCTCTTTTCGCTAACACTTGCAATTATTACAAAGAGGTAAAACAGTTTTAAATGTTTTCCGCAAGTCCGAAAGAGGGTCAGCTCCAACAGCAACGAGTACATGAGTCGGCTGGGATCAGTCCAGCTCCATACAGTGTGATCTCCAGTGGAGCCTGCAAGGTTTTTTATGCCTAATTTGGGGCCGTTATTCAGCCCCTTCACAATGCCAAAAAGTATACTTTTTTCACAATTATATCCAAAAAATTCACAATCTGAAAAAAACACAAAAAAACAGGCAGTAAGGATACTAGTCTTAATATAAGCTGGTGTCAAACTAGTCTGTATTTACCAAAAACAAAACTTAAAACCAAGGGATATTAAACTGTGAAAATAAAAGTGAAAAAAGTTTCTTTTTCATTTGTTATAATATTTCACAATTTCAAGAAAAATGCCGCTATTTTTCACAATGGCACAGGCACAGGCTGCATTCACAAAACACATAAAAAAAAACACTGAGCCTGACATGTTATGAGTGACTTGACTTCCATGCTCTTCCTGAATACCGGTATATGACCGTCAGGAAGGATGGGGGACCCACAGGTGTAGTCAAATTCTGCGGTTGACATACAGGTAACCAAGAGCAATTCTTGCCTCCCAGCTGAAAAAATATTCAAAGTTATAATGTCAAATGTTAATTGACCAATTGAATAGTTTTATAAAAGTGTTGACTTACATGTATATAACTTCTCTAACATCAGAAAGTAATAAATATTTATAAATTTCTCATGTTAGTTATTATGAGCCTATATTGAGGTTGAGTTTAGAAAATTATTATGGAACGGCATACTTCTTCAAGAAGTTATAATGCAGTAGTAGTCGATGCCAATGCTTTAGTGCTGAGAAGCAAGTAAACATATGCACATTAATATTACTTTTTTAGAAACAAACTTACGACAGGTGGCCTGGAACTCGGGGCATTTACCGACATGTTTGTGGTACTTGTCAAACAATTCAACAATCGATTCTTTATGGAGAGTGCACGCCATAACATTAGCGCTTCCATATGCTGACATTTTTGAAACTGTACAGCCAAAACAGCACTGGGAGACGCCATTTAGACTGTTTTATACCAGTCCTGTGCACAGTATACCGTGAAATTCACACGCTTTCAAAACCGCATAGCGAAATTGAAAATTGCACCGTGATCTCATGAACATTACTATTTTTTCAACATTTTTTTTTCTTCAATAAAATAAAAAGGAGTCGGGGGGGTGTTTTCAGAGGGTCGGTCGGGTTACAGTAAACTCAGGTATAATTTTATTTGGCCTAAGACACTTTGTAAATATTGTATTTCCTATTCAAAACTAAAAAACAACCGTCTACATGATCAGATAGTTGACACCTACGATAAATTTGGAAAATATCCGAACACACAAAGAACTTCCGGTAGATTCGTAATCCATCCATATTTTTGTACCGAGAAAAGACTGATTTTTGTTTGATTTTAGTTTTTGAGGTTTGGATTGGGAATTTCATCCAGAAATTGGGAAAAAAATATACTATTGGGAAGTTTTGGCTATTGGGAATATGACCGAATATTGGCTATAAAATCAGTAAAAAAAAAGCCCTGACCCGCGAGTGTAATTTTAGTGTGGGTTCAACCCCACGAATCGGTTGTATGTTTTTTGTACCGCTATTGCACTCCGTCAAACAATTTTGTTTTTGTTTTTTCAGTAAATATTCAATAATATTCGATAATGGTTGGTATGTTACGTTTGTCAACGCAGTTATTTTGTGTTTTATAAGATAAAATTTACAGACATTGTCTCTTTTAATACTGAGCGTAGAATGCTTCACAGAGTTTGACCGAAACGTGACATGCACAGTGATGCAGACTATATCGGGCGATCTGTAGGCTAAAATCTGATTGGCTAATCGTAAGGTCAATTTGACATGACCTCCAATGCAGTGTTGTCAGATCCTTAGTAGTGTATAGTATCGTAGCCTGATAAAGGGTCTGATTTTAATGAGATTGCATTTAACCCTTATTTGTTATCTATTTGACTGGTCATTGAATGCAAATAAACAATATAATTCCTAAATATATAATTTCCATCAATCTTTTAAACTAGAAGGCTTCCAAAGTTTACTGGCATTTTGAGAAATTGACTGGTAGGCAGTAAAACAGCTTAAATTTGAGCCTTGCCCGAAACACCGTCTATCCGAAGTAAAGTTACAGTTCAACAGACTTGTTGATCAAACACTATTTCAGCTTTCAGTACAAATGATAAATGTAAATGCACTCTTTGAAAATGGAAGTTCTTTCTTTTTTTGAAAGTTATAAGATTCGCAGTATTTGCATTTGTGAGAAAACTAATTATTACATTGACTTTACTTGACATCCCAAGAACAACCACTCTTCTAAATTTGAGGTGAGAAACGTTGGAAAGTATCTTCGGTCTCGGTAATACTCCCGTATTAGATGTTTACAGTATCTCTAAATATCGGCATAATAAACGGATAAAAAACTTAAAGTATATATTGAAGTTGAATAATTTAAACATCTACGATATATTGAATTGAACGCAGTCTAGATCATGTAAGTCTTCATTTGGAGGCCGAATTAATGGGTCGAAAAAGAAGGTGACCGAAAGTACCCGGTTAGTTTTGGAATACCTCCACCTTTGTCCACGTCTGCCTTCAATATTCTAATTTTTCAGTATTTAGACAAATTACACAGACCTACAGGCCACTTAAGATCAAAAGAGGTAAACAAATGTCGACGTCGACTACTCCGAGAAAACGAAACATAGAGAAGGCAGTAGAGCCCGCTGGTCCAACAGTGACGGAGACATTTTCAAAGGCGTTCGCATCTGAAGCAAAGTGGTCCGACAAGGTGAGATGTATAAATTTATTTATTCTCTGTTGGACCTAGCCGTGAAAATCATGGCCATAGGTGTAGCCTGGTTTTCAAAATGTATACGCACACCGAAAAAATACTTTTGGGGGAGGGTGTGGGAGGGGGGTAGTGGGGGTCCTCCCCCAGGAAAAAAAATCAAATAAGCAAGGAAATTGTGCATTCTGGAGCATTCTGAGGCACCTTTCTGGCGTTTTATTCTGCTTGGCATTTTTTGTATTACGCACGTGCATATTGTGGATATAGGGCGCTACGCCCTTGTGGCTCTTATTGTTTGTACCTACCATAGAGACATGAATGCATTGTTTTGAATTATAGTTGTTATTCGGAACGATCCCATCTGCACTTTTCCGGAGTGGTTACTGAAGACCCGAAGGAATGACTGCATAAACATATTTCAATTGACTAATCCTTAAATATCACAAATGCATCTACATCTATGTAGTAAGTACATGGATCTGTCAATCTTACATGGATAGTAAGTACATGGATTAAGTACATGGATTAAGTACATGGATCTGTCAAAGTTTGACAATCATTCAACGGTGACGATTTGTGCTTTGCCGTTGTGAATGGGAGCTCAAGATAAAGTAAAGAATTAAGAGAAGCTAGTACAGGAAGAAGTGAACTGAAGTAAAAAAAGAATACGAGATATAAATTTTGATATGAGGGTCAATAAATGTACAAATAAGAATATTTAGACTAATAAAAGAAAGAAATTCAGATAGTACATCGCAAGACTTAAGAAATTCACCAACAACAACATGGAACTGCCAGGAACATGTGGTTTCTTCGGGTTACCAGGAATGTCTACAAAAAGAAAATTTGACGACGAATTCGACAGGCTCCTGCAGTTTCATCCAGACTACACCTTTGTAAACGTCGGCGGTAATGACATAGATTGTAATAATTCACCAGCACCAGACATTGTCAATAGGATTATTGACATTGTTCTTCGATTGAAGGCTGCTGGCGTGAAAAGTGTTTTTGTCCTGAGCGAGGAAATGTCGGAAACACAACGGTTGCACATTTCAACCAAGTTCGTCAAAGTGTTAATAAGAGGCTCTGGGATACGTTGGAGGAAGACCTCATCAACGTCGTGAATAAGCTGCGGTTCCCTCGCCATTATGACGAAGACTAAGTTCATCCTACCAGGAAATAAATGCTTTATGCCTTATAAAGTCCCTTTTAAGGGCCAAACAATATTGTTCGAAATAACATCTCAAAATTGTCAATATCTATACCAAGGCTCTTTTAGGGGCCACATACTGTTGTTCGAACGAATGTTTTAAAATTGTCAATAACAATATCAAATAAATAAAATTATATATTTATTAATTAAATAGAGAATAATAAATGGGTATTTTCATATCACACCCTATATCAGGCCTGAGATGCCATATCAGCCCCTTCAGCTTTGTTGGAATGTCAATTTCAGCTTACTCACAACGCTGTTTTCCAGGGAGAAAAAAAGTTTTTATCAATTACCAATAGATCTAGTCCATTCTGATGTGCTCATGTCTGTCACGTAAGTTGTACACAACATTTATTTTTGTCCGAAACCTTATTGAAAATGAATTCCATTGAATTTGGAATTTCATCCATGGATAATGATTCCATTAGCACTAATCTGCTGCGAAAACAGAATGAAAGTAATTAATGAAACGCAGATGACAAATCGTATACAATCGTAACTAATCGGTTATTTCCATATCCCTCCGGTAAAAGGATCGAGATGAACATTCAGTTATTTTCGTGATATGACATTTTTTCACCCTATAGTTCACGCATGTGATAAAGCTTTATTGCCAGGCAACGAAATCCTGATTGATATGACTAGCTATGTCTATGTCGTATCGTATATTCAAAAACAACATATTTTTAGGGAAGTATCATAAAAATGATATTGTGTCTCATACTAAAACAATTAATATTGTGTCTCGTATTAAAACAATGAAATCCTCCGTAAACTCAACTATTTATTTTTACCAATATTCATGTAATAATGAAAACACAAATGGTAAAAAAACAACTTTATCCAGGTGTTTAGGTCATAATAATAATGCATATAATTTTACCGATTAAAAGTATAAGTTTATTGACGGGTTCTTACAATACCTGTGATTGAATATATACGTAAGATGAATTATGAGCCTGTAAAGCATGTCAAAAAATAATTAAAACAACATAATTATCAGTAAATAATTTTTTTATCAATATTCATAAAATAATGAAAATAAACATATCAACAAAATATATATTTTATAAAATATATATCGCTTCTAAAACATTACATTTTCTAATACTGTAAATAATGTATTGTCATATCAATATTTTATCATATATCAATTCTATGGTCTATTCCGGTATATTCCGGTGTATTTCAGTAAATAGGTGACTGGTCTGTTCCGGTAATTCTGTGCACCGGAATAAAAGTATGATTGTTTTAGTAATATCCCGCTCTTGTCTGAAATGGTTGCATGAAGTTCATGTGTTGAATGAGACGTTATTTATTTCAGGATGAATTCCTTGATGTCATTTATTGGCTGCGACAGATTCTTGGAATAATCTTGGGCATATGTTGGGGCGTCATGCCGTTAAAGGGAATTGTTGGTCTAGGATTGTAAGTATTCGTAATTTTCCATTGCCGAAATGTTGAGATTTAACCTTATTCACAGTAGGTGATAAAATTTGTGTTACTTGGTTTTTATTGTCTCACCTTTTCGAAGAAAAAAAGAGACATAGGTGTTGCTTTTCCGGCGGCGGCATCAACATTCAAGTTTTGCGTTTAGGTCAATTTCTCACAAACTGTTAGACCTTTCAAACTTTGCTTATAGTTGTATCTTGGGTGGTACATTGCAACGTGACAAAGCAAATGTTGAAGTGACCTTGACCCTCAAAGCAAAGGGCAGATAACTTAATAATTTTTACCTTCAACTTTTGCGTTTAGGTCAATTTCTCACAAACTGTAACAGTATGCACTAGACCTTTCAAACTTTGCTTATAGTTGTATCTTGGGTGGTACATTGCAATGTGACAAAGCAAATGTTGAAGTGACCTTGACCCTCCAAGCAAAGGGCAGATAACTTAATAATTTTTACCTTCAACTTTTTTGGTTAGGTCACTTTTTCACAAACTGTATGTACTAGACCGTTCAAACTTTGCTTATAGTTGTAGCTTAAGTGGTACATTGCAACTTGACAAAGCAAATATGATGTGACCTTGACCCTCCAGTAAGGGGCATATAACTTAATAGTTTTACCTTCAACATTTGCGTTTAGGTCACTTTTTCACAAACTTTATGCATGAGACCTTTCAAAATTCGCTTATGATTGTTTCTTGGGTAGTACATCACAACGTGTCAAAAAGCAAATGTGCATGTGATCTTCACCCTCCAAGCAAAGGGCAGATAACTTTAATTGTTACATTTACATCACTTCCTCACGAATTATGATTATGCACTTGATGCTTTAAACCTAGTTTACAGCTTAATCTTTCGAAGACAAAATATTCTATTTTTGGCATAGCTGTGTCTTAGGTAGTGCATCTTTTTGGATGTATGGATTTCATCTAAGACCTTGACCTACTGTTTGAGGCTAATGATTTTTTTTTATATAAATTGTGGATCTGCGGATTTCTTATCCTTATGTTCTATAGTGAAATAAACAATTTTGGCCGAGTAAAAAGGTGATAATTTTCAAGAGTCGATTTTGAAAGATACATATATTGAATCAATTTGCATAAATGTGCATGAAATATGCAGGGTTTTAAAAAAATCACACTGTAAATATCTTAATTTTAACAGTAAACTTGGTTGAACATCTAGGATAAAGATGTTAAATTTCTCAATCTGTCGGTTTATTTTGATAATGCTTTATTAAGTATACATAGAATATTTGGTTTTATCTTCACCGATCAGAGAACTCAGGGGTCAAGTTATGTTCAAGAAGGCAGTGCAAGAACATATTTGTGTTTCTGATTTATACCATTTTTCTGTCCCCAATCCAATTTTTTTTTCTCCTGGCACAAGTTTACACATAAAAGTATATTTATTATTTTGTTTTAAATCTGTTAAGTATTTTAGATGCAGGGGTAATATTTCACATGTTGTTATAATCAGGTATTATGTTATTAATCAGGGATTGAATTTAGCACTCGCAACTCATACTTTGCGGGTTTTGGATATGAAACTTCGAGTTAAAATTTCAACAGCTGGTAACATTTTAGAAGCTTGCTGCTTTCAAGTTGAAAATCACTTAAATGTACGACTTCACAAGTTTCCAAGGATAAAATAATAACTACCAAGTGAAACAAATGCTACTCTGGGTTGTTTTAGAAGTTGTTCGACAACATCAACACATCGATGAGCTTCTGTTTTTAGCATACACACTACAGACAGTATCGCATTTTATCGATCTCATGCACCGTTGTTTTACGTACAAAGTGATTTATTTTGCAAAATAGGTCTGGCAAAATAAACATACTGATTTCAAAGTAATGGCCAGTCGTTTGCCAGTATGGCGAGTTGAAATTTTATGCAATAACAAAGTTAATTTCTACCTCTGTTAATAACTACCGATGTTATTTAAAATATGTTGCTGGAATCACAACTCTTGCCTTGTTACATGTTAAAGCGGGTCATACAATTTTATCATACATGTATCTTGACATTATAAGATAACCAACCATGACTGTGACAAATAACAGGGCATCAATGAGTGTCGAAATCCACGTACAGCACTCTTTCTGATGAAAATTAGATTTAAATTTTGATTTACATATATTTATAGATGTGTATTCACATACATGTATATTCATAAAGGTATTCAGTTATTCAAACATTGATTGCTTGTTTAACGCTTTGAATTATCTGCATAATTATCCAATGTCATGTTGTTATAGCATGGCGCATTTTTAAACTATTGTTTGTCTGACATCACGGCGGTTTTGTGTCCATCTTAATTTGTTTGGATATAAACATAACGTCAATCATATGCGACAAAAAAAAAACACAATGTTAAACTTGTCCCATTCCATGTAATATTTTTATGAAACTTATGAATTATAGTTTTAATTTAAACTAGTCGATAGACTGAATTAAAATTAAAGTAAATTCATAACATTTTCAATTCATAACATAATGAGTTTCATAAATATTTTTATGAAAAGGAGTTCATTTAAGATCCTATATTTACATTGTATAACATCATGTCTTGCTCAAAACAATATTTATATAATGGATAAGACCTTACTTCTTTTTTCTTTTCAGGTTTTTCGCAATAAATGTTCTGATTACATACCTGTACTTTGCAAGCTTTCAAAAGGTAGATGAGGAAGAATATGGAGGAGTTACAGAAATCTTAAAGGAAGGACTTATGACATCATTTTCTTCTTTTCTAGTAAGTACCATACCAGGGATTTTTTTCGGAAATATGGGAAGAGGCCCAGGCCCTTTAATAGGGAGAAAAAAATCACGATTTTTGAGGTAAAGGGGAAAAATAATGCAATTTTGCGATATAGGCAGAACAGTGTAATAGTTAGAAATTGAAGATTTGGTGTGGAAATATTCAAAAGAGGTACATTTTAGATAAACTGTCTTCTGTAAATGTATCCCAAACATAATAATGTTGAGACTTTTTTTTTTAGGGGAATTGTCTCAGCCACAGAGGGGGGAAAAGCAGTCTGTTTTGCTAGAAGAAGGCATAAAAATATTTCATAAACCAAGAAGTAACTTTGGAACAAAGCTTGGTTTACTGCGTCTTGTACAGTGAATTATTGGTCAATAAATAAGAAATGGTCATACAATGACATAAACATATGGTATGCAGGGCTTTTTTTCCCTTCATAAACAGGGACCAAATATCGGCCCCCCACTATTCGAAGATTTGGTAAAAGGGCATATAGTGTAACAACTGTCAGTCTGTGTGTACGTCCCGCAAATATTGTCCAGACTCTAAAACTTGGTTAATTGTTGTGTCGCTGCGTAGCATGACAGATACTTAGGGAACTCATTTTGTCCGTCGTTGTCCGTCACATTTTAACCTGCAACCTAACATTGGTCATAAATTTGCAGTTATCCAGTCTTCTCCAAACTTGGTCTAATTGTATATGTGCACAATGTCTTGGTTAAGCTGACTTTCAGCCACATCTTTTTCATAATTTCAGAGTTATGCCCCTTGAAATAACTGGGGTATTTGTTATCCAGTCTTCTCCAAACTTGGCCAAATTGTATATGTGCACAATGTCTTGGTTAAGTTAACTTTCAGCCACATCTTCTCCATAATTTCAGAGTTATGCCCCTTGAAATAGTGAACATTCACGAAATTAAAGAGGCTCTACCTATATCTTTTTTGTCCACCAATTGATATAAACTTTACTTAATTATAAGGAGGACTATGAAAAAGGTAAATGGCAATAATTTCACCCCATGTAATATGCGTTTTGCTGGGGAAAAACGGGATTGAAAAGATCGGATTTTTGAAATTGTATTTGTAATTGTTTTAGACAAGCCGATTGCGGAGATTTCCGATCTTATTCGTTTACAATCGGAACTGCCTCGTCGGATTGGCGAAGAGTTCCGATCGATTCGTTTACTATCGGAACTGCCCCGAATAGTTTGTTTTCGTTCAACTGAATCGCATTGCGCATGTCCGAGAAAATCGTAAAAACTCGTAGTTATCCGGCAGGAATAAAAGGCTGGGCAGCATTTTATTCCAGATATTGTTTTGATCATAATTAATAATTTACAGAACTGGAATACGAACCATGTTTCTTCTAAGAATACTCATAAAATAGCTTTGCATACATATAAATGCAGTAATAATGAGTATTTAATATTTTACATTAAAAATCGCGTAGATATAGGTAGTGCCTCTTTAATGTTGTCCATACTCTAACTGGGGTATTTGTTATCCAGTCTTCTCCAAACTTGTTCAAATTGTATATCGAAACAGTTTCTCGGCCAAGTTCAATACTCAGCCCCATCGTCTCAGTAAATCTAGTGTCATGCCCTTGCAATGGTAAAAAATCACAAAATAAATGTTGTCCGGACTTTAACTTAGGTAATTGATTTCAGATCTTCTCCAAACTTGGTCAGCTTGTATACAGGCACAATGTCTCGGCCAAGTTTCCTTACTTATACATGAAGCAATAGCGTCCATGTCATCTGGGCACATTTTAGTTTCATCCAGAATTATACCCCTTGATTATTGTTTGAAATAACAAAAATTATATATCACGACCTTGACCAACTGTTTGTACTTTGTTAATTTACATTAAGGTTTTACATTGTCGTTAGATGGCCCTAGTGGTTGGGACTAACTCAGGAAAGAATCAATGTCAGTGACTGCATTTACATAAGTTTAATGCAACTTTTAAAATATGTTAAATATTATACAATTATCAAGAAAAACATGCGAATACAGAGATGAAAAATATTCTCATGAACGTATAAGATTGGTAGTATTATCACAAATACTGAATGTGTCGACCGACTATATATGACACTAAAGTGTAAAGAATGATGATCTAACGCGATGTATTTGATGCGCGAGAGCTCATGAACATGATGAATGACTCCAATGATCGGTGATTGTCATCAAAAGTCTTCTATAAGGGTTGATGATGCGATGAATAACCTCCACCTAGGTTGTGGGGTAAAGTTCCTCCAGTGAGGTCTGATGTCGGGCCCACCAAGTGACCCAGGGGTTGTTGCTCCTATGAGAACCTGACCATGTTGTCCAGGTACGGGGACCGTCTCCACCCGCTCATTACGTTATGTGTTGAATCACCTAGAGGGCCTACACACCCAAAAGGCTTAGCTCCACAACGGGAGGCTTAGGCTCTAACAATACATACTTTTAGATGTTGGTTCATTAACACAACAATCTTATACAATTATCATTACACAAGCAAATCATTATAAGACTGGATATATGTGAGCCACTCTCTAATTATGATGTGTAGCAATGTATACGTATTCTGCAACGCCGGCATATATACCAGTCATATCATCTCACCATTAACAAATGCACCTAATATACAACGTTATCAATTTAATCTTGTATTACAATTAATGAGTTATACGTCTAGGCATATACATGTATCTCATCTCACCGTTAATGCACTTAATATACAACGTTATCAATTTAATATTGTATTACAATTAATGATCGACTACAATAATTATATCTAATACAGTTAACTTCAGACTCATATGCTAGTTGTAGCAAGTTAATGTTTGAGAAACATATAAAAGCTGACCAGATGTAGCAACATACAAAACAAAATGGCGACGCCCATTGAATACAAATGTACAATACAAAGTCATAAAATAGATATACTGACCACATATCAAAGCAACTTTCAACATTCCCGGCTACGACTGGAAAACAATGCACTTTATAACCCAACGTTCCACCCACGCCATCATTTCCCACCCAAACCATCACACGTGGCGACAGATGCAATCTTCATATCTACACGAAAGGACCCTTAAACAGTTTTGCCCTTTAGACAGATAGATTGTAAAATACCTATAATTTTACATGCATTAATGCACATATAAACTTATTGAACGGCCCTGCCATAGCTCCAACAAAAATGCTATGAAAATGCTCGCTTTCCCATGGTACATGAATATATCATGCAACTGGTGAATATGTTTCAACTGAACAATGGATTAGCATGTGACTGACAGATGTCGTCAATATCTTACAAGAGCTATCTATGACCAATACGCTCTACCCAAGATTATTTTATGACATACATTATTTTATTAAATCCATTACTCAAATACCAAAGTGCACACTAACAGTTATATGCTGGCAGTATAGTAAGTACTGACCTACTTTTCATACTCTGTTAATTTAATTGATTTATCGCACAATAACAGCCATGCATACAACTTTCAAACTGTTATACACACGAACATCTACAGGACAGTAACATGTCCCTACAAGGTCATTGAGAATGACCATAACACTCAATGACCATAACATGCTTGACCATAACACTCAGTGACCATAACATGCTTGCCCATAACACTCAGTGACCATAACATGCTTAACACACTTACTAAATTGTTTTATGTGACCGTGCTAAAGCAAGGCATTCGAACACATTTTCTAGTTCATACTCCCATTACTCTGTTTATCTAGTTGATTTCTCACAAAGTAACAACACTACAACTTTCAAACTTCATACACATTAACAGCTATATATATGACAGCAGATGTTCCTATTAAAAGAAGGTCAGTTGGAGGGACCATGAAATGCTTAACATATTTTATTGAATTGTTTATAAATAGAACTGACAGTTCTATATCATACTGATTTTCATTTCAGGTATTATGGATCTTGTTGTACTCATCGTTACACGCGGACACCTAGTGCAGAAACATTAGTTCATTATCATAATTGGTAATACACACAGACAACGGCATAAACACAAGATCTTCTTCATGGAAGACTACTTATGGGGATTCTATCGACAGCGGAATGATCCCTGATCAAATGTGTTACTGAGGAGATCGTGTTTGCATATAGCATGCTAGACATGTGTTGTCATTATTTAGTCATTTTCCACAAAAATATGCACTTCTTTTTCAATCAGGAATACGGTAGTACTGGACCTGGCATTAATTACTTTTAAGAGTTTTTATGAGTTTGATGTACATGTATAATTCACAGCAAAAAAAAATAAAATGTTACAGTGCTACTAAATGGTATGAATTTCAGGTCTAGAATAATATATATGCCAAAGTATTTCTACTTTGTTTTTATTCGTATTTAGCTCATAAACAGAAGGTTATTTATAAAAACATTATTTTGAAATGGTTTCGATAGATTTCACTGTAATATCATTTATAAGCATTTTTCTCACAATGTTGATCATTTTTACCAATTTGTTCATTTTCCTAAACTTGGTTAAAATCATGACTGCAGTTGCCTATATCATATCAACATGACTTATCTCCCCTGATATATGATTTAACGAGACCATATTGTTAAGTCCCTTGTATAGGTAGTCTTGGATTGATAGGTCTTATTGGTACAATTATGTAAAAATATAAAAAAAATCATGAACTTTAATTGCATACTGTTAAGCAGTATATTGATATCAGCAGCAAACACTTCCTGTCTACAGTTACAAACTATTACATTTATTATACATGTTGCTCAGACCATCTACTTTGAAAGATCTCTGGCAGGTTCTGTTTTGGTAAAGCAATTGTTAACTTTTTGGATACAAATTCCAACATTTAAAGTTATTAATACTACCACAGACCAAGTCATAAATAGATTGGAAACTGTGAAATATATGGCAGTGATGATACTCGTTTACTTTAAACAGCTTTTTATAAAATGTCTTATTTTGAAAAATAAAATCCCATTTTACTATTTAATTTATTATACATATTTTGAATGAATTCTAAAATCAAAGGATAGTTGAGAGAGGAATATTTGAGAGAGGAATAAGAAGCAAATTTTCCACATGATATTTCGGCTGTTTCACTGGTTAAGATAGGAAGTTATTAGGTCTTTGATAAACATGATAAAAAGAAGTGAGATTTTTGGGAGTTTTAGTAAGATGTAGATTTTTATTTGAATTTCTGGGTTTTAAATGACAGTCTTGCATTATTTTCACATATCTTTCCACGCTTTTGAAGTAACGGTGAAACTTCATAAAGGTTCCTTAAGCACTTTGTTTAATTACAAAATTACCGATTTGTCTTGACACCAATATCAGACTTTAAAACAGTGATATATGTCTAACCAGTGTTCCAAAAAGGGCTATTCCATTGAAACATAATGGGACCCCAGGAAGGCACTTTTGAAATTGAACACCCATAGATGCAAAATTGAGTTTAAAGAATCAAATTTTGGGTTCACACATAGATGTTTATTAAATTGCCTTCCTGGGGTCCCGGGTATGTTTTAATGGAATAGCCCTAAGATCATCTTTTTCTGATCTGCTTTTTTTATCTTTTTTAATGTTATTTGTAAACAATAAACAGTAGTTGTATAAAATACATAAAACAGATCAATTATTTCAATGTTTTTATTTTTAGCTCACCTGAATTGAATTGAATTGAATTGAATTGGATTTTATAGTCGCACCAACAGCTAAGGTCATATGGCGACTTTCCAGCTTCCACTGGTGGAGGAAGACCCCAGGTGCCCCTCCGGACAATTTTCGTGCACGGACGGGCACCTGGGTAGAACCACCGACGTTCCGCAAGCCAGCTGGATAGCTTAGCTCACCTGAGCTTTGTCAGTTGTTCATTAACGTTTTCCCCAAACTTGGTAAATATTGACGTGTATCAAAATCTCACACGTTTGATAAAGTGACACATGTGCTACAGAGTTGTCACCCTTATAATTTAGTCGACTGCAATAACTCAAAAGGTGAAGTGAATATTGTACTGAAAAACAAAATCAAGAATGGGGACTGTTTTTAATTAAAAATGACCATCGAAGGCAATGACAAAAAAACTTGCAGTACTATGTTTAAATTAGATGCTGAATGGAATGAAGCGACACAGCCAAACACTCTTTATTATTGAGATTTCTTAAAAACTTAGAAAAGGGTGAAGGAATTATCAAAAGCGGATGATAAACAAAGAAGATATGATCATTTGAAGGGTCTGTTGAAACAGATATAGAAACCGCCATTTTGAGAGCTATGACATCACAGTTCTAAATGACCATATAGATGGAATAT